>OX578286.1:461285-792307 GCA_951217055.1 Gerris lacustris
AAAACCAAAAAAACCAAAAAAAAGAAACCCTTATAGTTTCGTTCCTGTGTCCGTCTGTCACTCTGTACGGTTCCAATAACTTTTGAACCAAAAAAGATAAAAACGTGAAACTTTCCAGTATAAAAGATCGTTTTGACGCGCACACAGGAAAAATATAGCGAACTCAATATTATCAGCTGTTCAAATTCAAAATGGTGGATAATTGACGTCGCGAAAAAAATATATTTTTTTTTAAATTTTAAGTGGGGTATCAAATAAAAGGTATGAAGAGTAGAATAGAAATATATATACCACTTAGGGGTAGTGCTTAATTTTCAGCGCCATTTTGTCAAAAAACATCGAAATTTTGCGTGTCCCCCCCCCCCCTAAAATCGTAATTCCCGCTATTACTAAAAATATAAAAAATATGCAAATGTGTGGTCTGCTGGGCCATAGAAAAAATAAGATTAGCAATTTGATCTGATTTACTGGAAATCCAAGATGGCGGATAATTCATGTAACTCAAAAAAACATATTTTTTTAAATTTTTAGTGGGGTATCAAATGAAAAGTATTGAAGAGTAGAATAGAAAGATATATACCATTTAGGGGTTAGTGTTTAATTTTCAGCGCCATTTTGTCAAAAAACATCGAAATTTTGCGTGTCCCCCCCCCCCCCCTAAAATCGTATTTCCGCTATTACTAAAAATATAGAAAAATATGCAAAATGTGTGGTCTGCTGGGCCATAGAAAAAATAAGATTAGCAATTTGATCTGATTTACTGGAAATCCAAGATGGCGGATAATTCATGTCACTCGAAAAAAAATATTTTTTTATAATTTTGAGTGGGGTATCAAATGAAAAGTATTGAAGAGTAGATTACAAAAATGTATAACACTTGTGGTTAACGTGTAATGTGCGCGCCATTTGTCAAAAAAACTTTTCTCCCCCCCCCCCGTCTAATTTTGTGTTCACAATACCAACGAAACCCTTTTTACGTGAGACTTCACGCCTTACCAATTTTTTCTCCCTACTTTTTGAGTTCAGGGATGAAAAGACCTGTTTTAGTCCCTTTAAAGTAATTCAAAATCATAACTTTTTTCCCCTACTGGAGAAAAACACGTTTAATTATTCCTATATCTTCTAATGTACTCATTTCATTTCTATGAAATTTGGATAATTTGTCGAAAGTAGTCCGTAGATAGCACCAGATATATTTAAATCTTAATCGTCAGCGCTTATTAAAGTTGCCTAATGATGAATTTGTATCATATGGATCAATATAAAAATTCTGAAACCCGAGCAACCTCCTGTTAGCCCTTAACCCCTCTAACCACCTCTAACCACCTCTAACCACCTCTAACCACCACTAACCACCTCTATCCACCTCTAACCACCTCTAACCACCTCTAACCACCTCTATCCACCTCTAACCACCTCTAACCACCTCTATCCACCTCTAACCACCTCTATCCACCTCTAACCACTTCTTACCACCTCTAACCACCTCTAAACACCTCTATCCACCTCTAACCACCTCTAACCACCTCTATCCACCTCAAACCACCTCTATCCACCTCTAACCACTTCTTACCACCTCTAACCACCTCTAACCACCTGTAACCACCTCTATCCACCTCTAACCACCTCTATCCACCTCTAACCACCTCTAACCACCTCTATCCACCTCTAACCACTTCTTACCACCTCTAACCACCTCTATCCACCTCTAACCACCTCTAACCACCTCTAACCACCTCTAACCACCTCTATCCACCTCTAACCATCTCTAACCACCTCTATCCACCTCTATCCACCTCTAACCACTTCTTACCACCTCTAACCACCTCTAAAGGCCTACCTACACGGTCAAAATGTTTGCACAAACATTTTGACCGTGTATATGGAGCTGTTTAATGTTTGGGCAAACATTAGGATTGCGCAAACATTTTGCTCTAAATGTTTGATGGTGTATTGGGGCCTTAACTTGCTAGTTCTGTACTTAAAACAAAGCGTCTCATTTTGCATGTCGTTTACTCCGTGACGGAAAAGTTGGTTTGATCACAAAAACAAATCCAAACAATCGCAACAGAAACATATTTATGTTGAAATGAAGTGTTATTGTTCCAAATGTAAACCAGGGCATGCGCAGCAACAGGAAAAGGTTCTATAACACTGCACGCCTTATAACAACTTAAATCTAAAGGGAAATTCTAAAGAAAGATTTAATTAATTAACAATTTATTATTATTTAAGTCAAGAGCTATTATATATTTTAGTGAAGGTGCTGGTTTTGTTTGGAAAAAAATACAATTTGACGGAGTGAGGCTTCTTATGAATAAATATAAACAGGTTTGAGCGTCAGATAAATTAATTTCCTTCTCATGAACCTACGAAGCGTAAACAATAATAACACGTTGACTTTAAACTCGCTTCTAAATCATAATCACAGCACGAGATTTTTCAGACTTCAAAAAAAACTAATTTCCCTCTTTGAAAGCGTTCTTTGAGTCGAAATTGACGGTGCCCTTATTTCCTTTTCTTTCTTATCATTATATATTTTTTTTTTTCTTACGTTGGTAATTGAAGGTTAAGTGTTTTTTAAAAGGAATTTTCCCTTCTTTTATGAAAAATGGCTCTGTTTAAAGTTATTTTAATAAAGGAGAGTGTTGCTTGCTACCTGGAAAAGTTGCCGAAGCGGTAACTTGTACGCAACGGAAGAAGAACAAAGTATTGCATATTGAGCATGCCACCGTGTGCCCATATCTCTAACAGAGAACGGAATCTCTGCATTTAGTTCTCTTTTATCGTTATATACCGATGGATAACGCTTGTAGTTTATGAATTTAAAACTTTAGTATCCCCTTTCACACTAGTGATTCCGGAATCCGATTGATGGGTGAAAGTCTCAAACAATACCAAGTGGCACCGTTGAGACCAAGATTCCGGAAGATGATGGGTGTAAAATTCTCAGATGCAGCCGTCAGGGACGGTAGGCTGCAGCGGCGTATCCAGTGGCTAGGTCTGGAGGGGGCACATTCTAAGTCAGTTTAGAATGGGGGGGGGGGGGGGGGGGTTGAATCCGTAGTGGAAACAAGAAAAGGGAACTACTTATTCAACAAAGCAGCTCCCCCCCCCCCCCCCAAAAAAAAAAAAAAATCTCCGCTCCCAATAACTGTTTAAGAAACTTTTTGTTAGAAAATTTTATGCTGATGCTTACTGCGGTACAATATCTTACTGTAAATCACGTGCCCCCTGTGCCCCCCCCCCCCCTGCATACGCCACTGGTAGGCTGCCCCGAATCTATTAAGATCCAAGCAGCTCATGTGCACGGGCTCATACAGACTACTGGTTGCGAATCGGTACACACTCAACCTGTTTTCTATTTATTAACGTTAAAAGAGTCGGCGTGTGGGAGCACAAGTGGGGAGAGGGAGGGGAGAGGGAGGGGAGAGGGATGAGAGAGGGAGGGGAGAGGGAGGGGAGAGGAAGGGGAAGAAGCGACTCGATCTTCATACTATTTTGAATCTCAATACGAATCGCTTTCCCGAATTGGATTCTGGAATTTTTGAGGTATTGATAATACCTTATTTTTATTAGTTGTTATATACCAGTTCCTAATATCAATCTTAACGCTCTGTAAGCAGCGTTTACATTGCCTTAAAAACACGGCTTAAATTGAACTGCGGAAATAAACAGTGAGAAAGCTTGGAAGAGCCGTGATCGGAAATCTATTTACCACGTTTGTTAAAAACTTTCCATGTATATTGTCGACTCTGTCTGGGGGCGTATTTTACAAGTTCAGGTCGGTAATTTTTTAGACTAAAACGTACGGACAAAGAGACGATGCAAGACGTTGTCTTAGACCGTTAGGCAGTATTTTACTGATAATGATAATGATTTAATTTATCACTGATGAATAAACTCACTTTCTATGATCTTATTAGGAAAACCAAACCGTCAAGTTCTAACAAGATCAGATCCTCAAGCATACGAACAATATTAATGATTGCTTCACTTGATCATCAGTAGAAATGTTGCTTACGTCCGTATCCTAGCGTCCTCTCATAACAAGTCTTTCCACGTCAAGCTCATACACTGTACAAATCCTATTGTCCAGCATCCATTCTCTCCTCGCTATCCAACAATCCGGATTTGACTCATCAAGAGAAAATCGTCCTTTAATTATTTTAGAGGTATTAATATTATTATTATTATAGGGATACCTACCAGCATTGGGAGGGACTTCCCCCGATGAGGTGCTGTTAAAAGAGGTTAGAGGTAAACAAAAATAACTTTACCGAATATGTTATAAGAAGAGACAGGTGGCTCCACGCCTCCTAATATACGTCTGGTTCCGGCAAAATAATCCAACCCTGTTTGATCACTTGTAAATTTCGCTTAAATCAGTAGAGCTACTAATCTGTTCTGAGATATTACATCCCGTCGTTTTTATTGCTAAATCCAATGTCAAAGAAACAATACACTCAGTCTATGGGAAAATAACTCTTTGCTGTTAATGACATTATTTCAAAGTGAGTCTTGTCTGTATGATATCAACTCAAGAGCAATAGCACCGCACAGCGCCGGCGCTGCCACCGCATATCGGCACCGATATAACCAGGAAGCCGGTACATCAGCTCCATCCCCTCCCCTGTACAACTCATGTAGGCTGCTTCCTTCAAACTTGAACTTCATCAAGTCCTCTTGGTCAATGTTGTTGAGCAACTTTTAAAGCGTGGTTTACACGGTCCAAGGATACTTGTTCCAAGTTGTGGAACTTTAATACACGGTACTAGTAATAATCTGTCCAAGTACAGTGCTTTTCTCAGTTTGCGCCCTTTTTGGCACCATTGGATGCCCAAGTGGAATTGAAAACTCTTTTACACGGTCAAACTAGCGTGAAAATGGAGTGCAAGCCTACTTGGAGCGGGTAAACCCGGCTTTATCTTTGACAGCACATAGTTATGTTTCTTGGAAACATCCAACTCTACACTCACTTCAGTTAGACAGACAGACAGACAGACAGACAGACCCTTGTGAAACAGGTGATCATTTGCACTCCTTAGTGCCGCATTAGTTCTATATGCACTCTGTCCATATTCCAGATTATCCAGATTCACACTATTCATGTTTACTGTTATCAGTGCTGATTCCTTCAGCTTATCTATTAGTGTTGGAAGTTTAGCAGTTTTAGAGGAAGAGCCGGCGTGGCCATGTGTATTAAATCATAATTTTGAACTTTCAATCCCTCGCCACAATGATCTGATTTATTAGGCTTACTTATGATCACGATCACACAATACTCTCTATGGCAATACAATGCACAGAGGTCTGATGTGTGAAGTGGCTGCAACTCTCTATCACGGGGCTAGTAAAATAGACCTTAAATATGGCCTATTATTTATTATCCTTTTGGAAAGGGTTGTTCTACATGATTTTTTCTTATGGTTTTGTTGGTCCGAGACAACTCAGACAAACTTTCTCATATACGAGTTCATAATTACACAGCCCAGTGTTTTCCATTTATTAGTTTTTGTATGTACATTTAATTATTATTGAATATTTCATCGAAATGTATCATAAAAATAACTTCTCCTGGGCGGGGAATCGAACCCGGGCTCTCTCCGTCCACGTTTTAAGCTATTTTCTCAGGAACTAGATTTTTTTAGTATTGTTAGATTCATATTTAAATGGACTACATTTTAGAATTTTTTCATCAAAGTCGTCGGAACCGTTTTCGAGAAATAATTTTTTTTCACGTTTTTTCAGAGTTTTTGGGGGGTAGCGCCCCCAAATTTAGAGGTAAAATTCATTTCTCGATTTCGCCTCGGGGTATGATTTTTCTGAACATGTATGCCAAATTTCGTCAAAATCGGCCCAGTAGTTTAGGCTCCAGGCGTCTGCACAGACGACAGACGACAGACGACAGACGACGGACAGACATTTTTTAAAAACTACTTTTTTGGACTTAGGGGACCTCAAAACGTGTAAATCCATCAAAATCTCGAAATCGAATTTTCGCGCCATCACAATACTTTCTCTTTATATGAGAAAGTAAAAAGTGAACGAACATTATATGAACGTGAATTAATGTGAGTTCTTTATACAAGGCATCACCACAGTACACATTTTTATAATGTGGCATATTCAATAACATATTAATCATAGAATTAGAATTATTTTTATTGTACGAAACATATACCTTTCGGGTATACATCATTGTTACATCAATTGTTGTTTATTACCTATAAAACATCTCCTTTAAACAAAGATTATCATTTTGATAAAAAAAAAATGTTGTGATGGCATAGACGTCATTTCTATGATTTATACATATTTGTTTATGTGACACTGGCGAAATTCTTTATAACTTATGATTTATTAAATAACTATAATTCTGAATTATATTTTTACGAAAGTATGAAACACATTTTGCATTGTTAAACATATGTTTCATCCGTTGAACCCCATAATTAATATTTAATTCTATCATTCCGTTTTATACTTCATAATCGACGAGTGCACCGTCTTGTTTGCGTGAGCCGTTTAGGGGACTCTGGTTGTATAATTGTATAATCTAACGAATAAATAAATATATAAAATATGCCGGATTTTTTTCATTGTAATGGCTAGGTTGGAACAAGTGATCCATCCTACCTATCTGGTACTAGTACTAGGACCTTACTCTTACTACTATTAAGCATTTATAAATTGTATACAATTTAATCTAATTTAATGTGTTCTCCAATCAAAGATTTGGCTGTGCTTGTACTAATTTCAGATTAAAATAAATACCCCCCCCCCCCCCCCTTGACGAACAAGACAATAGACTCATCAAGCTTACTTACGAAGAAAACGTAATTACTACAAAATTTGTTAAGAGATTTGGTAAATTTGCCGAATAAACTATAAACGTAGAGTATATAATGAAAATACAGATGTAAAAACTTAAATTACATCGGAGATACTAACGAATTGTCGCTACTGGAAATAAAACTTACTGAGAGGATCTAATTGATACAATAGGTGGAGGAAACTAAAATGTACAAAAGCTTAATATAACTTCTAACACGAGCTATCAAAATTAATAAATTAAAGTAAATTTAATACGCAGATCTTGAAGAGTTAAAACAATGATTAATAATTATTATTTGTTAAATTACTCCTGCTTTAAAGGACAATTTAGTAAAGTGTACTTCTTAATAAAGCTCTTAGATAACAATGTACTTCTTAGATTGCAAGAGGCAGCTTAATTTGTGGATCTTTTCTTTGTTAATTGTATATTTAAAGCTGTGCTATATTGTGCTATTATTTGGAGACGATCCCCTAATAATTCTTTAGTTAAAGCTGTGCTATTATTTGAAGACGATCCCCTTATTATTGTCTATTTAAAGCTGTGCTATATTGTGCTATTATTTGAAGACGATCCCCTAATAATTCTTTAGTTAAAGCTGTGCTATATTGTGCTATTATTTGAAGACGATCCCCTAATAATTCTTTAGTTAAAGCTGTGCTATTATTTGAAGACGATCCCCTAATAATTCTTTAGTTAAAGCTGTGATATTATTTGAAGACGATCCCCTTATTATTGTCTATTTAAAGCTGTGCTATATTGTGCTATTATTTGAAGACGATCCCCTAATAATTCTTTAGTTAAAGCTGTGCTATTATTTGAAGACGATCCCCTAATAATTCTTTAGTTAAAGCTGTGCTATTATTTGAAGACGATCCCCTTATTATTGTCTATTTAAAGCTGTGCTATATTGTGCTATTATTTGAAGACGATCCCCTAATAATTCTTTAGTTAAAGCTGTGCTATTATTTGAAGACGATCCCCTAATAATTCTTTAGTTAAAGCTGTGCTATTATTTGAAGACGATCCCCTTATTATTGTCTATTTGAAGCTGTGCTATATTGTGCTATTATTTGAAGACGATCCCCTAATAATTCTTTAGTTAAAGCTGTGCTATTATTTGAAGACGATCCCCTTATTATTGTCTATTTAAAGCTGTGCTATATTGTGCTATTATTTGAAGACGATCCCCTAATAATTCTTTAGTTAAAGCTGTGCTATTATTTGAAGACGATCCCCTTATTATTGTCTATTTGAAGCTGTGCTATATTGTGCTATTATTTGAAGACGATCCCCTAATAATCCTTTAGTTAAAGCTGTGCTATTATTTGAAGACGATCCCCTTATTATTGTCTATTTAAAGCTGTGCTATATTGTGCTATTATTTGTCTCGAGTTTTATTGAAATATTGAAGAGCGGTTAGAGTGTGTTAATAAGAGTGGTTAGTGTAACATAAAGGAAACTACAACACAGCAATTACATTAATAGAGACGACTTATTTAATTTCACTTCCCTTTCCCTCCGCTGTTAATTAAAACAACATATTCTCTTAATTACATTTTAAAATGAATCTCTTTTTCATTTCTGAAAATTTTAATATTTTTTTTCTTTCATTAATAATGACTAACAAAGGTAATTATTTAACACCTTATTATAAATAATTAGGTGTTTTCCTTTTTTTCACTAATTAATTTCTATAGAGACTACAAAGTTTTCTTAGTATGTTTTTTGTTAATGTTTAATTTTTAATGAACTAATTAATTTAAGGTTGATAGTCGGAGGGTTTGTTTGAAAGGTTTTTCATGCTTGAGACGAC
Organism: Gerris lacustris; assembly: GCA_951217055.1. Classification (NCBI taxonomy): domain Eukaryota; kingdom Metazoa; phylum Arthropoda; class Insecta; order Hemiptera; family Gerridae; genus Gerris; species Gerris lacustris. The sequence continues at coordinate 469,937 of OX578286.1, forward strand.
GGTTGAAGTAAGGAAGGGAGGGGGGGGGGGTGTAGATTCGTGGGTCTAGTTGTAGTTTCGATTTGCCAAATTAAGGTAGAGAGAGGAGGCTGGCTCTGAACTTGGTTAATTGGAATCGAGAGGAAATGTTAAACTCAAGACTTGCAGTTGGTAACACTTCTTGCTCTTATTTACTATCATCCTAAATACAAAACCATTATATTAGAAAATTACAAGATAAAAACAACTTTTTATATACTACGTTTTTAAATTTTCTGTTGAATCATATTATGTAATGTTGATAATATAATTGTCATTGTTATGTATAATGTTAGTGAAAAAAAAAATACATAGTTCCGAATTTATTTACTTCACATAATAATGACAACCATCTGGAGAGGTAGGGACAGTAAGAGAAGAAAAATGTGTACAAGTAAAGAAGTACAGAAGCAGAAAAATTAAACCTATACCTAGGGCGCAAGTGTAAACAAACCTGGGTGTCTCACGTCAATTAATTTTTTTCTTTGTTTACTTTTCGCTGTCATTCAATGTTGACCTCATAATGAAAAATCACAAATTTGAAACCCGTCAAAATGAAGAATGTAAATACTATGGGATATGTCAAAACAAATAAAATAACTTGCGAATTTTTTCCGAACTAACTTTCTATACAGCAAAATTTGCTGAGAACTAATTAAATTCTGCTGAATGATGGCTAAAAGTATTAAAATAATGCATTGTCATCGTGTTCTGAGCTATGCTAAAAATTTCAAATGTCTTGCTATTCGGGCAGTTAGTTAGAAATCGATTGCAAGATTTGAACTGGACAAACAAACAAACAAGAAATCAAGCTAATAAAAACATAGTAAAAAAAAATATGTCCGTAGACAAACCTTCTCATGTACGTGTTCATAATTACTTAGTTACTGGGCTAACTTAGCCCCGTGTTTTCCATTTATTAGTTTTTATAAGTACATATATTTAATTATTATTGAACATTTTATCAAAGTGAATCATAAAAAAAACTTCTTCTCGGCGAAGAATCGAACCCGACCTCTCTCCATCCGCGTTTAATGCTATTTTTCTAAGGAACTAGATTTTCTCAGGGAAAATGGATTCATTAGATTCCTATTGAAAGGACCACTATTTCGAATTTTTTAATCAAAATCGTCGGAATCGTTTTCAAGAAATAATTCATTTCCACGTTTTTTGTTTTAGAGTTTTTTTTTGGGGGGGGGGGGGGGTAGCGCTCCCCAAATTTGGATTCTGCGCAAAGTTTCCTTTTTAACTCACAACTATATCTTTAAATACATTCGTTTGATTCAATGCCCATGTTAACTTTAACCATCTCCGCTTATTATATTTTGCTAAATTGATATTTTATTGATATTTATTTATTTATTTATTTATTGTTTTAATTGGGTGTACGGACTGCTCGTGGTCATTTACACCCTTTATCATACACTTATTTTTTTATTATTTTATTTTAAAGTTAGTTGATTTATAGTTGAGTCATTTTGATATGAAAAAAAAAATATTTAAAAAAATTAAAGAAATGATAGAATGTTAGGTTGTAAAAGCATATCATGATTAAAGTATTTAAACTAGATAGAACGAGGGGAATACATAATTGTGCCAAACTAATTGACAGAACATTTCAAAACGTTGTCAGGCCACTATTGATACATTTGTTTCTGCTTGATTTGTTTTATATTCTAGTAACTCTGAGTGTCGGTAATCTTTAGTGTAGATCTGGTCACATTAATATTTATATATTTTTGCTTTTAGTTGTATATTTATAGCAGTATTTTTGTGTTCCAGATGGAAAGGCAGATGTTGGAGTATAACCGAAGAGTTATATGTCGTACGTATGATACGAGGTATATATCTCCTCGTACCTACTATAAAATACTGCTATGCTGCTACCTCGATATTAATGGTAATTTATATTGCCACAAATTCACTCTGAAAAGAAACTAACTCAAAACTTACATTTAGTTGCCCTCAACTTGGCCAGTTTTTATCTCCCCTCTAATAAAACTTGTAAAGTTTTGATTTTTGGTTTTAAAGATATAATGGGGAGGATTCACAGTCGGTTGAGGTCGTGGATCAGTAGAGAAGTCACTGTGAGATGATTTAATATGACGGGATTGTGAAACGACACAATGATTTCAAATATGAATATCTTTAACACAACTTGTACTATTATGTAACTTTTAGACTAGGATTTGCATGCAGCATATATAAGCATAACTATAAGCTTAGTGGTTATACTTTGAGATTGTATTGTAACTCTTGACTACTAGCAACTATCATCGGTTTAACACAATATCCTTTCAACTTTAGTCAGCTGTTAGATCCTATCGTGATTCAGGTTCATTTTAAACTTCTTCTCAGGCGGATTAAACATACGCAAGATTTTGTTTTCAATATGAACCCATATTGAAAACAAAAAATGTATTATATGAGCAAAATGCAATTTGTATGGTTTCGTTGGTAAAACCAAAAGAAGAAACCCATATAATTTCATTCCTTTGTCTGTCTGTCACTGTGTACGCTTTCAATAAATTTTTAATCAAAAGAGATAAAAAACATGAAAGTTTCCTGTATTAAAGATCTTTTTGACGCGCACATAGGAAAAATATAACAAACTCAAAATTATTAGCTGAATCAAATCTAAAATGGCGGATAATTCACGTCACTCGAAAACAGTATTTTTTACAAATTTTGAGTGGGGTATTAAATTAAAGGTATTTAAGAGTAGATTACAAAAATATATAACACTTATGGAAAGTGTTTAATTTTCCATACCACTTTGTAAAAATACGTCAAAATGTAGCGTCCCCCTCCCTGCTTATACTAATGTCATGACACAATACCAACGAAACTACGATTACTAGTGATGCTCTGCATAAAGAACTCGCGTCGAATTGTGTCCTTATATCAGCCGTACTATGTTATCAATATAACTACCAGGATAATATTTTGGTTAAAACATTAAATATTCTTAATCAGCCTGAAAATAGCTTTAAAATTATGTTATGTAATATGACATATAAGTTTGATCTTACTTCTTAACACCCTTATTTTGGCCATATTTGTTGCAAAACTTTTTTGATCATATTTAATATTTATTTCCTACACTTCAAGACCTTTAAAACAATGTATGACATGTCGTGCAGACTACAATCATATTATTTAAGGTTGTCTGTAATTGTAATATTGACCACAATCTTAAATTTAAAGTGTCAAAAATACTCAGATGTTGTGAAACAAATTTCGTACTAACTCGCTAGTTCTAGATAGGAAAAACATTTCCTTGCATTTGTAGATAATCACTAATTATTAAAGTTATTAAAGGCTCGCTACACTCGCCTGTTTGCAGCAATATTTATTGAATAAAATAATTGCAGGCTCGCTGCGCTCGCCTGTTGTTACTGCATTGGTAGTTATTTTAATTAAAATAAGTTATTCGAGGCTCGCTACGCTCGCCTGTTGTTGCAGCATTTATTGTTAATATTTATTAAATAAGGTCATTAAAGGCTCGCTACGCTCGCCTGTTTGTACTGCATTATTAGTTAATTTCTTATAAAAAGTTATTGCAGGCTCGCTGCGCTCGCCTGTTTGTACTGCATTATTAGTTAATTTCTTATAAAAAGTCATTGCAGGCTCGCTACGCTCGCTCGTTTTACAGCCTATGTACAAACACGTTATTTAATAAGATTATTGCAGGCTCGCTTCGCTTGTCTGATGTAACAGAATTGGTAGTTAATATTTATTCAATAAAGTCATTGCAAGCTCGCTACGCTCACCTGTTTGAACTGCATTATTGGTTAATTTCTTATAAAATGTTATTGCAGGCTCGCTATGCTCGCCTGTTTATACAGCTGTTTTAGAAGATCTTTGTTCAACACATGTGCAGGCTCGCTGCGTAGACAGTTGGGCTTTATCATATTTCCTTGCATTTGTAGACATCTTTATTTTAAAGTTTTTACAGTCTATCACAGCGAGCCTATTTAATAAATGCATCTAGACATCAATTTGTTGAATAAACAGGCGAACTTATCGGGCTTTGTAAATGCTGTCTAGCAGGCGAGCGCAGATAGCCTTCTATCTTATTCACGCTTTTCCTACTTTTAAAGACCTTTAAAACGATGTATAACATGCCATGCTGATTATAATATTTTTTTTAGTTGTTTACCATATTGGCCGCCATCTTGAAAATATCAAGTGTGAAATGTTAAGTTACATAGTCCTCTTCTACATTTCAAAACCTTTAAATTGATATATAACATGTTATACGGACTAAAATTTTTTGTTTTGTCTTCCAAACATATTGGCCGCCATCTTGAAAATATGAAGTGTGGAATTTAATTCGTTACATATTATTTTCCTTCTTTTAAAGACCTTTAAAACGACGTATAACACATTATGCTGACTAAATATTTTTATTTTAGTCGTCCGCCATATTGGCCGCCATCTTGGAAATGTTTTGTGTGGAATTTCCAAAAACTATACAGTTATGACAAATTGTTAGAAGCACCTGTGTGCCAAATTTCGTTCAAATCAATCAATTTTTACGCCAGTTATCGTTGGACAAACAAACACACAAACACGCAAACACACAAACACACAGACTTTTCAAATCCCAAGTCTCTGAAATGAAGAACTCACTGCGCTCGTTCAATTAAATTAAACGTAAGCGGGTTGTTCATTTTAGAGACTTGAGATTTTAATTTTTTGTTAGTCAGACAATATAGTTATCGTCGTAGTTATAAAACTAACTATTTTTTTTTTTTTAATGAAATCCTGTATATAATTCAAAATTTCAAAGGTTCGAAAATGTATAAACGTTCCTCAATGTTTTAAATTATTATCTCCAACATAAAAAAAAAATACTGGTATACAATGGTTTAGTGATTTTATCCATTGAAAAATTGAAACCCTACATAACGAAAAATCAGAGGTATTATTTAATACCTACACACACACACACACACATATATATATACATATATATATATACATATATATATATATATATATATATATATATATATATATATATATATATATATATATATATATATATATATATATATATATATATATATATATATATATATATATCAGCAGAGTAATACCGTGTTTTTGCACACTGCAATAGGCTACACAATTTGCGAGAGACACCAAGGGATGTGCCACGCAAGCGTGACACATAGGAACTGTTCCAACATCAGACATAACGTCAATGAGAGCACCCTCGTCTCTGATAAGTCCTATATCTGATCTTCTTGATGTAATATAGGTCCAGAGTTGGGTGGGCATCGTCGGGCCCCTGATGAGTCGGACGCGACGAAACGATGCAGGACATGGCATAATGCCGAGCCAACATCTTATTGACGTTATGTCTGATGTTGGAACAGTTCCTATGTGTCACGCTTGCGTGGCACATCCCTTGGTGTCTCTCGCAAATTGTGTATATATATATATATATATATATATATATATATATATATATATATATATATATATATATATATATATATATATATATATATATAATAAATTTCCTCAATTCTCATAATATTTTCATCAAACAATTTGAAAATGATTATTGAACAATATTACGGAGTGATTGTTTTCTTCTGGATTTTTTGCTTTGTATTATGATGGTTTGTAGAAGAGCAAGGTGAGCAGACAGATCTGTGTTTTAATTAGTCTGTTTGTATCGTGTAGTCCGGAGTATTGTAATGTGCAAATAAACCTTATTTTAATTAAACTATATTATTACGCTTTTCAGTTTCTTCTTTTTTTTAGCAATTGTGATTATTTTGAGATGAAAGTATTACAGACATGTGTTTTGTAAAACGTAATTAATATTTCGGTGTAATTGATGCAAGGATCGATATGGTTTTTCGAAATGTGAATTTTAATTAAAATATTTTCAATTTACATTTACCTCCCAAACCTTTTCTGTTTTCGTTTTTTTTTATTTTATTATTTCTCATATCTACGTACTTATTTAATATAATAATTTGTTTGTGAAATGTTTAGCCCAATAAGTTTAGTGTATATTATATATTAGAATAAAGCCCATTAATAGAAAGGCTGTTGCCCAGATATTTATAGTTTTTCTTCTACATTTCCAATCTAACTCTTTTTACTTTCTGATTATATATATATATATATATATATATATATATATATATATATATATATATATATATATATATATATATATATATATATATATATATAAACTACAAATCTGGCTGGTAGGTCACATCATGGTAGGTCCTTCCACATTACATGCGCACAAACATACATTGATTTACACCTATTTATTCAAATGTACTCATCTGATTATATTGAAATCTGATGGTTTATGGAAAGAGGCCCGCAGATAGCCCCAGAATAATTTCAACTCTTTAAGTCTTGCTAAATTGATACTTTAATTCATGTAAGAAATCAAAACATTTTTAACTGATTTAAAAAGCGGGGGGGGGGGGGGGGGTGAAATAATATTTGACAATAATAGGTTTTAAAAGCAAAAATTCAGTAAAATAAAGCAGTACGAATACGAAGTATAGTTATGTTTTATAGGTATGAAATACGCGATGAAGCTAAATGTCTTACTAATTTCCAGACTAACTTTTAAATATTAACTGATTTTTTGTATTTCTTATTACATGCACATAGTGTTTTATATCTTACCCTCCTCTTTATGAATAAATAGAGAGAAGAAAATAGCTAAAGCAATGTTTATATTAATATTAACCACTCTATAAATATATAAATTAAAACGAGGTTATGTCATAAAATACAGGTTGCAGGGGAAAAATAAATGTTTTAGGTTTAGTTTGTATGAAAGAAAACTTTGCCCCCCCCCTCTATGAAGTCTAAAGTGGTTAGACTCATGCAATGCGGTCACACTGCTGCATGACACAATGCAGGTCTCTCGATATTCCAAACCAAATCATTGTAATTAAGAGAAATATTGGTCTCTCCGCTCTACCCAAGTATAAATCAACCTTCATCTTTTATTTTTATTTTCCCCTCCCTCGTGATTTCCTTGTTTAAAGTCATTTTTTTCAATTCCCTTCTGAACTTTTACCTTCGTAATCGTAGTTCCCCCTTCCCACAAATTTACAATCGTAATAATAATAAACTGGTGGCCTTTAACTTTCTTCTTTGTGGCCTTTAACTTGATTTGGTTTTTTTTAGAACAAAATACCGTAACAAGCTTCCACCGAAGGTTTAGATTCAGGGTAATCATTCTAAAAAATAATTTGATTTTGCGTCTCCAATTTTGAAATTTCCTAAACAAAAACTGCGTTAACAATTCGTTCCAAAATCCGGTGTGTTATTCATTCCAAAACTCTCCTCGACGCCTAAAAAAGCCGTGGTCAATAAACAAGAATTAACTAAATATAACAATCGAGGTGGTAATATTGTGAATACGGGCATTGCCAGTAGAAACCTCACTTCACGTAAACAAAAAGCAATGTCCGAAACTTAGCTTCCGAGCTTACAGGACATAACGCAACCTATGTCCTTCTTCTCAACAACCACCATTTTTTGTTATTTCTCCGAATTAAACAAATGCTTATTATATCGTTGGATCCGTATTTAAGTGGACTACATTTTAGAATTTTTTAATCAAAACAAGTCGGAACCGTTTTCGAGAAATATATATTTTTTTTCACGTTTTTTTAGAGTTTTTCGGGGGTAGCGCCCCCGAATTAGGAGCTAAAATTCATTTCTCGATTTCACCACGGAGTATGATTTTTCTGAACATGTATGCCAAATTTCGTCAAAATCGGCCTTGTAGTTAAGGCTCCAGGCGTCTGCACAGACGACAGACGACAGACGACGGACAGACATTTTTTAAAAAACACTTTTTTGGACTCAGGGGACCTCAAAACGTGTAAATCCATCAAAATCTCAAAATCGAATTTTCGCGCAAAACACAAACTCACAATACTTGAAATCCATTTCAGACGTCTCAAAACGTTTTTGGTCCCGTGTCTGTCTGCGGTCTGTCTGTCTGTTGGTCTGTCCATTATTTTGCGAACAAACATAATTATCTTAAAAACTACTCATCCGATTTTAATTAAATGGATGGTGGATAGTAGCCCACAGGTAGTACTGTATTAAATTCAAGCATCTGAACCCGTTAGTTTTGCTTCCATACGAGCAAAATGTTTTTCTTTATTAACACCTTTATCTTTAAAAATCCTCATCTGATTTTTAATAAATGTTTCATTGTTTGTCGAAAGCAGCCTACAGACGATTCCATAATAATTTGAACCATCTGCGCTTATTAAATTTGACTAAATCGTTATAATATATATATATATATATATATATATATATATATATATATATATATATATATATATATATATATATATATATATATATATATATATATATATATATATATATATATAATAAAAAAAAAATGAAAGGAATATAAAATTAAGTAGATAATAACGTGTGGTTAAAAACAAAACATGACTATAATATGCTTGAGGAAAATACACTGAAAAAAATCGGGCATATTTCTATGGGTATGATTTATGGAATTATACTTCATTAATTTTATCATTTCTCCGGATATTTGGATGAAACAACTTAAATTATTTGAATTATATCCTAATTAATATATTAAATTATTTGCTATATCCTAAATAATATGTTTACTTTTTTTACCGGTCTTATATTACTTTGCTTTGTAAGTTTCATCGCACATTTCCGTTTCCCCAATTTTGAACCACTTCCCGTGATTCAATATTCCCTAAATTTTGCACATAGATACAACTAAGGTGAAGAATACTGAAACCAAAAAAACAAGAAATAAAAACAAAATGGCGTCAAATTTATTTGCTTTTTAAGTTTCATCGCACACCTATTACCCCAATTTTGAACCACTTACCGTCATTCAATCTTCCCCACATTTTGCACATAGATACGACTAAGGTGAAGAATACAGACACCAAAAAAAAAAAATCAAAAAATAACAAAATGGCGTCAAATTTATTTGCTTTTTAAGTTTCATCTCACACCTATTACCCCAATTTTGAACCACTTATCGTCATTCAATCTTCCCCAAATTTTGCACATAGATACAACTAAGGTGAAGAATACAGAAACCAAAAAAATACAAAAAAAAATGGCTTCAAATTTATTTGCTTTTTAAGTTTCATCGCACACCTATTACCTCAATTTTGAACTTTTTATCGTCATTCAATCTTCCCCAAATTTTGCACATAGATATAACTAAGGTAAAGAATACAGAAACCAAAAAAAAAAAAAAAAAAATGGCGTCAAATTTATTTGCTTTTTAAGTTTCATCGCACACCTATTACCTCAATTTTGAACCTTTTATCGTCATTCTATGGTGAAGAATACAGAAACCAAAAAAAAAAAATGGCGTCAAATTTATTTGCTTTTTAAGTTTCATCGCACACCTATTACCCCAATTTTGAACCACTTACCGTCATTCAATCTTCCCCACATTTTGCACATAGATACAACTAAGGTGAAAAATACAGAAACCAAAAAAAAAAAAAAAAAAAAAAAAAAAGAAAATGACGTCAAATTAACTTGCTTTTTAAGTTTCATCGCACACCTATTACCTCAATTTTGAACTTTTTATCGTCATTCAATCTTCCCCAAATTTTGCACATAGATATAACTAAGGTGAAGAATACAGAAACCAAAAAAAAAAAAAAAAAAATGGCGTCAAATTTATTTGCTTTTTAAGTTTCATCGCACACCTATTACCTCAATTTTGAACCTTTTATCGTCATTCTATGGTGAAGAATACAGAAACCAAAAAAAAAAAAATGGCGTCAAATTTATTTGCTTTTTAAGTTTCATCGCACACCTATTACCCCAATTTTGAACCACTTACCGTCATTCAATCTTCCCCACATTTTGCACATAGATACGACTAAGGTGAAAAATACAGAAACCAAAAAAAAAAAAAAAAAAAAAAAAAAAGAAAATGACGTCAAATTAACTTGCTTTTTAAGTTTCATCGCACACCTATTACCTCAATTTTGAACCTTTTATCGTCATTCAATGGTGAAGAATACAGAAACCAAAAAAAAAAAAAAAATGGCGTCAAATTTATTTGCTTTTTAAGTTTCATCGCACACCTATTACCTCAATTTAGAACCTTTTATCGTCATTCAATGGTGAAGAATACAGAAACCAAAAAAAAAGAATGGCGTCAAATTTATTTGCTTTTAAGTTTCATCGCACACCTATTACCTCAATTTTGAACCTTTTATCGTCATTTAATCTTCCCCAAATTTTTGCACATAGATACAACTAAGGTGAAGAATACAGAAACCAAAAAAAACATAAAAAACAAACAAAATGGCGTCAAATTTATTTGCTTTTTAAGTTTCATCGTACACCTATTATCCCAATTTTGAACCACTTACCGTCATTCAATCTTCCCCAAATTTTGCACATAGACACAACTAAGGTAAAGAATACAGAAAACAAAAACAAAAAAACGTCGAAAATTAGACCAGTTTTGAAAAATTGCATTTTTATATTAATTATTTATAAATATAATTTTGAAATAGCCTTGTTTTTATGATTTAAATGTTTGAGGGACATACATACTCTAAAAGGTGTAATACCAATGGGACATATTAAAAAATGAACGATAATTATAAATTAGAAATATGAAAACATAATACGTGTATACATTAGATAACTTGGAATAATACTTTGGTGAATATATTACAAAAGATACAAATGCCACGTTCTAGATGTTTTCTACCATACGGCGTACACGAGACGGCAAACTATTTTAAAAAACTTGAACGTTTTTTGACTTGAAACATAGCGTTTAAAGATTTTTTGTAGCATTGCAAGTATAAATCCATCCCCACTATTACCACCTCGAGGGGTTGATAGATAGGACATTGTATATTTCATCTCACTTCCAGTATGATTCATACCTATAATGGTTTCAGGTTCAAGTGAATGATAACAAGATAACAATTAATTGACGCTACATAGTGAATCTAATTTGGGGGCCTGGGTAGCCCGTAGAATAGAGCGGGTGGTTCAAGTAAAGTAGCCTCGGGGTGTGGTCAGTGGTCGCATCCAGTCTGGGTTCGATTCCCGGACCGGGCTCCTCCCCTCAATCATCACCCAGCATTGTTTACATAAAATACATGGGGAGCAGCTCGAAAGAGTAGCGCTAGGTTTCGTCCTGAAAACCATGATCCACACTCAGTTCCATAATGATCAAGACGAGAGACATAGTCAACCAAACACTTCACACAAATGTGAACAGTGTTCCTAACAACCTATATCATACTTATAGAAATTATGTTTTATACATTGCGTTATATGAATCATACCGAGGAACAGCAAGAAGCTACTCCATACTTTACTTAGTCTGATGCATACATTCCCTCTTTAATTCAGGATAATTCTGTTTTATATTTTAACCCGACATATGATCAAACTGGTAATTACAATGGAATGTAATTACAATCCATTTATATGAAACATAAAGTCGCGGATGAAGTGCCAAAATGTGTTAATTATATCTTTGAATTATACCTTATTTTAGGGATTTTGGCACAACATTTGTTTTCAGCGACGTTTCAAAATAACTGGTAAACTATTGCTATAATATAGTTCATACATAAACTCGAAGTTAAAATCAAATAAGACAATTTTGAGTAATATCTGCTTTATAGAAGTGTTTCTTAAGAAATGTTGGAAACATATAATAATTGGGAGACATATTATGACGCAATCATGTCATCTAATCAAGTTCTTGCGGGAAACTTGTGTAGCGTGATAATGATGAAAGAGAAAATGCCTCCGTGAGAGCGCCACGCTCGGGGGAATTTCGTTTAACCTGGTTTTGCTTGAAGAAAGCATCGAGTCACGAGCGTGGCATGACTTGCTCACATCGATTAAGTAAGAGATACTGCGTGGCTACATAAAAGCACATGTAAGGTTAATTAGCACCAAATTTGATCAAGTGTTTTGCAGTAGATTGAACATCTAAGGAGGACTGAACAGGTAAAGGCAGATGTGTTATGGCAACAGCTTTTCACAATCATTTTTAAGGTTTCGTTGGTAAAACTAAAAAAAAAGAAACCCTTATAGTTCCATTCCTGTGTCTGTCTGTCTGTCTGTCACTCTGTACGGTTCCCATAACCTTTGAATCAAAAGAGATACAAACATAAAACTTTGCAGTATTAAAGATCGTTTTGACGCGCACACAGGAAAAATATGGCCAACTCAAAATTATCAGCTGTTCAAAATTAATAATGGCTGATAATTCATGTCACGTGAAAATTTTATTTTTTATAATTTTTAGTGAAGTATTAAATAAAAGGTATTGAAGAGTATATTACAAAACCATATAACACTTGTGGAAAGTGGTTAATTTTTCATGCCATTTTGTCAAAAAACATCAATATTTTGCCTCCCCCCCCCCCCCGCCCCCTTAAAACTATATTTCTTTTAGAAATTTTATTTTTAAGTTTTAGGTAGTATTCATACTACGTAAAGATTAAATTTTAATTTAAATAAAATTATAACTAGGCATCGCGTGGCTCTATCATTGAAGCGAGCGTATGGTAATAAATATGAATTGAATATTGAAAAAAAAGATAATCATGTTACTATGTACCCACAAATTGTTGTCCAATTAAAAAAAATATTTGAAATGGCTGCAGTTACCCTTAATATTGTTAACTTTTGCCAATAAAGAAATTGATTTAAAAAAAAAGAAAAAGATAATCATGAATCATGATGAGTTGATAGATATAGGGTATGGTAGTAGTACAGCTGCTAGTACCAAGGAAACAACCCTGTATTCTGTTCCTCTAACCACACATCTTTTAAAACGTTTAAGTCCGCTTTAATAGTTTTAGCGATCTTTATTAATTCATAGCGGTGTCGCTGTTGGTTTTACTGAAAAATGTTATTTTAAAAAAATGTTGGTCTTATCTAATAGATAGTGTTAGATTTTTTCCCCGTCCAAAAATTCCAATTTTAATTTTAAAGCGCACGTTTACGCGAGCGTGGCGCGCGAACGCTTGGGCAGACAACGTTGTCCAACGAACTCGTCCTGAGCATTGGTAAAATGAACATGTGTACCAAATTTCATCAAAATCGGTCCACTTTTACTCAAGTTATCGTCGTACGTTTCAGACACACAGACACACAGATACACAGACACACAGCATATTTCGTTGAATGTAGGAGGCTCGCTACGCTCGCTTACTCGCTTCAATTATTATTAACAAAGGGAGAAAGGCAGAGTAATATGAATGCTACCTAAAACTTAAAAATGACATTTCTAATTGATTGTACAAGGTACAGGTACTAAATGGGTACTTTATAATTATAAGCGATACTTCTTGGTCTAGTTCTATTGTCGTTAATGTTGACTTCTAGACTTGAGGAAAATTGAAAGCTTAAATCGGGACTAGGTATCGTTACTGACAGAGGAAATTATTCTTCAGTGTAGCTCAGTTGGTAGAGTGCTATACTGAAAATATAGAGGCCCCGTGGTTAGAGTCCCGGCGCTGGAGTCTATTTTTCTCGGTCTGTCTCCCTTTGCGTTAAAAATAATAATTATAATTTGTTTAAATTATATTTCATTAATCTTGAGTTGCCTGCAAATCTTTTAAGCTTAATTTGAGCTACTTTCCGGCAACCTAGAAAGACGAAACTTTCACAAATGATGTATTTTTCATGACAATACAACGATTAGTCATTCGCTTTATAACATCGTTTGTATTAGTAAAACCACCGATAAAACCATAAATTTCCTCTTTTAAATGGTGAAATTTGAGGTATAAAATTGAAAATAATTGTCATCATACTTTTTTAAAAAATGTGTGTTTTTTAAAAAATACAAATTCATATTTTTCCAGCCAAACCTAAAAGACAAGTGTGAATAAAATAAAAATAATAATGCAAATGACTAAAATTAAGCCTCGGGTGCGCACGGTCTGATACAGACGCGAGGAGGCGGGGACCCCTGATAATCTGTTTTAATCTGTTTTATATGCCCACACAACAGGTAAAATAAATATAAACCTGAAATCATATAGAACATATTTAAATTGGTTTTATTGTTTTAATTTATAAAATATCGTTGTTTAGTCTCATAGTTAATAAGCACAAAATTAGTCTGTCTCAATTATAATTTTCAAATTTTTAATTTTTTCTGTATATTTTTATTTAATATTTTTAAATTCAGGTACTATATTAATTTATTTTGTACTATAAATTTCACTAAAATTAGCGTAATACTGAAATTTAAGTGCAAGTGGCGTGGGTCTCCTGTCAGGACAATATGGGCACAGAATTGAAGTATAATCACGTACGATGCCAAACAGTGACTGATTCTCTTGATAAAAGCAAGAAGTGTAGCTAGAAAAATCCCTAGCTTCCTATCGCACCCACATCTATCTCAATTTCACACTTATATCTCAAATTTATGCCTCACAGGACCGCGCGTTTCCGAGGGTTAAAATGATGATTGGCATGACATTTGTTTTATTTGAATTTACTTATTGTTAAGTTGTTTTAGATTTGATTAGAACACCGGGAGGCCAACTAAATGTGTACTTGCACGAAGTGCTCGCTTCCTGCAGCACGGAACTACGATGTAAGCGGGTTACACATAATTATTTATAGACGCAACATCACGTTAAACATTACTAATTGTACAAAGACTTCTATTACTTAATTAGGGTCCGTAGGCAAAACCAAGGACCCTTATATCTTCCTGCGTGTGTCTGTCCGTCCGTCCTCTCGCGTGCTCTCACGGCTACACCTTTCGTCCGATCACTTTGAAATTTGGCATGTATGTGCCTTGTACCTACCCACTATTTTAAAAATATAGCGACTTAAAAAAAATATATTTAAAAAAAAAGTAGGGTAAAATAACTTAAGGGTTGATTTTTTTTTTTTTTCGACACCGTGAGCGGTATCATATGAAAGGGTACGTCGAGCTGATTACAAAAATATATAATTCTTTGGTTATAACTTTGATAGGGCGAGCGTAGGCAAGTTTGAAGTGGGTGTGAAACGTGTCCCCGCCCTTCTATCTCACTTATGTGAAGTCCAAAAAATCTGAAAAAATTCCTGAACATTCTTCGACCAAAAGTAAAGATACCCCTTTTTGGAAATTTCGAAAAAAATATAATTTTATTTTTTATTGACAAAATACTTTTTTTTTATAATTATGGTCTATTCGATGTATTTATATTGTTGTAGTCCGGTTCTGTGGCAAACAAATACTTTATCAGAGTGTATTTTGAGAATATCAGACCCTTAGGATAGTTCAAAGTAAGCTTTTTAGCATTTTAAAAAAACACTGTTTATACCATTTACAGTTAAACACTACAGTGTGGCCTACGGACCCTCGCTGTGTGCTGACTAGAACACGCTTGACCTGGAGTTCTAGGTCTTCCAGTGGTGGCCGCGTCTTAGTGGATGATACTTGCGACGTTTCGCCTCTTATGCTAGAGGCATCTTCAGGATAGAGCATGTTGTACTAATGATAGAAACACAGTTCTATCATAGTTTTATTCTATCACAGTTCACGTTGTGAACTCCATTATGAAACTTACCGCGGAAGCCTACGCACCAAGATATCACTTGACCTGTTTATATTTAATATCCAACCAGGTGAAGTCAAATTTGAAATAAAATAGCGGGGGGTAACGAAACTAATAGAGTGCCCCTATTATGATATTAGCGTGAGTGTACGAGATTAAAAGTGACCTCGTCTCTGTTTACATGAAGTGTACTTGTTATCTGTTAGAATGGACGGTATGAAACTCTCTCCAGTATTATATCTCAAGTTCTAGCTTGGACTATATTATCAGCAAAGAAACCCTGGGAGCATCACGTGACGTGCCTCTGTGTACTTAGTTAACCACACATCTTTCCACATCCAATCTCTTATCTATATACTTAGATACATTTCATTAGCTTAAGTGCTTTTTATCATTTAATTTACTATTTAATACAGACTAATTGTATTTTAGTTATTAATTGTACCTTTATGTAATAATGACAAGTATGAGGGAGAGGGGGGGGGGACTTTAGATTAAATAATTATGTACATGGACGCTATATATATATATATATATATATATATATATAGCTGGATACCTGTGCTTCGCTACGGAGTGTTTTTAAATTTGATAAGTTTATAAACTACCAGGAAAGCATACAAATTATTTTACTATGCGAGAATATCTAGATTCTATCCCTCCTAGTTATATCCCCCACCTCTTTCATAAGATCATTTGCAAATATCCTAAATTTACTCCCTCCTAAATGAAAATATGACAAAACTGTACACATAACAACAATTACTGTACCTTTAAAGAGCTTCTCAACGATATGCATCACGAAAGGTATTCATTATTTTGATCCCGTATTCATTACTTGTACCCCGTACCCCTGTGTACCAAAATTGAAATTTCGAAAATGCATGTAGACCTTGATTTTCCCCTTGTTTTAAAGGTCAAGTGTGCAAATTTTCATCGAGATCAGACTAAAACTGTAGATTTGTATAAAGAACAAATAAGATATAGCTATATTTTTCTATTTTACCCCCCTCCTAAATGAAAATATGACAAAAGTGTACATAACAACAATTACTGTACCCTTAAAGAGCTTTTCAACGATATGCATCATGAAGGGTATTCATTACTTTGACCCCGTATTCATTACTTGTACCCCGTACTCCTGTGTACCAAAATTGAAATTTCGAAAATTCATGTAGATTTTGATTGTTTCCTTGCTTTGAAGGTCAAGTGTGCAAATTTTCATCGAGATCGGACTAAAACTGTAGATTTGCATAAAGAATAAACACACACACACACACACACATATACGTTGACTTTTATATATATAGATTAGCCGATGATAGGGCACGAGAAAGTTATGAACGGTTAAACTGAGAGACATTTTTTGTATAAATTTGAGTCATAAGTTGATATAATTGTGAATCATTCTAAATCTAATATGGCATGACTTAATTCCAAAGATACGAAGGAGAACAAGTTGTACCAACACTACAAAAGTTAAGATAATCGAGTTTGGTTGTCATATGGAGAATATGTTTGAGTGTTTGAACAATGTTTTGAAACTTGAGACAGTGTTACCACAACTGAACTTTTCAACTGCACCTCCCCGTGTAATACAGTTTTCACTTGGGATTTGCTGCGCCCTCCTCAGCGCTGTTGCGAAATCAAATAACTCTTGACAACGTTAACCAGAGAACACTTAGAAATGAAATAGGTAAACAACATGTCAACATGAAAAGTTTTGCTTGCGAGCTCACCCAAGGTAACGCAACCTATGTCATCCTTCTCAACAACCAAACATTTCTAGGTCTCCCATTTCAAAAATATCAAGACAGAAATCCGTTTCAGGACATCATGGAACATTTTTGGTTCCGTGTCTGTCTGTCGGTCTGCCGCTCAATTTGTGCGAACCAACTTGTACCAACTGAACTGAAACTACTCTTCATACTTAATTAAATTTGGATGGTAGGTCACAAGTAGCCTGATGTTGGTCCCATATAAGTTTCAATCTTCTACGCACATTTGTTTCTCTTCCACATGCGCACAAGCAAACATATATTTACACCTAGGTATATTTTCGAAAGATCTTTTCTCATTTTTATGGGATTTAGATGGTTTGACGAAAGTAGCTCGCAAATAGCCCCAGATAAATGTCAACAGTCTGCGCTCTTTAAATATAGCAACATTTATACTTTAATTGATTTAAAAAATCAAAACAATTTTGATGGATTTAAAAACGGGGGAAAATTAAATAAATTCGACAAAAATATGTTTTTAATGAATAAAGCCATTAAAGTAAACGAAATAGGAAGCTAGGAATCTATGTGCCACACTAATTGGCTGATTATTTTATCAAATATTCAATGATCTCAAGGAAAATTAAGAAATGTCTGTTTCAGAAAAAATGTCCGGTTTGTAGAAGTCTATAAATTACTGTGTTGGCCTCCTCAATTCAGAGTCTCCACAAGTTAGAAGAATGTTTACTTTATAAACAGTAAACAAAGTTAAAAAATTAAAAAACACAACAAAGTTAAGGAGAATTAAAAAATTACCAGCTTTAGATAAATTGATGAGTTTTTATTACAACTCTACATTAGCTATATTTATTTCTAACATCTCTGACAATAATCATTCTTCTCTGAAGAATAGAAGCCTTACAGTACAGGAGATAGCGTGCAAAAAGTCTGAAAAATCGAGCTTGAATTTTGTGTGCGAATTATTTTTTTTTTTTTGTGATACAAAATTAGATAGTAGACTATAAAATAAATCACTCGATAGGTTAGTTGTTGGAATATTTCTCCAAATCAAAATGGTCTCCTTTCAAGTGACAAACCAACATCAACATGATTTATGTTTCCGTCTACTAGAGGTCGACCAAGAAGTCATGAATACGGGAGAAACGGAAAGCTTAACTTCGTTTAAAATCGGAACTTCCGAGTAGTGCCGAAATCAGTACAGTCGGGTGCTAAGACAATACCCATTTCTAGTTTGTATGACATGCGCAGTTACGTCAAATCTCACGAATAACAACAACAAGAAGGTTTCCAATCTGTTAGGTTTCCTGTTTTGTTTGTTTTTATACAATACGAATTATAGTCACAACTGTCACACAACAATTTTGATTTTGTACCATTCACCATGATGATGCAAATGCAAAGAACGCTACAAATAATGGAGTTGGAACAAACCTAATGTTTATTTGTTATTATAAAAATGATTACTCTCCATGACAATTAATCAAAAATAATATTAGCGAATTTCTAGTTTGCTTTTCCCCATTATATTTTTTATAAATAAAATAACCAGGAAAACTTATCTTAGAATCTCATTATTTGTATAATTTCTTCCTAATTTTGAATTCGTGTTATTATCCATGTTTTTAATAATACCAGGAAATTTTATTCACAAAGAGAAAATTGCCAAAAACAATCCAAGAGAGGTAATAGTACAAATAATAATTCACAAAAAATTAAGAACTAAAATCCAGAAATAAGGAAAGTAACAAATAAAACAGAAATAAAAAAGTCCAGTCATGCACCATGACTTAATGAGCGAATTTTCAAAGAAATCTGCGTTTTATTGGCTTATGATAATATAGGAAAATTTTGGTTTAGAATTTGCTCGGGTGAAAAAAAAAATTGGTACACAGGGGTACGGGGTACAAAAGTCAAAATAGTATTTACCCTTCAAGATGCATGTCGTTGGAAAGCTCTTTAAGAGTACAGTAATTGTTGTTATTTACACTTTTATCATATTTTCACATAAAAGGGGGGTAAAATGGAAAAAAACACGTTTTTTGACCCTATATGGTCAAAATTTGACCCCTAAATGGACTCCAATAATTCTGGCCAACGAACTCATCCTTTCTTTTGATATTATTGACATTTTAAAATTTGTTTGAAATTTTTAAGTGCATCCTAAGGGGAGATATCGTCTGGAGTGACACATATATACATATATACATACATACATAAAAAAAAAGTGTTAAATTTTAGGAATCGATTCAGAATGGTCTAAAACGGATTTCCATGGAAAAAATTTTCAAAAATTCGCATTACAAAAATTTTGAAGCCATTGCAATAGCGTAATTTTCTTTGAAAATTCGCTAAAAGTAACAAATCAAACTCAGAAATAAAGAGGAAGAAAAAAATAGATTAAGAAAGAAGAAAATTTATTTAGATTTAAAGAATATTATTGTTAGATTTAAAAATATAGAAGCTATCAAAAATAAAATTATGAATAACAAAAGAACACTGTATTTTTTGACAGTGGTCTATTTTAATAAAAACTGACTGTACATGGCGACACTAACGCACTCCTCACATTTCCATGACTTCTTGGTCGACCTCTAACAGATGTTGTACTCAGGATCATGTTAAATCACATTGTCCGCCAACATGGACGGGATATGGCC
The DNA here is from genome assembly GCA_951217055.1 of Gerris lacustris. NCBI lineage: Eukaryota > Metazoa > Arthropoda > Insecta > Hemiptera > Gerridae > Gerris > Gerris lacustris. The sequence goes on from OX578286.1 coordinate 489,947, forward strand.
ACTCTCCTCCGGTCTGATTTTTTTTTACCAGGTTATAGCCGAGCTGTCTAACAACAAACTCTGGAGACAAACTTTGCCACCGCAAATTTTTGGAAGACACCAAAAACAACTTGCATACAAAATTCTTGCTCGATGTTAGTCACTTTTTTGTACGCTATCTCCTCGACTATTATAATTATTCAAATATTTTATTTCCAAACTAATTTCCAGGGTATATCTAATTCGTGTATTTGCTTATTAATACATTGTAATAATCAAGCCAAATCGCTTTTCGATAAATATTTCAATACATTAATCAAGCCCACGCTAATATTTCAGATCTATTAATTATGTGAACGGACTATAGTGTGTTTTGAATTATTCTGGAAAGCAAACAGTGGTTTGGAATACAGCGCAGAGTAACGAAGCCAGTTATGTTGTATTGTATAATATAATTGGTTCTAAAGCTGCAAAGCAGTTGTTATTGTCTTGAGAGTAAACATTTCAAATATTAAACTTGATAAGCCGGTCTTTGTTTAGACAGTTAGAGTGCGTTCGGAATCACTAACCAGGTCGGCCGAGAAGTAACCGGAGTGACCGGCAACACCAACCTACTCTACCGACCGCGTTCCTGAACCTTCCGTTAATTTAGCAGTCGACCGGAGCGGTTGCGACCGAGTCCAGAATACGGTTGGTCCGGTTAGTAAACCAATAAATTACCTTCTATGGCGGAATTGCATCGTAATTTAAAAAGTTTATGCACTTGTAGAATCGTCACAGCTTTACTTCTATCTCACACCAAACAAAATAGTTATTTATGCACCTAGGGAGTAAAGTAAGCCATTATTCCCTGAGCGAAAAAGTTGGTTCTTGAGGCGAAGCCGAAGGAACCATGGTCCCTAAATCCCGAGGGGCAGCCGAGGGAATAACTCTCGATTAGAATAACTAATCGCGAGGGGAATAATGGCACTCACGAGGTACATACAATATTTTATCTCCAGTAGGAAGAAAATATACACATTTTTATTCATTGCACAGTTTTTATTTATTATTTTAATAAATAACAATAATTATTAGAACTTTTAATAGCAGATATAAGAGATTCAATATTAAAAACAAATAAGAATTGCAATTAAACTCAAATAGAAGGTTATTTAGATGCAGGTTATAAACAAAGATAAACATGGTCGAAATAAGCAGTGTCGCCAACCTGATTTAAACAACTTCATTACATTAACCATTTATTTTCTACTATTTATAAAATAATAAGTTGCAATCTTTACTTTTTTGCCCTACTTTTACTTTTTCTCCCTACTTTTTGAGTTCAGGGATGAAAAGACTTACTTTAGTCACTCTAAACTAATTCAAAATCATAACTTTTTCTCCCTACTGGAGATAAACGAATTTATATTTATAACCTCTCTTTGTTTATAACCTTTTCGGTGGACCTGTGCCATCAACAGGTCCTGTCCGGAAACAAAATGATTTCAAGCCGTCATGACTTTAAGTACAACAAACCGCCGGTCCACCGAGAGGTTCACCGGTTAGTGTTTCTGAACGCACCCTTAGTTACTGGTGGAGTAGAAACAAGGATGTTAAATAAAGGGGATGGAGGGTTGAGGAAAAAAAGTGACCCCATGAAGATATGTAAAATAGAAGCTCCAATGGGACAGATTACCTTTCTCTTGGTTATAGCTTACCAAGAATTTAGTTTATAGTTTCAGGTTATAACCTCATAAAGAAGGTAATTTGTCCCAGTTCAAAGGTTGTGGAGCATGCGCAGTATGCTTTTTCTCTCCGATTTCTCTTACCTTCATGGGGTCACTTTTTTGCCGCTTTATATAACATCCTTGAGAAATGGGAAGGCTGGATTAAGGTTTCAAGTTGGTGACGTCACCACCGCACCCATCCTCCACCTGGCTGTGCTAGTCACACTAATATCATTTTATTTAGTATTAATATTTATCACTCAAATAAATAAATTAATAATATTATGTAGTCGATCGTTTTGGCTTCCAAGCTTACCGAAGGTAACAGAAGACATGTAATCATTTTGAAAAATGAACGTTTTTCTCAGAGACGGAACTAGACCTGCTGAGGCCCGTGTGCAAGATTTTTTTTGAGTCCATTTGTATTTAAATGGACTACTATATATTTAGAATATTATAATCAAAATCGTCGGAACCGTTTTCGAGAAATACTTTTTTCCCTTATTTTCATAGTTTTTAAGGAGTAGAGCCCCCAAATTTGAAGGTAAAATTAATTTCTCCTCAGGGTATGATTTTTCTGAACATGTAGGTATGCTGAATTTCGTAAAAATCGGCCCAGTAGTTTAGGCTCCAGGTGTCTGCACACTCAGACGACATACATTTTTTAAAAACTACTTTTTTGGACTCAAGGGACCTCAAAACGTGGAAATCCATCAAAATCGAATTTTCGCGCCATTACAATACATTCTCTTTATATGGAAAGTAAAAAGAGCAAAAAATTTACGAAAATGAACAAAAAAGTTGCCTGTAATGGTACTTTTTTACTCTAATGCCCCTATATATATCCCTTTGTGTTAATAGTTATTTTGCCAAAGGAACATTATACAGAGTAGCATATATTCTTTAGTCTAAATTACTGTTAAGACGAAGGGATATTTATTCTAATGAAAGGAAATCACACTTGTGTTTATAATAATTGTGATCATATCCCTCAGTCTAATCAACTATTAAGATGAAGGAATATTAAATATAGAACTTCCCCAGGAGTCTCAATGTCTTGGGCAGACAAACACACAAACCTTTTTGACTTTTGTAGGGCAGACTATTGTTTAGAACCAGGGGGGGGGGGGGGCTAGAGTAAAAAAGAGCCCTTTTAATTAATAAAAAAGAATGGATTTCGAGTTTATCCCTCAAAATAAGAACTCTATTTTAATTTTTTTTATTAGATCCATTATTTTAGCTGTTAGATTTGAGTTGAATACTCATATTTTGAAACTTTAATTCTTGGAGAAAAAAATGGCAAGAGTAAGAAGTTCTTATTTTAAGCCACAGAATCTAACTTTAGCCTTAAAAATATGTCTTCTATTATCTTTTTCATATTTTAAGTACTACTGCAGAGCATTTTAGCGCTCAAAGTGCTTAGCATTTTTTTTGTAAGCGCATTTTAAATTCACATAGAATCCACCAAACCGCGTCTTTCTTCCTGCAGTAGATTCCGGAGATATTGAGTGGATCGTGTTAAGTGGCCCCTGTGTAGGCATATTTTACAAGTTAAAAATGTATAATTAATTTAAAAACTTACTAAAGATAGTTAGATTTTGATGAAATAGGATAATACAAAACATTAACAGTCTAAAATACCCAAATGAATAAAAATCGCGTCATGACAATCACACAACAATTGTTAACAATAAATAACAATTGACATCAATTGTCTCAAAAAATGATAGTAATAATTATTATTATTATGTGGAAAAGAATATAGATACCTACCACATAAAAATAATATTAATATTAACAGTGGTAATAAATAAAATATAAACTAACTTCACCGTTTTAGAAAAATTATTCTTTATTTTTATTCATTTATTTTTATTTTATTATTATTATTTTTTTTGTAACTGGCCGAGCGGAAGTGAGGCCCCCCTTACCCCGAGGCCCGTGTGCGGCTGACCCCATGCACACGGCTAGTTCCGGCACTGGTTTTTCTTGTCTTTGATTTCGAAAATTCCAAGACTCCGAAACCAATATCTGTTTGAGACATGGGAGAACATTTATAGTGGCGTGTCTGTCTTCCGGCCTGGTTATACATAGTTTGATAGTTCTCTAAGTACTCGGCTACACCTGTCTCTTGTTATAGTTGTGAACCGTTCCCAGTGGCGTAGCTAGGGCATTGGGGACCCCTCGCCAAACAAAACTGATGAGAAAAAAAAAAAATAACCTCTTGCGTTTAGAACTAGGGGCCTCCCTAGACGTTGATTTGGGGGCCCCTGACGCTTGGGGCTCTCCCGCATTGTGGGCCCGTGCGGGCCCATAGTAACGCCACTGACCGTTCCTTCTTAAGTAATTCAATTTATGGCTTCACATTGTCATCTCTTAAGTTAGAGTTAATTAACTTGATTACTATTCGACTAAGTACTAAGTCTGTAAAAATATGTGACCTCCCTGGGATTGGAATCATGGATATATCTACGAGATGTTAGTAGGAGACGAGTGTTACCAAGTATACGCTGACCACTCTTCCAAATCATTTATTATAATTAATTATTTATAATTTACTTTTAAAATGAATTGGTTTTTTTCCATCATTCAATTTTACTTAGTTTTAATTATTTTACGAAAAGTTAAATTTAGCGTTCTTTAAATCCCTTTTCCATCTCATTTTACCTAAAAAATTCTAAAACAAATATAAGAAAAGAAGAAGTGAGGTAAAAAAAACACAAAACTTCTACTTGTCTAAATTTTAAAGGTTTTCCTCCTGGAAAGAGACGTAAAACAAGCTTTGCATTTTTTTTTAATGTTTTTTTAAAAAAATAATCAAGTTGGATGCTTTGGAAAATAAGGACATCTCGGTTATTTCATCCTTCTTAAAGTTTCCCCAAAGTAAAAATACCTTCTTCTTTTTATTCTTTTTATTTATTTTATATTCTGTAAGTAAGGAACTCCTAATACTTATTTCTTATTTTTTGAAGGACATAATTTTTTAAAAAGTATTATTTATTTCTCTCATTTGATTCCTAACCTTCTCCCCCCCCCCCCCGTTTACTTTAGAGATTAAAAACTTTTTTTACCAGCTTTAAAAAAAAAATATTACAGAAGGCATATTGAAGAAAATAAATATACTTAGTTTAATCATTTTTATTAATACCAGGGGGCTCTGCCCCCAACTCGCTTCACATATTAGTTATAAATTTAAGCCCCTTCCTCCAATCACGTTGCATTCTGATTGACGACTGAATCGTTACCGACAATCGTAAGTCTTGATTAGTCGTTCACTGAATCGTTACCGACAATCGTAAGTCTTGATTAGTCGTTCACTGAATCGTTACCGACAATCGTAAGTCTTGATTAGTCGTTCGAAAATGAATAGTAGAGCGTCGATTATCCGAACTATTGTTCTTTGGGGTGGTTCGGTTAATCAAAAATTCGGATTATCAAAATTCACTAAATAATTAAAAGTGAAGGTGTAAGTAAAAATAATGAACCACGTTTATGCAAAAAGCATCTTTGTATTATTTATCTAGTACTTGGTGAAAAAATATACAAGTTTTATCACCTAAGATAAATTTGGCTTAACAAAAGTTGTAATAATCGTGTTTTTTTTTTTGTTTTTTTACAAAATGTTTCACTATGAATCTCGATTTGCCGAATCCGATGTGGTAATTCGAAATTTGTCTGCCACCCAGAACTGGGGATGATGAATGAAGAGTCCCCACCAAGCTTCATGTTTATTTCCACTGGTTTTTCACACAATATGGGTCCAGATAATATGGGCTGTCCAGAGGCCCGTTTTTGCAAAAAAAACAAAAAACCAAGTGAATGCAGCATCTTCCAACAATTCGGTTTTTTTATAGTTTTACGATATAAGCTGTCCTCTTCACTGTTAAGATTAAGTGCATATACCCAGATAACTGACGTTCGGATAATCGACGCTCTACTGTAATAGGTAGTTGGTACCGTTCATTTGTTTTGAGAAGATCACGTGGATTAGAGGTGGTTAGAGGGGGTTAGAGGTGGTTAGAGGTGGTTAGAGATAGAGTGGTTAGATACATTTTTTCCACTAACTTGAAGTGAAGGGGCTTTAGGTTATGATAGAATATCAAATAAAATTAAAGTTTTATATAAATATATTTACATTCATTTTTATTAAAAATTAAAGTTTTCCATGCATCTTGTACAAGGGGAAAGTATTATAATGGTGATTTTTACATATTTCTAAAAAATATTTGTGAGACTCTCAGGCATTAGAAGTGAAACTTAAGTTCTAGACTCTAGACACAGTTGATTTTATTTTCCCTCCTACATATTGATGAAAACAATATTTATATAATATACAAATGTACATATTATATTATAATAATGTACATATATTGGTAATAATACGCTTATATACCAATCCTGTGTATTAAAAATCCATTTGCCTACGTGGTGTATGTGGTCAGCGTACTGACCCACAGTTTTAGAGGTGGTTAGAGGTGGTTAGTGGTGGTTAGAGGTGCTTATAGAGGTGGTTAGAGGTGGTTAGAGGTGGTTAGAGGTGGTTAGAGGTGGTTAGAGGTGGATAGAGGTGGTTAGAGGTGGTTAGAGGTGCTTATAGAGGTGGTTAGAGATGGTTAGAGGTGGTTAGAGGTGGATAGAGGTGGTTAGAGGTGGTTAGTGGTGGTTAGAGGTGGTTAGTGGTGGTTAGAGGTGCTTATAGAGGTGGTTAGAGATGGTTAGAGGTGGTTAGAGGTGGATAGAGGTGGTTAGAGGTGGTTAGTGGTGGTTAGAGGTGGATAGAGGTGGTTAGAGGTGGTTAGAGGTGCTTATAGAGGTGGTTAGAGATGGTTAGAGGTGGTTAGAGGTGGTTAGTGGTGGTTAGAGGTGCTTATAGAGGTGGTTAGAGATGGTTAGAGGTGGTTAGAGGTGGATAGAGGTGGTTAGAGGTGCTTATAGAGGTGGTTAGAGGTGGATAGAGGTGGTTAGAGGTGGTTAGTGGTGGTTAGAGGTGCTTATAGAGGTGGTTAGAGATGGTTAGAGGTGGGTAGAGGTGGACAGAGGTGGATAGAGGGGGTTAGAGGTGGTTAGAGGTGGATGGAGGTGGTTAGAGGTGGTTAGAGGTGCTTATAGAGGTGGATAGAGATGGTTAGAGGTGGTTAGAGGTGGATAGAGGTGGTTAGAGGTGGTTAGTGGTGGTTAGAGGTGGTTAGAGATGGTTAGAGGTGGATAGAGGTGGATAGAGGGGGTTAGAGGTGGTTTTCCGATGCGGACGATGAGATTGTTCAGGAGGAAGTAGCGTATGCCTGGAGCAGTGTCACAGTGTCCTATAAGGACCCACCTCATCTTAGTTCCCAGCCTACCACTTTTGACATCGACTTGGAGATGAAGCATTTACTTAAATTTATGTACAATGTAAACATTATAGAGAATTTTTTATCTTCTAGTATTTGTTATTTGAATTTTATCAACTTTATCCTTCGATAAATGTGTTTGATGTGAATTGTTTTCTACTTTCTTTGTTTTCGATCGAATATTTGTAAGGTTTCAAAATGCAAGTCAACCTTATTTTAGAGTGTAAACAAAAAATGTTCCCTCGAAACCCAAAATGGTCCTTATGTCTGAAACGGATTTCTGTCTTGATTTTGGAAATCGGAGACGCTCACGTAGCTTAAAGCTTCCACTACCTTCGGTCAGCTCGGAAACAAAATCAAAATAATTTTGACTGATTTAAAAAACGGGGTAAATTAAATAAATTTGACAATAATTGGTTTTAAAAGTATAAAATCATTATAGTATACTAAATGTGCTAGTAGTAAATGCTATGTGCCTCACTAATCGACAAAATATTTATTTAAAAAACTTTAGCTAACCGCTTGCTATAGCTATAATAAGTTAGTTATAAGAGAATAAACGCACGTCTTGAACAAAATCTAGACTATCTTATATTTCGACTTTGACATAACATAAAGTAAACAATAACATTAACGTAAGAAACATAAGGCTAAAGAATCTTATTGGCTGTCGCCACAAAAACAAAGGTCTATTGGCTAAACATTGCAACACTAATTTCAATTTCTAAGCCTATATTGTGAAAGAAAAATTAAATTCTCTCAAAGTTAATACACAACAAATGGACCAGGCTTATAAAAGAATACGTTTCAACTGTAAAACTTTATCAAACCTCAAGCTATCAGACTCGCATGTATGACAAACCTGAGTTGAGATATATTTAACCCTCTAACCACCTCTAACCACCTCTAACCACCTCTAACACCCTCTAACCACCTCTAACCACCTCTAACCATCTCTAACCACATCTCTAACCACCTCTAACCTGCCTCTCAACTCACACTCTGACTCCTTCTTTAACATATTTATTTTTCTTCTAATCTTTCTACAGTATTTAAACTTGAAATTCAAATCCTAAACTCTTTGATACTTGTTTCACTACAAAGCAAGTTGGAAGTTGGGCAGTCTCTGTATATTGTCTGTTCAGTATAAATGCCTTTAGAATAATACTATATATAGAAGGAGCATAGAATCGGAATCCTAAGCAATTACTGATAAGAGACTGAAGCCAACTTTTGCCGAGAGGTTGTGTCCTTAAGACCAGGCTGCCAACATAACAACACTCATTTTTTTCATTATACTGGAGAAGGTTGGACATACTTTTGTAACTATTCAAAGCCCGCTCACAAACAATCAAGAAGACTATAAGATACCAGAAAGTAAGCAACTATAAAACATTATAACACAATCTGACAAGCTGTCAACAAAGACTAATATTATTCTACAAAGACAAACCCTGCCATTGGTTATTGTTTACGCTTCACTCTGACGTCGTTTTTTTCACCTCGCAAGGCATGATATAATAATAGTACATTACGCGTCGAGTGCGGAAAGTAGCATTTTGCATCGCTCGGGTGGTAAAACCACACGAGCAATGCAAAATGCCGTTTTCGCACGAGTTGCGTACCGTACTTTATCTACGATTGTTAGATTTAAATAATAAATACAGAAAAAAATAAACTTGCTGTATGTAAGTTCGTACCTCTCTCTTGATAAAGATGGCATTAATTCATTAGTTGTATTTTTTGCCGAATTAATTATTTCTGGAGGAGTATTATTCTCCACATTTTCGTCAAAGTCACTTGATTCACTCATTGTGTTTCACTAAAAACTCGATATAAACAGTTACTTTAATAATAGAACAGCAAATTAGTTTTGTTAAATGTAAACGAACTATCTAATCGTGCGTAAAGCTGAAGAATTCCTCTTCTTTACCGCACTAGTGTGGTAAAGAAGAGGAATTATTCAGAACTATGAGACGCGCATGCGCAATGAATACAAGTACGTAAATAATCACTTTCTACGCATCTAAACAAAGATATAATGTTTATATTTCGTATCAATCGTAGATAAACATTATTTTCAGCATATTTCAAGCTAAAAATAAGATAAAACACAATAAAAATAATACAATAAACGAAACTAACTATCAATAATTAAAATTTACTAAAAATTAAATTGAAAAACCGAAATAATTTTAGAGTTATGACGTCACAAATTTCAAAAATGAATTTTTAGAACGCGGATTAGGGTACAAAAACCAAAGTTGACTTCAATGTTATCAGTGATCCTCCTTCTATATATTGTATTATTCTAAGATAAATGCTGTATTGGTTTCCTTATCAGAGAGTTCCGCGACCACAACAAATATTCATTCTAAAAACTCAGTCTTGTAATTTTCTTTCTAAAACCACCACCCACCTGTATACGTTATTAAAATTCCCTTAAAATTAAGGAGTTTATTTATTTAGCATTTTTTCATTATTTATAAATAATGTCTAACTAAAGTTATCCTTTAAATGCATAATGTGTTATACTATAAGGCTGACGTGTATTAGTTGTAAAGCAAGCTCTCAGTTTAGCCTTGTCATATAACTCATCCCTTGCTTTGTTGCCTAAGCAAGCAGTTTCTAGTCAAATCAAGATGGTGGGTAATATTTACGACTCCCCCGGGACTCATCGGGCAGCAGCTGATTAAAACCCTGATATATTAGACCGCCTCCGTGTGCAGATCAGCCCCCCCCCCCCTCCTAGATAAACCACACAGTGTCTCTTAACGTAACCACATCCTTTTCCTACATCAAATATCACACATTAGGTTCACTAGGCATCGCGTGGCTCTATCATTGAAGCGAGCGTATAGTAATAAATATGTATTGAATATTGAAAAAATAATGGGATAATAAAATAATGGAATAATATAAAAAATAATAATAAAAAAAGATAATGGGTGTTTAATCTTTAAGAAAACTAAAAGAGAAAAAAGAGGTAATAAGATTATGTTTGTTTGTTTATGTTTTTATTCTAGTAGATTATTTGTTTTTAACCCGGAGGATTGTTCTACAGAATTGATCAGAGGTTTGTTTGGATGGACTTGGCTCGGCATCTCATCGTTTAACTACGCATACGGCGTAAGGTCGGGCCAGTCTGGAGAGACCCGCTTGACCGAGTAGATCAGCTTAAGTGTCATATGATAGCTCTACGTTCATCTGCCTTCTTAAGAGCCCAACTTGGTGTGCCAGTTAGGACTCTTGCAGCAAAGGTTTCAGCAAGGACGTAGCCTTGCAGCAAGATTTGTGTGGTGCGCAGTTGTTTGCAGCCGATCATCGAGCTTCTGCAACACCATCACTGCCGCTCTACATCACCGCACCCTCTATCAGTTTTGTAGTCCAAGTCCACCGGTATTTATTACTTAAGTTTTTTTATTATTTATACAGCCATTATTTCTTTTAATACAGTCTACTTAATTTACTTTATATATTTTTGTTCTCATGATTAACCAGCAGTAAAGATCATTTATTTTTTATATAGTCTTTTTTTTATGTTGGAATCACCCGACTTAGATCAAAGTTTTCCTTTTCCTTTTTTTTAACGATCTAAACTTACGAGTATTCAACAATGGGTCTGGTAGTAGTGCAGCGGCTAGTAGTAAGGGAACCACCCCGCATTCTTACTATTCCTCTAACATTACATCTCCTTTTCAATTATTATAAAATGTATCTCTTTGCTACAAACAAACTACTGCATGTATCGAATTTAAACTTTGCATGCCATTCAATTGTGCATTAGATGGTGTCTATGAAGTTTTATTGAAATCGTTACGTTAGAACGTAAGATATCGCTAAAAAGGTTGTTTTCTCTATTATAAACGTTTAGGTCCGCTTTAATAGTTTTAGCGATCTTTATTAATTCATAGCGGTGTCGCTGTTGGTTTTACTAAAAAATATTATTTGAAAAAAATGTTTGCCTCATTGAATAGATGATGATAGAATCTTTTCCCGTTCTGAAATTCCAATTTAATTTTTGAACCTCTCGTTTTCGCGAGCGTTGCGCGCGAACTCTTGGACGGATCACGCTGTCCAACGAACTCAGCCTGAGTATTAGTAAGAGAAACATGTATACCAAATTTCTACTAAATCGGTCAACTTTTACTCAAGTTATCGTCACAGGCGTAAACGTTACTGACAGACAGACAGACATACAGCCAGACAGACAGACAGACAGACAAGATGCATAGTTTGTTGAATGTAAGAAGGTCGCGTAAGCTCGCTTAATTATTCTTAGGATAGAGTGGATCAGTTAAATGCTAAGAAAAGTACTATTTTAGTTTACCGACAGATTGGAAAATATATTTCCTTGTTCAAGGTAAGGTTGTGAAGGATTTTATTATTTCAAGATAAATTTACAGTTGGTGTAGAGTGGGGATAACAAGTCTCATATATACTTCATGTTACAATGGTATCGTAAATATGTCAGCAGACATTATAATACTATATTTGTTTAAAAAAATCTTGTACATGTGGTATTCCTTGAAAATATAGACCTTTTGAAGGAATGTAGGGTATTATAATATATCTATATTATATATATTATAATATAATATACCAATTAAGATGATAATGTATTTATCTACATCGCCTTGGGGGTTGTCGAGCCAAGTGACTAGGAGGCAGAGCCCTCTAGTTATAATTATTATTATATTATACTCAATACATTGAGGGGGGGGGGGGGGGGGGGGGGCATCAACTTGATAATAGTTTATGCCACGCGAGCCTTCGGCCTTAAGTTATATTATTTGGTTGAATAATTATTTTAAATATTTTGCATTTTTACCTGCAAAACTCTTGTAAGCGAGTAATTAGAAATAATAGTAGCGCACAAAGAAACGACCTCTATAGAAATAGAAGGTTAAGAACAGGTCGAGCCGTGAATGCTGAAGTAGTTTCGAGTGTCGACTCCTTATTTTCATAATTAAGACCTCACTCTCTGTTTTCTCTGAATTTCTTTCTCTTCATCCCAACGAGTTCAAGTATTTCTCAACCAGCACAACTCCTCATGTTTATTTCGGGTAAAAATGTCTCCATATATTATACATACATATATATATATATATATATATATATATATATATATATATATATATATATATATATATATATATATATATTACATTATTTCAATTAGTAAAGGTCATTAAGAGTTAGAATATATAAATTTTTTCCACTAACTTGAAGTGAAGGGGTTTAGGTTATGATAGAATATCAAATAAAATTAAAGTTTATATAAATATATTTACATTCATTTTTATTAATAATTAAAGTTTTTCATGCATCTTGTACAAGGGGAAAGTATTATAATGGTGATTTTTACATATTTCTAAAAAATATTTGTGAGACTTTCAGGCATTAGAAGTGAAACTTAAGTTCTAGACTCTAGACACAGTTGATTTTATTTTCCCTCCTACATATTGATGAAAACAATATTTATATAATATACAAATGTACATATTGTATTATAATAATGTACATATATTGGTAATAATACGTATATACCAATTCTGTGTATTAAAAATCCATTAGCCTACGTGGTGTATGTGGTCAGCGTACTGACCCACAGATTTAGTGGTCAGTGGTTTGAGACTTGACAAAATGGAAGATTTTTTACAGTAATGTAACTGGCGACTTAGCCGGCAGTTGAATTACCTGTGAAAAATCTATCACTTGACGGACTCACTCAGGACCAGGGCCGTTTGTAAGTGTTTTGCCGCCCTAGGCGTGAATTAAAAAAATGTCACCCCCTCCCTTTTATTAACATCACCTTCTCCCTTTGTCATCCAGGCCAGAAGAAATTAATGTATAAGATGTAAAAGAACTTGTATTTAGCAGAAATCCCACATAAAAAAATTAAATAACTAAATAAGGACTGTTATATTTTATTTCATTTTAAGTATCTCTTATAAGTTTAGTGGTACTTTAGGGTTGTTTCTTGCTGTTTAGTACCTCCATTACCTTTATTTTTAGGAAAAGTGTTTAATAAGATCTCTAATGTCCAGTTGGTAAGTAATGTATTTTTCTAATCAAATTGTAGCTAGTCTTATACGTGACTTTATTGGCTCATGGAACTGTGCAGATAGGTTTCTATTAATTTGAGTTTCTCACAAAATTTCCATCTCACTTGTTTTGGCCCATTTTCAACCAAAAGAGTTCTATTTTGTCTCTACTTGAGTTTATTTAGTCAAAGGAAACACATATTAAGCAATTGTTTGGTATGCTTTAGAAAACAATTAGATTTTTTTGATTTTCCCTATATTTATTTTTTCTCTCCTAATTTGCTCAATTTTTTTCGTTTTTTGATTAAACATTCATTTCCCCCCTTTATTTTGCAGCCCCTAAAATTTTGCCGCCCTAGGCAGCCGCCTAGTCTTGCCTATTAGTAGAAACGGCGCTGCTCAGGACGAGTGCCGAATCACAAACTTGGTTTCACGGTGTCGTTTACTCCAAGCCTTCACTCTACCGCGGCTAAACAAGTTTCACTTCAAAAATATCTGTCGGTCGTAAAACAAATATATGAGCCTAAAATACTTGGCCCATTTAGATTAAATTTTACTTGCGAAATATCTATTATCTTTTTCATGAAAATTATAGTTTCAATGAATGCGGGTATAAATAAAGAGGAAGTATTTTGACGGCGTTAGAAATCCACTATGGGTTTAAACGTTGTTTCATTTATTGTCTGTTCAGTCAAAAAAAGTGGTTCTGTAAAATGTTGTGTCTTTGGTATGTGCAGACCATGTTTTACTAAGTTATGGAAAGTTTTGTTTATTCCTGTTGATGTGACTCTACTACTTCTCTACACGATTATTTTGTATTATTCTTTAGAGAAATTATTTTCTTGCTACCCAGAAGAATATGCATTTTTTTTTTGGAACGAAGTTCCTTATGGCAAGTTCTGGAGCAAGGAGTGAATCCGAAAAAAACAACCGTCACAATATCACCGCCTCAAAACCAAACGTCACGAAATCTACCGATGACGATAACTTGAGTAACAGATGACCAGTTTACCAGAGTTAGTTGAAATTTGGTACACATGTTCATTTTACCAATACCCAGGACGAGTTCAAATTTATTTTATGGCTAGAGGGGATCTTCAGGTAAAAAAATGTAAATCTCGTTTTAGTTGTTAAGTTACTACAGCTGTGGCGTGGCTGCACTGGTTGTTTTTAGCACTGGACAACGTTATCAGCCCAAGCATTCACGAACATCGCTCGGGTCCTCGAGGAACCACCTATGTTTCAAATTTAAAATTGGAATTTTAGGACGGGAAAAAAAATTATAACTTCATCCATTTTATGAGGCAAACAACTTTTTTAAATAATTTTTTTAGTAAAACAAACACCGACACTCCTATGAAGGGGTAAAGATCACTAAATTTATTAAAGAGGACCTAAACATTTAAAATAAAGAAAACAACGTTTTTCCGTGGTAGGCTGTGAAATAGTCACTTTAGAGCCTAAAAAACATAGCTAAAATCCATTTTTTCATTACGTGGACTTAAAAAATCTTTTCATTACTCCTAGCTGTAAAGAAAAAATCTTTTACGTCCTAGGCACTAAAAGATTTTTTCTTTACGGCGGGTAGTTGTCAAAACTTCCGTTAGTACCGCTGCAGAATTGTAGAAATGCTTCTAGTACGATAAAAATCCGCTAGATGTCAATGCGTTTTATTTATCTTTTCTTGTAGTGTAACCTCATTTTAAGGTTTCTTTTTTTAAGTCTTAGGTATGTACTAATATTTGTTATTATTATATATTGATTAGTGATTAATATTTAATGTTTTTTCATTGTCAGCTACCTCGGAAAAAATAGCATATGCTACGCGACTTTGAAGTGTTTTTTCTTTACCTTGGCAATATTTACTGTCTCGCTTCGCTCGACAGTAAATGTAATTGCCGCGGTAAAGAAAAAACTCACTTCACAGCCTTGTAACATAATATACTATTTTACCGATATCTAACTCTAACGTAACGAAAAACTTCTTAAACATTGTCTAAAGTACAATTGAAACAGAGACGTAAAATTTCAACCTGATACAAGCAGAAGTTCTTGAGTAAGGAAGAGATATATTTATAATAAATTAGTAGGCCGGGTAGGTAGAAAACAGTCCTATTTCCTACCAACTACAACCTTACTCTTTAACTATAAACACATCATGATAACTTTTTTCTGATTATTCAATACATATTTATTGTAAGACGCTTACTTTAATGATACAAGGAATGATTTTCTTTTAATTTTGCCTTAACTCTGCTAGGTACAAACAGTTGGTTACTTTTAATTTTGTCTCTTTTCTAACTCCGCCATGTAAAAGTACTTAGCAATGTGATTTTATCATTTATATTTAATGAAAAGCGTATGGAACATTGTTCCTACCAGGAGTCCCGTGACACTACACGTATTTTTTTTTTTAAACTTAAATACCCTTATGATAAGAAATAAGAGTGGAGAGTGTCTGTTTATATTTGTTGCGTAATGATGTATTTATCTTTACTCTAAATATGTTGAAGCTATTTATAACATGAATGGAGCCTGTTGCTTTTGTATTTTGCCACTCAAACATCGATCCAACCCGCTTCAATGCATTGTTGAGAACAGTCCTGCTGCTCTTCTTTCTTGTTTTAACATTAATTTATCCAAGTGAGTAAGTAAACATCTCGAGCATCTAATATAGAGATAAAAAGCTTGTCTTACATCTAGAAAAGTTACGAACTTAACGTCAGCTTTCACATTGTTTCGATAATTATCTGCAAAAATGTTTCTGCCTGTTAGAGCGAGGGGACTAGCAATAGCTACGTCTAACCACCTCTAACCACCTCTACCTGGGCATGGTAAACTGGGTCCAATGGTAAGCTTGGACTGCAAATAGACTTCTTTAAAAGTAACTTGTGTAAGGTAAAAATAAGACAAAGAATAAAAAACAATTAATGAAAAGATGAATCCTTGTATTATAAGAATTAATTGAAATATATAAATAATATATAGCTTCTTTATATAAAAATAATTTCAACATAAAAAGAACTTTTTATATACTACGTTTTTAAATTTTCTGTTGAATCGTATGTGATGTTGATAATGTAATTGTTATTGTTATATAATATATAATGTTAGTGAAAAAAATAGTTCCGAATTTATTTACTTCACATAAATGACCACCATCTAGAGAGCTGATCTTAAACCTATAAAAGGACAAATCTTTGTACAACGGATCTCACCAACACCAAATCTAAACCGTGCCATCGATATATTTGAAATAATATAAATAATATAATCGATAAATAATATAATCAATATATTTCCTGTTTTGCTGTCATTCAATGTTTAACTATCACAAATTTGAGACCCGTCAAAATGAAGATTGCGTAAATATGGGATATGGCAAAACAAATAAAATAACTTGCGGATTTTTTCGAACTAACTTTCCATACAGCAAAATTTGCTGAAATCCAATTAAATTCTGCTGAAAGATGGCTAAAAGTATTAAAATAATGCATTGTCATCGTGTTCTGAGCTATGCTAAAAGTTTCAAATGTCTAGCTATTCGGGAAGTTAGTTAGAAAATAAACAAACAAACGAGGAAGCAAGCTAATAAAAACGTAGTAAAAATTTGAAATTTTTTAAGAATGAACTTTGGCCAGATTTAGGTTTTATGTTGTCTAGTGGTATTAGAGAACAAAGGTTTATTATTGTTTATTGTTTATTATATAACATCGAGTTGCCAAACAGCAAAGCCACAAGTGGTAACTCGGAAAGTAAATTACATCAAATAAAATAAAATAAGGTAAAAGACAAAATGATATTTTAATCTAGTAGGGAAAAATTATGAAAGATAAATACGTAACACTGCCAGTTCGTACTCTTGATGTTTAAGTTGTGATCAAGTTCCATCAAGATAATCAGGGTGCGGTGTTTAACGTTGCATTTAGCTCTTGTCCATCAATTTTCCTGTTTTGAGACTTGCACTGTTCTAGTTTCCCGTATTATAATAATATCCCTCCTGGAATGAAAAGTTATTTGCCGCTACCGATCCACGTACCTTTTCAACATTAACTTATTGATTTTAACTTTTCACGGAAAAAGAGGGGGGGGGGGGGGGGAGGATAAGGTCCGATTCTCCTGTTTGAGTCTACCTCGAGTATTTACCCCATCCACCATGAAAGGTAGATTCGTGATTTTTCGGCTCAGTGGTTGGAAATTGCTGTCCGGTCGGAAAATACCTCGCTTCTCTTCTATCTACCTACTCGGAAATATCAAGAGCCCCGGAGATAGATGGAAGTTTAATTTCACAGTCGACGGCAAATAGAAAAGGCGTTTTCAGACCCGGATGATTTCCTCTTTCCATCCCCCCCCCCCCGGTCCGAGTTCAAGATCGATGTGATAAGAGCTGAAAGATAATAGTGGAAGTAGATTGAAAGAAGTGGGATAATGGTTTGTGAGATAGTGGTTACAGATCCCAGCTACTCGGCAAAATACCGAAGGCAACATTATCCGCAACCAAAAACATAATGTGTGTGTGTCTCCTATTTTCGATTCCGAGGAACCCTTCTCGTAAAAAAAACCTTTTTTTGTTGACTTATCTTCCAGTTAGATATATCCAACCATTTTTCTTTCAACTGAAAGTGGCTTATCAACTGTGATACTACAAGACAGAAAAAGAAAGGTAAAGTATAAAGCAGCATTAGACTGATACGGAGCTGGAGAATGTCGCATGTTTTGCTTTACTTTCCCTTCAACCGTTTTTCGACTCTTTAAAAAACTAGATAATAAACATCCATTACATTTAGTAAGAGTATAATTGATTTATACTTGGCATACAAGTGTTTTCTGTCTGGTATTTAAATATCGAGATAAGTGAGGCGAACTTATTGACGGCTTACGTCAGATATTTAAAAGCTGTGAGTAAAAATGATGCGTGACAGAAATTACACTTGTTAATTTGATATAAATAACTATCTGTATTAGTTAATTAAAATTTCATTAATTAATATAATTAAACAAATAGTAATTGGAGCCTTTGCTAGCCCAAGGCAAACACCACTTTCCTAGAATATTCTAAACTTTTACTATTTTAATAAATCTTCGAAACCTTTTATGTACCGCTGCGTATTTCTTTATTATACATTTTGTGTCCGTGTGACTTATTTTTTTCCTCCTTAAGCTAATATTTCTTTAGGGTAACGAAGAAACTTCCGGGTAAAGAACTCGGTAAGTATGAAGAGAGTGAAATTCAATTATTATTTTAATGGTAAATTTGTCCGAAGCAAACATTAAAGTAGAAAGCGTGGAAAGTTCCGCCAATTATCGACTTATTCGAACCTTTAATTTATGGGAACCTCACCGTAATATTGATATTAAATTAGATCAATTTTAAATTATAATTTTATTCGTTTATAATTATTTCTAGTTTATCGACTACTATAGATGTAAGAGTTACGACGAATAATTTGCTTATATTTATTGGGCTGCTAGCTCAAGACGACCATGGCACAGGATAAAAAATAAAACTAGTTTTTCGACTACATTGAAAACAGTGTATTGCTTCTTGTTGAAGCGCGAAGGATCGAACAGCGTTATTCATTTTTCCTATTTGTAACCTTGTCCAGAGGGAGTCCAATAAAATCACCACCACCAACCAATAACTAAACCTAAAAAGGCCAATTCCAAAAAAAAAAAAAAAATAATAATAATAATTAATCTACAAAAACTATAAAGAAGGGTTCAATAAAAAGATTACTTTATCTCCAGTAGGGAAAAAAAGTTAAGATTTTGAATTAGTTTAGAGGGACTAAAACAGGTATTTTCATCCCTGAACTCAAAAGTAGGAAGAAAAAGTAAAAGTAGGGCGAAAAAGTAAAGTAGGGCAAAAAAGTAAAGATTGCAACTTAATTATTTTATAAATAGTAGAAAATGTATGGATAAATGTAATGAAGTTGTTGAAATCAGGTTGGCGGCACTGCGCTTTTTTGACCATGTTTATCTTTGTTTACAACATTATAACCTGCATCTAAATAACCTTCAATTTGAGTTTAATTCCAATTCTTATTTGTTTTTAATATTGAATCTCTTATATCTGCAATTAAAAGGGCTAATAATTATTGTTATTTATTAAAATAATAAATAAAAACTGTGCTATGGACGAAAATGTGTATTTTCTTCCTACTGGAGATAAAATATTGTATGTACCACGTGAGTAAAGTGCCATTATTCCCCTCGAGATAATTATCTCCCTCGGCTGCGCCTCAGGAGCTAATTAGAGTTATTCCCTCGGCTGCGCCTCGGGAATTAAAGAGTCAAATTCCCTCGGCTTCGCCTCGGGATTTAGGGACCATGGTTCCTTCGGCTTCGCCTCAAGAACCAACTTTTTTCGCTCAGGGAATAATGGCTTACTTTACTCCCTAGGTGCATAAATAACTATTTAATAAAAAAATATGGAGGAAAATAAAACTAAGCTGTTTTTTATTCTTAGTTAAAAAGTTAATACTATAATGACAATGACTAAGGTGAGCCGTCCACCCAAATCGTGTTTAGCCGAATGAAAGTCCGGCCGTCTGACGGAGACGGACGTCCGGCAACACGTCTGAACGACTGTCTACTGCAGCCGGTTTTCGCGAGAGTGTACTCCTGCTTTTCTTGGTACTTTATCACAGTAGATTTGTTATTGAACGAGCGCAGTGAGTTCTTCATTTCAGAGACTTGGCATTTGAAAAGTTTGTGTGTTTGTTTGTCCAACGATAACTGGCGTAAAAATTGATCGATTTGAACGAAATTTGGCACACAGGTGCTTCTAACAATTTTTCATAACTGTATAGTTTTTGGAAATTCCACACTAAACATTTCCAAGATGGCGGCCAATATGGCGGACGACTAAAATAAAAATGTTTAGTCAGCATAATGTGTTATACATCGTTTTAAAGGTCTTTAAGAGAAGGAAAAGAATATGTAACGCATTAAATTCCAAATTTCATATTTCCAAGATGGCGGCCAATATGGTGGACGACTAAAATAAAAATATTTAGTCAGCATAATGTGTTATACATCGTTTTAAAGGTCTTCAAAAGAAGAAAAAGGATATGTAACGAATTAAATTCGACACTTCATATTTTCAAGATGGCGGCCAATATGTTTGGACGAAAAAACAAAAAATGTTAGTCCTTATAACATGTTATATATCAATTTAAAGGTCTTGAAAGGTAGAAGAGGACTATGTAACTATTAACATTTCACACTTGATATTTTGAAGATGGCGGCCAATATGGTAAACAACTAAAAAAAATATTATAATCAGCATGGCATGTTATACATCGTTTTAAAGGTCTTTAAAAGTAGGAAAATCGTGAATAAGCTAGAAGGCTATCTGGGCTCGCCTGCTAGACAGCATTTACAAGGCTCGATAAGTTCGCCTGTTTATTCTACAAATTGATGTCTAGATGCATTTATTAAATAGGCTCGCTTTGATAGCCTGTAAAAACTTTAAAATAAAGATGTCTACAAATGCAAGCAAATATGATAAAGCCCAGCTGTCTACTGTCTAGGCAGCGAGCCTGCATACGTGTTGAATAAAGATCTTCAAAACCGCTGTATAAACAGGCGAGCGTAGCGAGCCTGCAATAATTTTATTTAATAAATATTAACTAATAATGCAGTACAAACAGGCGAGCGTAGCGAGCCTGCAATGACTTTTTTTAAAATAAATATTAACTAATAATGCAGTACAACCAGGCGAGCGTAGCGAGCCTGCAATTACTTTTTATAAGAAATTAATTAATAATGCAGTACAAACATGCGAGCGCAGCGAGCCTCCAATAACCTTATTTAATAAATATTCACTACCAATGCAGTAACAACAGGCGAGCGTAGCGAGCCTCCAATAACCTTATTAAATAAAGATGTTGTACAAAGGCTGTAAAACAGGCGAGCGTAGCGAGCCTGCAATTATTTTATTCAATAAATATTGCTGCAAACAGGCGAGTGTAGTGAGCCTTTAATAAATTTAATAATTAGTGATTATCTACAAATGCAAGGAAAATGATTTCCTATCTAGAACTAGCGAGTTAGTAGGGAATTCGTTTCACAACATCTGAGTATTTTTGACACTTTAAATTTAAGATTGCGGTCAATATTACAATCGACTTTAAATAACATGATTGTAGTCTGCGACATGTCATACATCGTTTTAAAGGTCTTGAAGAGTAGGCAATATATATTAAATATGATCAAAAAAGTTTTGCAACAAATATGGCGTTGCAGCAAAATAAGGGTGTTAAGAAGTAAGGTCAAACTTATATGGCATATTACATAACATAATTTTAAAGCTATTTTCAGGTTGATTAAGAATATTTAATGTTTCAACCGAAATATTATCCTGGTAGTTATATTGAAAACATAGTACGGCTGATATAACGACACAATTCTACGCGAGTTCTTTATGCAGTGCATCACTAGTAATTTTCTTATTAGAATGGCTTTATTAGATGGGGATGAGATGATGTTGTCTGGAATGGATGTGGATGAGATGGGTTTGCTTTGAGTGCGCTGAAAGCACATACCTACTTAGCCAATTAATTTAATATTAATTTAATGAATAAAGAAGCACTTATCACGGAGGTGTAATCTTAATTTTTGGGGTCCGTAGGCAAAACCAAGGACCCTTATTTTTCCTGCGTGTTAGGCAAGTTACGGCCCCCTAAAATGTTTAAAATTTGACTTTTTTATATCAACTCCCGGAAATATCATTGGACTACAGAGATACATATTTTTAGCTTTTGTCCTAATGGGGTAGTGGGGGGGGGGACATTATTTTTTGCGTTTTGTTTTAATTTTTGGTGGGTAAAATAGCTGCCAATATGGAAAAACTATATATATTTGTGAACGAAATTTCAATACCTTTAAAATAATACCAAACTTCGAATTTTCAAATGACAAAAATTTTGGGGCTCCCGAGTTACGGCCCCCTAAAATTTCACTTTTTTTTGACCAACTCCCAGAAATTCCATTGGACCACAGAGATATATATTTATGTGTTTTTGCCCTTTTTTAGGACCTATCCTAATGGGGTAGTGAAGGGGGGGGGGGGGGGGGTACATTTTGGGTTTGTCTTAATTTTTTGGTGGGTAAAATGGCCGCCATTTTAGAAACGCGATATATATTTGTAATATACATTTCAATACCTTTGAAGTGATACCTAACTTGTATACCAAATTTCAAGTCTATAGCTTCAGTAGGTCGGGAGATATACTCTAAGATGCGACGGACGGACGGACGGACGGACGAACTACCAAAAGCATAAGGGTTTCTAGGACAACCTCGAAACCCTAAAAACATCCATTCTACATCCATTATAAAAAATGTTCCCCATCAGTTTTTATCTGCTCAAAATCTACAAGTGGTGGCATTTCCTATATTCACTCCATAACTTATTAATTTCATGTACAGCAACTCTTTCATGTAATAATAATTATAAACGAACCCTTTCTGTGGCCATTTACAAGCACGCTATATCTTCATTTGACAATTTGGAGAATTTATCCGCCTCCACTGCGACCATCCCTGTTTTCTTTAAGCTGACCTATGCATAAGGGGGGGGGGGTGCCATTCGCAGAGCCACCAAGAAATTAAAATTTAGGGGAGACTGGGGACGGTTGAAACATTTTTTACAAAATCGCTTCCTGCAAACCTCAATGTATTTTACAGTGGGCCTTAATTGAACTTCAGTTATCAGACTAAAAATGGATGAGGTTATAGTAAGATTATCTGCATTACAAAAATATTTATAGGCATTTTAAAAATTCTGGATAAATATTTCAACCGACCCCATACCAGGGGCGGTTGTACCAGTTATTGGGGTTAGTTGTAACACTAACAGAATAAAGAGAATTATGTTAGAAATACTTATTTATCGAGTCAAAATCATAGAACACGAAGTAAAATAATTGAATAATTGTTCATAAGCAGAATAATAGGTGTATAAGATAAATGAAACAATAATAAATATTCTAAATGGAATTTGTATCATATATTTTTTAGTTCAAGGTTAATTAACATTAAAACTAATAAAATTTGACGAAAGTAAAAAAAAAAAAGATTTAATGTAAATTATTTAAATGAAGCTTAAAGGTAACTTAATGTTAAACATTGATACAAACGTACCCAGAACATGTTTTAAAAAAGTTTTAAACCAGAAAAGATAAAAAAGAATTACACCTGTTGAACTTCCATAACCAAAGTTCTTACGTTAAAAACTATCATAACTACAACTATTTTAGTTTTGGATAAAAAAAATCAAAAGAGTAGCAACAAAAATACTTACTTTTGGACGCGAAAACACAATACCCCCTCTCAGAAACTTGTGATAAACTCGAAACGACACCAAACCCAAACGTTCAGATTCCGCCACGGAAGCCGCGTCCCTTTTCCTTGGTTGTTCCCAAATATCGCTAATTTTTCCACCCATTAATTGGGTTGTTTCAACCGTCCCCTTCAGACTTCAGAACATACTATTTACCTATATGAAATACCTGACCTGGGAGGAAAATGATGAAAGTATTTTTTATAGTTACTGCTCATAAAACAATTTAAAAAGTTAGGTTTTTTATGTATACATATATTAGAGATACCCCCCCAGTATTCCTTCAACTTTTGCCAGAGCGGGAGTCCATCCCCTCCCCCATGTATCACGAGCCTGTTTTTGAAAGGGATGAACAGTCTAATGAAGTGCCAGATTGATTATACAATATAGATATATATATGATGTATGTTGTTACTGACCCAAAATGTCGTTTCTTCTGTTGATGTTGGATGAGCTGGTTCTGACTGAAGAAGAATCTGTCGCACACGTTGCACGTCAGGTTCTCCTCTGAAACAGTCGAAGACACGTCATCACACGTTTCTACCTTCACTGTACACACAGGGCAACTAGTGTAATAGCACGTCAAAATTACATTCTCAGGTATTGTCTCAGGGAAAATATAGTTTCTTAAATTTTGATGAATATAAATATGATTTTGTAGTGCAGTCAAATGGTAGTTCAGTGGAAAGTTCTAGTGTAATTGTTTTTAGTGGTTTATTTTATGTTTTTTTTGGGGTGTTGAACACGAATCTGAAGTTGTCCAACAAAATTTCCCCCCGGAAATATGAGAAATCGTCAAAAAACCACTACAAATAATTTTTTTGTGGTTTTCAGCTTATAACTTGCAAAGCAATCTATCCCTTCAAGATGCATGTCGTCGGAAAGCTCTTTAAGAGTACAGTAATTGTTGTTATGTACACGTTTGTCATATTTTCATTTAAGAGTGGAGTAAAATAGAAAAAAATACGTTATTATGCTATTTTTGATCCTAAATTGTCAAACTTTAACCCCCAAATGGACTCCAAAAATTCTGGCCAACGAAGTGTACATAACAACACTGTACTCTTAAAGAGCTTTCCAACGACATGCATCTTGAAGGGTATATATACTATTTTGACTTTTGTACCCCGTACCCCTGTGTACCCAATTGTTTTTTTCTCCCAACCAAATTCTAAACCAAAATTTTCGTATATTATCATAAGACATTAATACGCAGATTTCTTTGAAAATTCGCTAATTAAGTCATGATGCAATGACTGGTCTTTTTTCAAAAATGACCAATTTTCCCGATGTTTCAACTCCCATTTGCGTGAAAACCATACGACGTACAACAAAATGTTATGGACATAGATTGAAGATTATTTTTCCTTTTTGTTTTACTACTGGACCACTTTTTGCGTGAATAGATTGCTTTGCATGTTATAAGCTAAAACCACTAAAAGATATTATTTTTAGTGGTTTTTTGATGATTTCTCATATTTGCGGGGGGAAATTTTGTTGGACAACTTCAGACTCCCAAAAAACATAAAATAAACCACTAAAAACAATTACACTGGAACTTTCCATTTCGAGCCCTTTTTATGCACCATTTGACTGGACTATTGTTGAAAATCGGAAACAAAAATTAAACAACCATCTGTTAAACACGTTTAAAATATTAAAAATAAATCGATTAAATTAGTTATAGGAGATAGTGTGCAAAAAGTGTCTGACTAACATCAAGCTAGAGTTTTGTGTATAAGTAAATGTTTTGGTGCCTTTTAAGAATATGTGGTTCTTAAGTTCGTCTGCGGGACATAGCTTGGCAACATACTGGCGGCGAGCGGTCATGTCCCCGCTCTTTTTATAGTCCAGGCAAATTAGTAAAAAAAAACAGAAAATGGAGGAAATAATTTATAAAGTTTAGAAACTTTGTAAAAATACTTTAAAGGGGTGTAGTAGTTAGAAACAGTGAAGTTCCCCCCTCTTGAGGGGGTGCGTCCCCCCCTCCCCCTCCTTAAAGTCCAAAATTTATTTTTCACTTTTACGCCAAAGGGTTTATTTTTTGAAGAGAAGTGTTATTACCAAAATTATTCCTCACATAATTCTGCACAAAAAAGGTCCCATGCATGTTTAAAGTGGGACATACCGCTTTCGAGATATTGTAGTTGGATAGAGATAAAACGTATTTTTGCGAACCAAGATATCTAAAAAATAACACTTACGATTTTAATGAAATTGGGATGGTAGGTTATAATTAGCCCATTGTTGATCCCATATAAGTTTCAACCTTCTGCGCCCATTATTTAATCCTCCACATGCGCACAAACATACATTTATTTAGACCTATATCTTCAAAAGAACTTATCTGATTATTATAAAATTTTGATGGTTTGTCGATAGTAGCCCGCAGATAGCCTCAAATTAATTTCAACCGTCTGTGCTCTTTACATTTTGATAAATTGATACTTTAATTCATAACAGACAGACAAAAATCGATCAACAAACAGACGGAAAGGGAACCAATTTAGAAAAGGACCAATTTAGGAGGGAGGAGGGGGGGACGCGCCCCCTCAAGAGGGGGGAACTTTACTGTTTCTTACTACTACACCCCTTAAAAGTGTTTTCACAAAGTTTCAAAACTTTATAAATTATTTCCCTTATTATTCCTTATTTTCCTGGACTATTAGTGGACAATGCAATTTTCATGATTGTAAGTACTAACTTAGTTAGTAGACCAAAAATCAAGTTGATGGTAGTCTGTCACTTAATAGGTGAGCTCTTTGATTTGGAGTAATATTTGACTAACTAACCTATTAAGTGACGAACTATCATCAACTTGATTTTTAGTCTACTAATTAATTTCGAACTCAGGATCATGAAAATCACATTGTCCACCTAAAAGGGCGGGATATGGCCGCACTTCATTAGTTTGCCAATTAGTTTTTCAAATGCCTATTACCAATAGTCCACAGGCCACCATAAGAAGTAAGTCGCTGATTGATAAAGTTTTCTTACCTTATGGAATCGCTTATTTATGCCGTGTCCACTGATGAATTGGGTATATGGCAACTGGGTGCTGGGCCATTTCGTTTTTGTTGACATGCCAAACTTGCCCTTGTGCGGGAACATTGAAAAGAGATAGATAAAATTTTGATTTTCACAGGATCGCTTAATTAAATTATTTAAAAAACAGTGGTAAATGTGGCCACCGATAAGAGTGGGCTGTTTGGGGTGTCCACCGCCCCAAACATGTCGCTCTGCGGGGACGTTGAAAAGAAAACGGCCCACTCCCTGACTCACTTCTTATAGTGGCCTGTGGACTACAAGCTATGTCCTACAGACGAGCTTAGCCGACCACATATTCTTAAAAGGCTCCAAAACATTTACTTATACACAAAATTCTAGCTTGATGTTAGTGAGACACTTATTTGCACGCTATCTCCTCGACTCTACATGACATTAAATACAGTATAAATAGCTATATGAGAAAATTAAAGGAAAATTAAAGGAAAATTAAAGGCAATTCTTTTAAGGTTATTATAAGGCACTTGGCCGCATCAAAATGTAGCATAAATCAAGCCAAACCTGTGTCAAGTGTAAAACTTATTTTATGAATAACGCATCTATTTCATTAATGTTATCCTAAATGCTTTATTGTTTTTAATGTTCAATCTATAACGAGGGCAATAATTTAGTATTGGTACCCCCCCCCCCCCCCAGTACATGAGGGTGTTGCCCACACATTCCAAGTTAAGCCCTAGATATTGGGCTAATAATATACCTTAGTGCACGAAAATCAAATATAATAATAAATTCTAACTAACTCTTAATCTCCTTTCCTAAGTAGAGTCAATGAAATGTATTGATAACAATTCCATTTTAATCCGATCAAGCTTCCAATTTGTTAGAATTATTACTGGAAAAAGTATTAATGCTTTAGCCAAAGGGTTTTTTTATACACTATATATATAAAAATATACAGAGGTAAAATGTATCGAAAAAAGAGCGGTGGGGGGTAAATGGGGTAAAAGATTTAGTGGGGATTAATTGGAGGCAAGGCTTCTCCTGTCAAATGGAACCGAGTTCACTTGCCTCTCCTCTAATCACTTTTTTTGTTATTTTAAAGTGGAATTTTCTAATTTTTGTTATTTTATTTTTAAAACTTTTCTCCTGGTGAATTTATATTGTTACAATATGGAAAATGAAAAGGATTTATTTTTATTTTATATTTGTTACAAGCCCTTAGGCCCTTGCCAACGGGATCGATTTGATTTTATTTATAGAAAAAAGTAAAATTAAGTCAATTAATTTAGATAAATTAATATATCTATTTAAAGACCAACAAATCAAAACAAATATTTAATATATTTGGTTGCCTCAGCTTGCCAATAACAATTCAGTTGGAGGTGACTCGTCGGGACTCTACTCGATCATATAACCCTTTAAGGATTGGAGGTTTGCCTGGAAAACCACCCCCTTTTGCTCCGAATGGCGCACTACTGTTTTTTTCTAATTTCTAAAATTAGAGTTGCAAATCTCATCTGTGAGATCAAGAATGGCCCCAGAAAATTATTTTTGAAAAAATTCTAGCCCCCATTTTTTTGAAAAAAAAAATCAATGTATTTAGGTGGTTTCTAGGAGATGCCTCCAATCAATTTGGGATTTGTACTTCTGATGACCTTGACACAAATTATATTGCTTGTAAGGTTTGGTGGTTTACATCCTTAACCACCTTAAAGTAGGTGGTTAACGGAATGAACCACCAAACCTCTAAGACAACGTAATTTATTAAATTTTCACAACTCAAGCTAAAAATCTGCAAATATCTCGAGAGCGCTAATTATTTCTTATAAAAACTCAATATTAAATCAAAACTGGTAATATAATAAGTATTTTGACAAAAATTCGCTCTAAGAAATTGCTTCTATGAGCCACAATAAAATAAAAACTGGGGACATGTCATCCAAAACACACGTGTAGAGATGGTCAGGTGGTAAACCGTGGAAACCACCAATCCACAGTAACATTTTTTTTTATTTTTGCCTGATCCTTAAAGGGATAAAGGATTTTTAAACGTCGAGCACTTTTCCAACTGATTTATCTAAATTAACTGGATATAAAAGATAAAATAAAATCACTTCTATGTACTTTTTAGCTCAGTTAATAATTTATTTTAATTGCTCATTTACTAAAGAGAACACATGTGTGACAGTGGTAAATTGGAGTTTAATTGAAAACGTTTTATGGTCTACTGACCTTAAAAAAATCCATCCGAAAAACTCCAACATAATATCTCACTTAGTAATAATGAGTTTGGCTGGTATTACTAAACCTTCATCAATTCCACTAACATATGCGCAGCAAATATTTTTTTGGGGGGGGGGGGGGGGGGTTGAAACTACATTTTTATAAAGAGAAAACTATTAAGAACTCACCATTAAATCTTTTAAGTGTGATATACAAACATTTGATGACAAAAAAGTTAGTAGGAACATCAGAATAATCTGAAATTAAATCCCCGTAATATTTAATATAACTCATTTATCGTTAAAAATATACTTATAAAGTGGTAACAAGTGGTTGTTGACATCTTCTGTTTCGAGGTTTGGGCTACATATCGTAGATATTGATTAATCCGTGGAGCCATGATTGCACGTTTTCCCCCACACTTCCCACGTTTTCCTCCTCACTTTCCACGTTTTTCCCCACACGTCTCACGTTTTCCCCCACACTTCCAACGTTTTCTCCCCCACTTCCCACGTTTCCCCCACACTTCCCACGTTTTTCCCCACACTTCTCACGTTTTCCCCCACACTTCCAACGTTTCCTCCCCCACTTCCCACGTTTCCCCCACACTTCCCACGTTTTCCTCCTCACTTCCCACGTTTTTCCCCACACTTCTCACGTTTTCCCCCACACTTCCAACGTTTTCTCCCCCACTTCCCACGTTTTCCCCCACACTTGCTATGTTGTGTGCTCGCACAACGTTCCATCCAGGACGTTAACACAACCAAATATATTATTAAAATACAAAACAGACCTTTTAAAAGGACTTTAATATTTACAATATGTAACTGGATGTCTGGAAACATAGAAACAAGAGGGAAGAGGACTGCAAGGTTTCCATCAAGTTAACATACACGTGAGAAAGTCGCTTCCAAACCAACTTCTCTCTTTTTACCACAGTCATAGATTATTCTTACTAGTTGGGAAATTGGATTTTTCCCAGGAAATTGATTTTTATGGTGACACTGATTTGAAGAGGGCACTTGGCGCCCCGACATTGTGTAGCAAAGCCACGAGGCAGGAGCCGTGCAGCGGCCGCCCAAGGAGGAGTAGCGGAACTTGCCTTGGACTCTTGTGCCTTGCCCCCAGCGTAACTCCATGGAGAGAGCAAATATTTTCTGCGATAGTACTTGTCGACTTGATAGTACTATCGTTAGAAGTAGAGCATGGCAACACTGTTTCAGCTGTCACATCAGTGATATCAGCTTTCCTGTGTCATTATCGAAATAATGAACAATACATTACTTTTTTAAAATAATGCGGTTTTAAATTGATAAACAAAAATGTAAAAAATAAGAAGAGGACTGGAAGGTTTCATTCAGGTTATGAATCGGCGTGAGAGATGGTTTGGACTATTTTGCGGCGTCGCTGAGGAAAGCTATTCATGAATCAGGTGAGTTTAATTTAGATATAGATTAATGCGAAATGGCCGAGTTAGTTTTATTTAGATATATAGATAGGAACTTTAAAATAAAGTCCGCAGCAACTAGACGTCACATGCAAGTGCAACATGCAATCTCTGTTTAGTAAACTTTCTTATATTACTTTATCCATTAAGCAAGGTGACAGAACAGAACCTGAGTACCCTGCTTAGGGGTAATCTTAGTTCTTCAATAGGCAAAACGGCCAAGACAAAGTTTCCCAGTTAAGCCACGTTAATGCAGGACATCTTCTAATAAGGCGAGAAGGGGTTGCATCCTCTTCCTCACACAGCCTCCACACTGGGCTTTCAGCTGGACAAATCAGGTGCAGATGTTCTTTTAGTCTAGTACGAATACCTGAAAGAAAATGAGGCTTGTTTTCTGAGTAGATTAGTGTGTAAAGTGGCATGGTTAGTTTGACATAGCT
Organism: Gerris lacustris; assembly: GCA_951217055.1. NCBI lineage: Eukaryota > Metazoa > Arthropoda > Insecta > Hemiptera > Gerridae > Gerris > Gerris lacustris. The sequence goes on from OX578286.1 coordinate 520,476, forward strand.
GGTATAGATTGATATGTAGTGGCCAAGCCTCCGTGTCTACCATATGTTGATGTTAGTTTGTTCTAACCGTGAAAGACACTTCAAAGTGAGTTCCCTAAAGGTGGGAATTCTCTGGTGCGTGACTTCCCTGCAGTTGACGCTCGACGTGACTCTTATTCACATGCCCCGAATCAAACCTGACGCTGCCCAGTCAAAACATAGGTAAAATGATCGGAGCCGTCTCCTCTGGTGCGTCCCGACCGCCCGACGGTCGTGTGGTGCAGAAGTCACGTCTTCAGATCAGTTGTGGTTTGATTTCCAGCGGTCGGGACGTCCCACCTTACTTTTATACTTTCTTATACAGACTACATTCATATGAAAAAGTATTGTGATTTTGCCAAATGAACATAGAGGGACAGGCCGTAAACACTAGCACAAATTAATTATTATTTTTGAATTAATTTCTATTCATTTATACGCATTTACTAATTCATTTAGATTTATATTTCTACATTCACAAAATGCAGGTGAGCTATTTTTTTTTATTATTATTATTTCTGTAGAAATAAATGATAATCTAAAATCTAGGACGATCGAGGTTTATTATATTACAACAAAAATGTATCTTATCTAATTGGGTTTCTGCGTTATATGGTTATATGGCGATTATATTGATTATATTATGCATTTATCTTCCTAAAACAATTAAAAAACGCATTAATATCCAGAATCAATGCCAAAGCTGAAATAAAAGTGACGTTGGAACCGCAGCCGTAGCAGAAGTGACACCCCTGCCTCTCCCCCTGCCTCTCCCAACTTGCTGGATGTCACGCACCACAGATTTCGCACCTTAAAATGAGGGTTTATTGAATGTTGAATGACGCATTCTTCTAAATCCTGTATTACAAGACTTACTTCCAAAGATCCGAAGGAGAACTAGTTGTACCAACATTACAGAAGCTAAGATAATCGAGTTTGGTTGTCTCATATGGAGAACATGCATGTGTGTTTAAACAATGTTTCCAAACTTGATACAGTGTTACCACAACCTAACTTTTCAGCTGCACCTCTCTGTGTAATATAGTTTTCACTTCGGATATTCCCCCCTCAGCGCTTTTCTAAAAACAAACATCTCTTGACAATGTCAAACCGAAGATTCGAAATATAACTACTAATATTGTTAAAACTAAAATATGAAAATTTGTTTTAAACGTATTTAGTTTGCTTACATGCTCGTACTTAGAAAAAATAATTTAAACTTTTGTAACTCGTTCAAACTGTCTGATAATATGGTATGTATATAATTTGTTATAAACCTCCCTCATCAAATGGGTTAAAGTTTAAGGGAGGTTAAAATTCTTTTAATGGAATTCGTCATGAGGCATTTTTAAAGAAAAATGTTGGACAAAAGGGTTAAAATATATATTAAGTTTCGTTTGATACTTATTCATTTTTGCACTTTGTGTACTTTCGATGATATTGCATTTAAAGGCGTTCACGTCATTGCAATAAACAGGGGGGGGGGGGGTGTGTTTACTTTTTGTTTTCCATTTTCAAATAATAATAGTCCAGGAGATAGCGTTCCAAAAAAGTGTCTGACTATTATCAAGCTACAATTGACCTCTTTGATTTGGAGTAATATTTGACTAACTAACATATTTTGTGGCAAACTACCATCAACTTGATTATTGGTTTACTAAGTTCATACTCAGGATCATGAAAATCACATTGTCCTGTCCACCAAAAAGGGCGGGACATGGCCGCTCTCCACCGGTTCGTTTATTTCAAATGTCTATATTGCCAAGCTATGTCCCGCAGACGAACTTAGCCGACCACATATTCTTAAAGGCACCAAAACACTTATACTCCTAATTCTAGCTTGATGTTAGTGACAACACTTTCTGTCGCTGGGGTAACAGCGATGTTTGTTTTTAGTTAATTTTTTGTTTTGTTTTGAGTTACCAAAACTGTCATTTGTGTATTGTTTTGTATTGGTTTTTTATGATTTGTTAAAAGTATCAATCTTTAAGAAAGCCAATGTACTTTTTGTACGTTAAGTAAAAGTTCTACTTATCAGTGAGCATAGCGTTGGTTTTTCTTTATAGTTAAGAGTTTTTCACGCCTGCCGGTATCAAAGCTGCGATTCCGGCAGCGACAGTACAAAAAGTACACAAGTTTTCGTGAAAAAGTTCGATCTAAAGTCAAAAGATGTCAAACTTACAGAAAGAAGATCAAGATCAGACAGAAAGAAGGAAGAGAGTCATGACGGAGAAGGGTAAGGCTTATGCTTTTTCCATACTTTTCAAGACCCTTGAGTCTTTAAAAAGAAATATCAAAATAAAAATGTCAGAAATTGACGAGTTAGAAAGAGGAGAGTTAAGTGCTCCCAGCTTGCAAAGTGCCACCTTAAGTGAGCTTAAACTGCTCAAAGGAGAACTTAAGGCCGGCAAAGAGAAGTTAAGCGAAGAGTACCAAGATTCTGTCGATCTTTCCTACGTCGAAGAACTAGATAAAACTGTAGTACATCTTACAAAATTTATTTAGGAACGCAGCAGCGTTCCGCCCCGCCAAGTCAAAAAGTTAAAATTTCACAAAAGCTGCCAGTGTATATATACTGTAGGTGACGAACTAGGGTTTTTGAGGGTCTGCAGCGTGGAATACATACAAGCTACCTAAATAATTTTTTTATATCTTTGAAGGCCGTGTCCTGTAGATCAAAATTTAAAAAAAAATGTCGAAATCGGTCAAGTAGAAGTAGAGAAAAATAGGTTTGAAAATGGTAGTTTTGATGACTTCTTATTCTTATTCTTATTCTTATTCTTATTCTTATTCTTCCTTCATTTTACGTTGACGCACCTACAGCCTAAACTGCTGAACCGATTTTAATGAATGAGGGCTTTTTGGATTCGTCTAGGGCCCTAGTGCATTCCTAGATCAAAAAAATTTAGATAACTCATCCCTACGCTGAACGCGGAGCGAGAAACCAAGCTAGCGAACAGTCACTTTAACGTTGACGCACCTACAGCCTAAACTACTGAACCGATTTTAATAAATGAGGGCTTTTTGGATTTGTCTAGAGCCCTAGTGCATTCCCCCCCCCCCCCCCCCCCCTACTAGAGAAACCAAGTAAGCGTCATGCCAGTCATGCGAAGTAGTGAGTCTATATTATATTATTACATATAAAAAATAATTATTACATACATATATATATATATATATATATATATATATATATATATATATATATATATATATATATATATATATATATATATATATATATATATATATATATATATATACATATATATATATATATATATATATATATATATAATGATAATAATAATAATAATCAACAATATATGTAATAATAATATATTATTGTAATTATACCATTAGTTACTTTTAACATATATACTTTATAATTAAGACAATATTTAGGGGTCACTTCGTTACTTATATAAGGTCAGGATCCAGCTGGATATGCGCAAATGATAGCAACGTTAGTGTATCTAGGTGGCCAAATGCCGCTAAAAATCTTTATATTATGCTGCTACTATAAGAATGTTAAGTTCTTTCAATGTCATAGGTCTCGTAGTTCTCCAATCTCCATATACCTTGTCCAGCTCTTAACTTTACTTTTATTTGACTCTAATGTGTGGGAATATACAGTTTAGAGAATCCTTCCTTAGGAACCGTACAAAAAGTCATGATATCTGACCAAAAACCACTTGTGTGGTAAAAAAACACCCCGCCAAGTCTGTGGTCCAAAAAAGTTGTGAAATCAACTTTCTGCCCGCCAAGTGATGTTGGCACTTTCTCCTGACCCAACACTGTCAACTTAGATATTTATCAGCTTCTTCTCCTTGGCGGTGTGAGGAAAGCCTTTTAACAGTGTTGTTGAAGGCTCTTCTCGATGCCACAATAATCATTGCTGTAAATCTTTCCCATTATCAAAGAGCAAATAAAATAGAAATAAGTAATATACAAATTAAGCTTTCAAGGAATGACCCCATGCAACTACTACTTTCTTTGCAGAGGATGCGTGGGGTACAACCAGTTAACTTTGGGAAGTACTGCAGGCACACCGCCAAGGAGAAGAAGCTGATAAATATCTAAGTTGACAGTGTTGGGTCAGGAGAAAGTGCCAACATCACTTGGCGGGACAGAAAGTTGATTTCACAACTTTTTTGGACCACAGACTTGGCGGGGTGTTTTTTTACCACACAAGTGGTTTTTGGTCAGATAGATACTAAGACCGTGGCTCTCCAAGCAATACAACTAAATAAATCTCAAAAGGGATCAGTGAGCTCCCGCAGTTCCCGATACTCACGCAAAACGAACAATACGACATCGCGCTTGCTCGCCAAAATTGAAGCGTTAGAGTTGGCGGAGGAAATAAAACAGGAGCAAGCCGCTCTGTCGCAATTTAAAGCCGAACTTGATGCTCGTGAACGAGCCCAAAGGACCGAGTTCGAGGCTCGTGAAAGGGCCCGAAGGGAGGAGTTTGAAGCGCGAGAGAAGGCCTTAAAGGCAGAAGTTGAAGCTAGAGAGAAAGCCTTAAAGGCTGAAGTTGAAGCTAGAGAGAGGGCCTTAAAATTAAAAGAAGGGAAAAGTAGGATTATTCAGGAGGCTATGGACGATCCCGAGGTTGACCTACAAGAGTTAAATTCAGTCCTGGAAAAGTTGAAACTTCAAGAAAAAAGCGAAGAACCTCCGGTAAAGAAAAAAATTGACAACACGTTGCTGTTAATGTCCACGGATCAAGAAAATGTTTGGAAGAACTCAGGGCCAATACATGTTCAACCCTCAACCACCGCAGAGACAAGACTGACGACACCACCGACACTAGGAGCGACAGAAATGACAACCACGCAGCGGCACAGCAGTTCACCAATTCTGTCAACGGTAAATAACTTTAATAGTAAACAAGCCCCACTTTCGCAAGTAGACCCAATGCTTTTAATGTCAAAAATTCAGATTTTAAATTCCTTGGTTCCTTTCAAATTTAATGGTGAAAGTTTAAAATATCCAATTTTTCGAGACCAAATAAAATTACATCTAGAAGACGGGATTCTCCCCGACCATGAAAAAAGAGTTTTCCTATCCCGGTTTTTAGAAGGGGACGCACTTAAATTATTTCAAGAAAATTTTGGCCTTAACTATTGCGAAAGTGTGGCTTTGTTAGAACAACGATTCGGTAACGCTGCGGCTATTACGGAGGCTTGGAGTAATAAATTAACGGACGGTCCTATGTTAGCACTTAGTGATAGTAAAGGGTTGTTAGAATTCGCGGAAGCCTTAGGCACAGCTAGTAGGGTGTTATCGGAAGAATCACGACGCGAAATTAGTACTAAGCTTTACCTTAAAAGGATGGTCGCCCGCTTGCCAGTTAAATATCTGCAGGGGTGGGTTAAGACAATAGAGCAGGGGTTCCCAAAGTTTTTTTTACCAAGCCCCCCACAGTCAAGAATAAATATCCCCACGCCCCCCCCCCCCCCTTACACAATTTTACGAGACAATGAAAAAATAAAATAAACCATTATTACATTGAATAAACATTCATTTATTTGTATGTATTACTATTTTTTTTATAACATTACAAGTTAATCTTATTACAGATGATCTTATGGGATCTTATGAGACGGATGTGCTTGTATATTTTTTACAAGATTCCCTATTCTTGGATGAGTATTAGAAAGTGCACAACGAAAATCAAGCACAGCAACATTAAGTTTGCCATTATACTTTGTTTTTATTGCAACAAGTGCTGAAAAATCTTTTGCACAAATAAGTGCTTGAAAAAGGTAAATAGTGCTTGCTGTGATATACTGGGGTACTCTTTGTAATACTTAACCCAAAACGATGATTTGTCCATTTTATCAAAATCGGCAGCAGAACCTTTTTTTATTTCTAAAGCTTGTTGTTGAAGTGTTTCGGGCTGGGAATCCATGTTGACACTGAAAGGATCCATTGTTAATTTGTAAATGTTGTCATTACATGTGTTAGTAAAGTATCTGTTGAATTCGTCAATGAGGTTCTCCAACTGGTTTGATATTTGGATTTTTATATAATCGCATTAGACTTCGGACGGCAAAGCTATCACGATCTCGATGTCCCACGCCCCCCTTGACTTGCCTTCACGCCTCCCTTGGGGGGCGCGCCCCCCACTTTGGGAACCAATGCAATAGAGGGAAAAGAAAATAGGGAAACAATAGATGATTTAGCTAAGTTTGTTTATAGTATTGCTAAAACACTAAATCACCCGGTTTACACTGCTAGTGGGAGTAGAGGTTGGTCCAAAGACGTCACGAGCAAGTTTAATTATCAAGATAAGAAGTTTCCTACTGTCAAAGGTCGACGGAATGTTGCGGCATCAAGCGAGGGCACTACTAGAGCTAAGACGGTAAATCATAAAGTGGTACAGTGTCTGTTTTGTAAAGCCAATCACGACCTTTGTATGTGCAGTGCAATTTGTAAAGAACCTCCAGAGACGATTAAAAGGTTTGTTTATGAACACAGTCTTTGCTTCGGGTGCCTGAATTCTGGACACATGTCAAAGTTATGTAAAAAAAAGAGCCACTTGCACGGTGGAAGGTTGCAAGAAGAAACACCCAACCTGTCTCCATTGGTTACCGAAAGCAGTTCAAGAGAAGGATAAGATTCACGGGGTATCCAAAGAAGAAATAGTTGCCGACGGAGACCAGGCGTCATCAAGAAATGTTATTGTGGATACCACCGGAACTACGTCATTTATTATACCGGTTTACGCTCACCATGTTGCTAACCCTTGTAAGAGAATACTCACCTACGCGCTATTAGACGATGGGAGTGATGCGTGTTTCGTATCGGAGGGTCTAAAAGGAGAGCTAGGGTGTAAGGGAATCCCAACTAAGCTGGAGTTAAGCACTATACATCAGAAATCCTATGAGAATACAGAACGAATCACAGGGTTGGTTGTCTCCAGTTATGACTGCCAAACCGAGGTGTGTATACCATCAACTACTTACGTGCGTCACTCTATTCCAAGTAGTGCCGATGAGATACCCACGGCAGAACTCGCGACCCAATTTAAGCATCTTCTGGGAATATCTAAGTACCTTCATCCGCTTCTAGAAGACACGGAAGTAAAAATCTTACTCGGAAATAACTGTCCAAAAGCATTATGCCCACTAGAAGTTATACGCGGCCAAGACTTTGAGCCCTATGGAGTAAAAACCGCTCTAGGTTGGGGCGTAATAGGACCAAGACCCTTTAGGACATCATTATTCGTTCAGACCAAGGCCAGAAAAATCTGCGTTAAGGAGATACTTAATATTTTCCAGTTAGAGGAGTGTCCGAATTACACCGAATCTGGGTTCGGCCTATCTATTCGCGACAAAGAATTTATAGACCAGATAGAAGAGGGACTTGTCCAAAGAGAAGATGGTCGGTACGAAATGCCATTGCCGTTGAAGGACAAGTTCCTAAAGCTACCTGAAAACAGAATCTTAGCCGAGAGAAGGTTGAACTCATTGAAGAAGCGATTGCAAGATGAAAAGTTTAGGACAGATTACGTCACCTTTATCGAGGACATGTTCAAGAAGAATCATGCGGAAGAAGTACTTGAGGAGAACTCTGAACCGGGAAAAGTATGGTACCTGCCCCACCATGGCGTGTACCACCCTAAAAAGCACAAGTTACGAGTGGTATTCGATTGCTCCGCTATATTCCGGGGGGTATCACTTAATGGCGCGTTGATCTCCAGCCCAGACCTTACCAGTTCGATGATAGGAGTACTAATACGCTTCAGACAAGAAAAGATTGCTTTCGTGGGTGACCTCGAAGGTATGTTTATGCAGGTAATTGTACCAGAGGACCAAAGAAACCTGCTTAGATTTCTATGGTGGGAGAATGGGAACACCTCAAACCCCCTTAAGGTTTACAGGATGACAAGGCATTTGTTCGGTGCCTCCTCGTCCCCAGGGTGTGCAAATTACGCCCTCAGAAGAACTGCGAAGGATTATGGAGAGGAAATTTCACTCAAAGCTGCAAGATTCATAGAGCGCAACTTTTACATGGACGACGGATGTGGTTCTGCGGAGACTGAAGAAGAAGTTCTCACCATGATAGCTGCCTTGAAAGCTTTATGCACTAAGGGGGGTTTCCGTTTCCACAAGCTTCTCTCATCAAGCCCTAAGGTGATCAAGCAGATTGATTTAGAAGAGCGAGCCACCGGCCTCAAAGATTTCGATATCCATGGGACCCTACCTATGGAAAGAGCGTTAGGAGTAGGATGGTGTGTAGAAAAGGACGAGTTTCAATTTAGAGTCACTATTAATCCACAACCATTCACCCGAAGAGGAATACTCTCTACTATATGTTCGGTTTATGATCCCCTTGGGTTTCTGGCCCCCTTTATAATGACGGGCAAGATCATCTTACAAGATTTGTGCCGTGAAGATAGAAATCATGATGCTAGCTGGGATGAGTTAGCCCCAGAGCCGATACAATGTAGGTGGGATAGATGGCTTAAAGATATAGCCTCTCTATCCGAAGAAACAATAGTGGTTCCCAGATGCTATAAACCCCCGATCTGAACAAAGTAGAAGATATAGAAATGCACCATTTTGCCGATGCATCGACGCTGGGATATGGTCATGTTACATATCTAAGAATCGTTTATGACGGAGGAAAGGTACACTGTGCATTTCTATTCGGAAAGGCCAGAGTACGACCACTTAAAGAGATCACAACGCCACGTCTCGAACTAACAGCTGCAGTAGCAGTAGCTAAGATGAGCCTTATTCTACGCAATGACCTAGATTACAATAATGTACGACGATTCTTTTGGTCGGACAGTAAAGTAGTTCTAGGATATATAGCAAATGAGACCAAACGCTTTCACTTATACGTGGCCAACAGAATCCAGATCATACGGGACTGCTCAGAACCCAGCGAATGGCATCACGTTCCAACCAATGATAATCCAGCTGATGACGCATCACGAGGATTGACAGCTTCTAGATTAAGATCTTCAAGATGGCTAATAGGACCGAAATTTCTTTGGCATCGAGAATTAAAATTAGAAAAGGCAGAGTCATGGGTTGTGGAGGATGACCCAGAAATAAAACCGGAAGTAACGTCACGAGAAGCCAAAACTAAGATTAGTAAAGGTATAGTAGATAGGTTTTCGTATTGGTCATCGTGGAATCGGCTACGAAGAGCCACAGCCACAGCGATAAAATATCTGAATATTTTGAAGGCTAAATACAATGGGCAGAGTATAGACAAAACACAGCCACTTTCCCCTACAGCTATTGAAACCGCGGAGATAGCAATACTCCGTATTCTGCAGGGGGAGGAGTTCCTTGATGAACAGAAAATATTAGAAAACAAGAAATCTTCAGTTAAAAGATCCTCGAGATTGCATCGACTAAGACCTATTATGGACGAAAACGGGGTGATAAGAGTCGGTGGACGAATTAAGCATTCACCAATGAACGGACTCCCTAATCATCCTGTTATTTTACCACCTAAACAGCACGTAACGTCGCTTATAATAAAACATTTTCACCAAAAGATACACCATCAGGGACGAGGTCTAACACTCAACGAAGTACGCCAGCAAGGATACTGGATTATTGGTGGGGTGTCAGAAGTTGCCAGAGTTATTAAGAATTGTATACCATGCAAGAAACTAAGAGGACCGTTTGTATCCCAACTAATGGCGGACTTACCTACTGAAAGGTTAACCCCTGTCCCTCCGTTCACTTACACTTCAGCAGACGTATTTGGACCGTTTTATGTAAAGCAGGGTCGGGCCCAAATGAAAAGATACGGAATTGTTTTTCCTTGTCTCGAATGCCGTGCAGTCCAGCTAGACATCCTCGACACCCTAGACACAGACTCGTTTATAAATGGCCTGAGACGGTTTCTTTGTAGGAGAGGACCTATAAAACTATTAAGAACGGATGCGGGGACAAATTTTATAGGAGGTAAAGAGGAGCTTAGACGGGCCGCTGCAGAAGTAGATTCGTCGAAAGTTCAGCGTTTCTTAGCGGATCAGAAATGTGATTTTGAGTTTACCATCGGAACTCCAAAAGCCAGTCACAAGCAGGGCGCCGTAGAACGACAGATTGGATCAGTTAGACGGATTTTAGATCACTTGTTGGTAAATCAAGCAGGAACCCTAAATGAAGATTGCCTGCGAACCTTGTTAATTGAATGTGAGGCTGTTATCAATGGACGACCATTAACGGTAGAAAATATCAATGACCCCGAACTCACACCCATAACACCCAATCACCTACTTAATATTATGAAGGAACCCATTGTTTAGGCTCCGCCTATTCTTTGCATGTTTTTTAATTAATACTATTTATTTGTTAACATACCTTGTACATAATTCTTAAACCTAACTTTACACATAATTATATATTATTACAACACAGTTCAACACAACACTTCTCTCATAATCTTCAATTCAGGGGAACAATATTTAGCACGACTCTGATGCGCCGTAAATCCATAAACAACAACAAATTGGAAGGTTGCAATAGGTTTACTGGAGGTTCCGCAATCCAGCAAGACCTCCTCCCTTGGCCCACCGGGTGCAACTCACACTCCACCACTTCATCTAAACAAAGCTCTTGCTAGCGGCTCCCAATCACGCACTTTCAGCGCTGAGTTGGTTAAGTCGGGCCGGTAGAAACCTACCCAGGTCGGTTACCTTTTAGCGAACATGCCGGCGTAAGTACTATTATTTTAATTTTAAGTTTCTTTTATACTATTTGGCCAACGTTAGCGACCGGAGCCCGATTAACGTACAGCTTAACGTCAGCTTAAGACGCTTATTAATAAACGGGATAGATTCAGCTTAACTGAGTGGTGGTTCTTCGTCTCGTAAGTCGCTGAACTGTGCAGCTGCTAAGCCCCGACTTCGGAACTGTGGAACCCTGACGTCTCTATTCCTCCGGACCAGGCGACAGGCAGTGTCAACGCACATTTAAATTAATATAGTAGTGGAGTGACCTGGCCCGTCACTCGCTTTTACTTTAAATATTGTTATAGCTTGTTACCATTGTTGTTAGTGATTCGTTTATAGTTCTTGTGTGTTGTTAATTAATTTATCTTATATATAGGTCCCTGTTCCTGACTGGCAGAAGTCCCGTCCTGTATTGTCTTATTAATTGTCCGTGTTCCAGCCAGGCCAGGTAAGTCCCTTTTCCCTACTAACTAACCCCTTCCAACTTGCATACTAACCTAAACCTGCTTGTGTATTGTCTCGTCCTAACGCTTGTTATTTATTACGCTATTATTTATTAACGCCTTGTAATTACTAATCCTTATTAATTTATTTATATTGTTAAAGATTTATTGTTATGCATACAGATTTTTATTGTTATAATTATTATATTTATATAAATTAATCTTAGTTATTTGCTATTAACAATTGCCTGCTTGCTTCATTTTCAATTATAATTCTTTTACATAGCATTTTTATTACTCTGTTATTAATTTACTGCACGCCTTATTTTCTCCCGGCTTTAGCTTGCTACAGGGATTCTCTCCTCTGGAGTGTTAGGTTCCCTTCGGTACCCATATACGAGTTCGCCTCCTATGGGCCGAAACATGGTCCTTTGGGCCGGATATGAAAATAGGGTCTTTTAGCATTGTTTTTTATTATTATTTTTGGATTTCAATACACGTTTGGTGTGTACTGTTCCCTGGTAACCCACCTTGGTTCGATTCACCTTGCTACTCAACACCTTACTTTAATTGTTGGTTTTCTTTAGGTGGAGTAGTGCGGCTGTTAGCAGTATATTTGGAGTACTTTCGTCGGCACATACTTATGATTTTAAATTTTATCTTTGGTCTTCTTGGTTGTGTGAACTTCAACTTTAGTTTCTCACATTCTTTGATTTGTGGTATTATATTTTAGCATCCTTCTTTAGTTACCACTTATCCTGTTATTTAGGTTGGATTTTTTAATTGTTAGGTTGTTACTGAGTTTAGAGCTTTTATTGGTTATTATTTACTTATCTTATTGTTTTCTTGTTTTATTTCATTATGATGGGAGATCCAGTAAACCCGTCTGGTGAAGCAGCTTCCGGTCTTGACATGGCTGCCTCCATCCGGAAGAAGCTCAAGGGCACCTTAGAGGACATCCGGGAAATCAGAGATCAGGGGAAGGCTGCCATCTCTGACCCTACTCAGGTCCCAATGTTCAAAGGTATGATGACTACACTAACTAGTTTGTATAGTACCTACAGCTCCCTTTACAACGAGCTATGTGAATTATCAGAGGATGACGGGTCTGATTCCGCCATTGCCTCAGACCATCTTCAGCGGAGTGCCGCAAAAAGATATATGCATGAGGCTAATTCATATAACTTTATGGTTAACGAAGCAGCCTCAGCCAAGGCTAGTACCAGTGCTCTATCGCTCCCTAACACCACGGTATGTGGTTCGTCTAGAGCGAGGGCAAAATTACCTACCATTCCGTTAATTAAATTTGATGGAGATCGGTCCAAGTGGACCCGCTTTAGGGACTTATTTGAGAGTTTGGTAATTGGGGATGACGAGCTGAGGGACATAGATAAATTTCATTATCTAGTCGCATGTTTAGAGGATCCCGCTGCATCCACCATTGCCAAGCTTCCTATTACTGAGGCCAATTTCACTATAGCGTGGCAATCAATAAAAAATATATACGACAATAAACGTTTATTGGCTGGCAATTATTTAGATAGCCTATTGGAATTGAAACCTCTTGCCAAAAAGCCGTCTCCTGACGTGTTGAGTGGTAGGCTCAGCTTCCTCTCGGAGACATTGGCCGCTCTCCAAATGCTAGGAATTCCTGCACTAGATCAATTTATTGTCTTCCAGCTATGTTCCCGTAGTTTAGACCCGGACACCCGCATTGCCTTTGAAAGTAATAACACCAGAGAGTTCCCTAGTTTCGACAACCTTGTCGAATTTGTCCGTAAACGCTGCAACGCAGCTGAGCTAGTGTTTGCCTCTGGCAATAAATCAACTACCGAGCCCTCAGCAAAATTGTCTCCCTTTCAAATTAAATCCTCTAAGAAGACGGTGCTAGTTTCAAATGCCCAAATTGCTAACTCTAAACGAGGGACTAGTAGAACCACTTGTGACAAACCCACTAAACTACCCCCTTGCTATGTGTGCGGTGGGCCTCATTTTATTAGCAAGTGCGTTAAATTCTGCAACGCATCGTTGGATGCCCGCACCCAATTACTTAGCAACTATCAAGGGTGCCGTAACTGTTTCCAGAATGGGCATCCCAGTCATTTATGCTCGTCTAAGTGGAGGTGCAAATTTTGTCGTAACAAACACCACTCTCTCCTTCATCAGCCTGGCAAAGCGTCGTCCTCCTCAACCAACAAACATGACCAAGTGCAGCCTTCCACTTCAACAAACCATAAAACTTCCCTTAGCTTAACCCTCTCCCAAGTAAATACCATGCTAGGTACCGCTCTAGGTATACTTGGTTCAGGTAAGACATCGACCGTAATTAGAATGGTGATAGACTCTGGCAGTCATACTTCCTTTGTTACACAAGAGTGTGCGCAACGACTAGGTCTCAAGGTTGAGCGTTGTGATACTCATATTTGGGGTATAGGTGAAACCCCCCTTTCGGGTTTTAAAGGGCAAGCGTGGTGCACCCTTTCCCCACTTCAGTCTAATAAACATTCGTTATCTATGTCAGTTATTGTTGTAGAAAAAATAACTTCACCCCTTCCTGGATTTGACACGCCAAAAGATTATTGGAACTCCTATTTAGAGTATGAGTTAGCAGATCCCCAGTTCTGGAAGACTAGGCCAGTCGACTTCCTCTTGGGTTGTGACCTCTTCAGCAATATATTGACCGGCACCATTATCACAATACACCCGGATATGCCCAAGTTGCTGGGCACCATATTTGGTCATACCGTTTTAGGCCGTGTAGGTGATCTAGCGGAAGCTACTCATTTGTGCACCCTACATTCTGAAGCGTCCAAGCAACCCTCTAGTTTAGAGTTGGAGTTGCAGCGGTTTTGGGCATTGGAAGAGCCTCCTGCCGCAATAGCTAATAATCCCGAAGATGATAAATGCGAGCAGTTGTTTAGAGAAACTACGTACCGCCTTCCCTGTGGCCGTTATGCCGTACGTCTACCGTTTAAGGCTTCAAATGTTCAGTTCCCTGGTTCAAAAGCTATAGCACTTCGCCGGCTTGCACACTTAGAGAGCAAGTTGGAACGAAGTACCTCATTAAAGCCTAAATACCACGACTTCCTGAAGGAATACTTGGACTTAGGTCACATGACTCTAGCCAAGTATTCTGGGAAGATGTTTATCCCTCACCATTGTGTGGTGAAAGGTGACGGACCAGAGTTAAAATTGAGAGTAGTTTTTGATGCAGCTGCGCGCACCTCTTCCGGATCTCTCAATGATGCCCTATGTACAGGTCCCAAATTACAAGCGGATCTTACTGTAATATTGCTCAATTTCAGACAGCCTAAATACATCTTTACCGCTGATGCCGTCAAGATGTTTCGGCAGATCCTTGTGCATCCTGACGATAGGGTGTACCAACACATTCTCTGGCGTTTCGCCTTAAGCGAGCAGGTGCAAGAGTACGAGTTAAACACTGTGTCGTATGGTCAGTCCTGCGCTCCTTACCTGGCTAATCGAGTAGTCCGGCAGTTAGTATTAGATGAAGGTTCCGAGTACCCTCTTGCAGCTCACGCCCTGTCGGAGGATATGTATGTCGACGACATAGCTACCGGGGCTGACACTCTAGAAGCGGCTATCACCACTGCAAAGGAAATTGTAACCCTCATGGGGAAGGGCGGGTTTAGTCTGAGTAAATGGGCTGCCAATGACTCCCGTATCTTAGACTCTATCCATAATTCTGATCCTAACTGCCTTAACTCAACAGCACCTATATCGCTTGAGAGCTCCGACACCACCTCTATTAAAATCCTTGGACTGCAATGGGACCCGCAGGCTGACGAGTTCCTTTACCGCATCCACCCTCCTCCTATCACTAGCACCAAACGAGGCGTACTTTCGGCAGTGGCCCAAATATTTGATCCTTTAGGGTACCTTGGTGCCACGGTTGTAGTGGCCAAGAGTATTATCCAGAATGCTTGGAAACGCCAATTAGATTGGGACACTGCCTTCCCTCCAGACCTCCATGACCAGTGGAAAGGCTTAGTGGAAGAACTCCCTCTGCTTAGTTCCCTGAGAATTCCTCGTCGGGTACTGTTAGATCACCCGGATTCCCTTCATTTACTAATATTCGCGGATGCGTCCGAAAAGGCCTACTGTGCCACTGCCTTTCTCCATGCCACATACCTCTCAGGGGTTTCTTCCAACTTAATTATGGCCAAGACAAAGTTAGCACCAGTCAAAGCTGTCTCAATACCTCGTCTTGAGCTTTGTGCAGCGTTATTAGCAGCTCGGCTCTTACAGTCATTAGAGTCCTTCATCAAGCGATTGCCTCTGCGCCCCTGTATTAAGCTCTTCTCGGACTCAACCGTTGTTCTGGCCTGGCTACGAACACCAACCTTCCGTTTAAAGACCTTCGTAGCCAACAGGGTAGAAAAAATCTTAGAACTATCTCATGATAATACGTGGCATCATGTCGCTTCGGAAGACAACCCCAGCGACCTGGGTTCTCGCGGTGTTTCTCCGAGCAACCTCCTTAACAATGACATTTGGTTTCACGGTCCTGCTTGGGCCAAACTCAAACCAAAACAGTGGCCTATACATGATCAAATCACTCTTCCCGAGGAGATTCCCGAGTGCAAGGCTGTCGTCAGTGGCTGTATGGTACTCGCTGTCTCGACGACCAACCCTCCTCTTATAGCATGGATGGAACGTTTTTCCACTTTCTCCAAAATGATTAATTCACTAGCGTATGTACTTAGATTTACTAACTTTCAGAGAGGAGCTCTACCACGCCATAGGGGCCCATTAAGCTTGGTCGAGGTTCGACAAGCCACTATCACCGCGATAAGAGCCGTTCAGGCCTTCTACCTGTTTAACCGTCCTAGCATTCATGCTGTTCAGGATTTACCGTCCATTCCAAAATCCTTAGCTAACTTACGTCCCTTTTTCAATGAGGCGGGTCTTTTGTTAGTAGGCGGCAGGCTAAACAACTCGCAGGTATCCTGGTCCTGCAAGCACCCAATAATTGTACCTGCAAAAACTCACTTTACGAGATTGCTCTTGGAATACTATCACAAAAGTCTCCTCCACCCTGGACCCACGGTACTACTAGCAGTTCTTCGCACTAAATATTGGATTTTAGGTGCCAGAAACTCGGTACGGTTTCTTACCCGTGCATGTGTTTCGTGCCGCAAGCTGAGAGCTCCCCCCTGCCAACCCATCATGGGTGATTTACCTTCATACAGGTTTCGAGAGGGTCGTGCCTTCTTGCACGTCGGCACTGATTTTGCTGGGCCTTTCTTGGTGCGAGAATCTCTGCGTCGTAAAGCTCCCTCCTATAAGTGTTACCTGTGCGTGTTTGTCTGCCTCAGCACCAAGGCAGTTCACTTAGAAACAGTCACAGCTCTAAGTACAGAGGCTTTCCTGGCCACGCTTGACAGATTCATCGGTCGCCGTGGTCTCCCAGAGCGGATCTTCTCCGATAATGGCACGAATTACGTCGGAGCGGCCAACACCTTGAAGGAACTGCATCAATGGTACTACAGCACCACTACACAGTCGTCAGTACAATCCCACTGCTTACAACGGGACATTGACTGGGCCTTCACCCCGCCGACTGGCGCGTCGTTCGGAGGAATTTGGGAGAGTGTGGTCAAGTCCGCAAAGCGTCTCCTTAAAAATATATATGGTGAGAATCGCCTTACCTTAGAGGAGCTGTCAACTTGGTTGATCAAGGTTGAGGCAGTTCTGAACTCTCGTCCTCTTTGCCCCCTTTCCAGCGACCCCAGCGACCTTACCTATCTCTCACCTGGCCATTTCCTGATTGGCTCCCCCCTCCTGGCTGTTCCTGAGCGGTCGCTCCTAGATCTATCAGAAAATCGTCTCTCCCGATGGCAGCTCGTAAGCCAGAAGGCTCAACATTTTTGGAAGCGTTGGCGTTCTGAATACATAACCTGTCTGCAAGAGAGAGCCAAGTGGCATAAAGCTAGTACCAACCTCCAGGTAGGAGAACTTGTAATCATCAAGGACGACAACGTACCGCGTATGCATTGGCCAATGGCAAGGGTCTGCGAAGTTTATCCTGGTCAGGATGGAGTAGTAAGGGTCGCATCTGTTAAAACCTCAACGTCTACCTTCAAACGCCCGGCAAATAAACTTGTTCCTCTTTTCCTACCCAAGCACTCCAGTAGTGAGAATCCTTCGATTGGTAGGTTATAGTCGGGAAAAATCATTAATGATTTTTAGTAGGCGGTATGTTTAGGCTCCGCCTATTCTTTGCATGTTTTTTAATTAATACTATTTATTTGTTAACATACCTTGTACATAATTCTTAAACCTAACTTTACACATAATTATATATTATTACAACACAGTTCAACACAACACTTCTCTCATAATCTTCAATTCAGGGGAACAATATTTAGCACGACTCTGATGCGCCGTAAATCCATAAACAACAACAAATTGGAAGGTTGCAATAGGTTTACTGGAGGTTCCGCAATCCAGCAAGACCTCCTCCCTTGGCCCACCGGGTGCAACTCACACTCCACCACTTCATCTAAACAAAGCTCTTGCTAGCGGCTCCCAATCACGCACTTTCAGCGCTGAGTTGGTTAAGTCGGGCCGGTAGAAACCTACCCAGGTCGGTTACCTTTTAGCGAACATGCCGGCGTAAGTACTATTATTTTAATTTTAAGTTTCTTTTATACTATTTGGCCAACGTTAGCGACCGGAGCCCGATTAACGTACAGCTTAACGTCAGCTTAAGACGCTTATTAATAAACGGGATAGATTCAGCTTAACTGAGTGGTGGTTCTTCGTCTCGTAAGTCGCTGAACTGTGCAGCTGCTAAGCCCCGACTTCGGAACTGTGGAACCCTGACGTCTCTATTCCTCCGGACCAGGCGACAGGCAGTGTCAACGCACATTTAAATTAATATAGTAGTGGAGTGACCTGGCCCGTCACTCGCTTTTACTTTAAATATTGTTATAGCTTGTTACCATTGTTGTTAGTGATTCGTTTATAGTTCTTGTGTGTTGTTAATTAATTTATCTTATATATAGGTCCCTGTTCCTGACTGGCAGAAGTCCCGTCCTGTATTGTCTTATTAATTGTCCGTGTTCCAGCCAGGCCAGGTAAGTCCCTTTTCCCTACTAACTAACCCCTTCCAACTTGCATACTAACCTAAACCTGCTTGTGTATTGTCTCGTCCTAACGCTTGTTATTTATTACGCTATTATTTATTAACGCCTTGTAATTACTAATCCTTATTAATTTATTTATATTGTTAAAGATTTATTGTTATGCATACAGATTTTTATTGTTATAATTATTATATTTATATAAATTAATCTTAGTTATTTGCTATTAACAATTGCCTGCTTGCTTCATTTTCAATTATAATTCTTTTACATAGCATTTTTATTACTCTGTTATTAATTTACTGCACGCCTTATTTTCTCCCGGCTTTAGCTTGCTACAGGGATTCTCTCCTCTGGAGTGTTAGGTTCCCTTCGGTACCCATATACGAGTTCGCCTCCTATGGGCCGAAACACCCATCCTCGCCCCCTTGGGCACTTTTGAAGAAACTACGTACGCAAGAAAGAGATGGAAGCGGGTACAAGCGCTAGCGGAAGTATTTTGGTCTCGTTGGCAGAAGGAATACGTGCAGTCACTTCAACCACGTCATAAATGGACAACCACCCGTAGAAACTTGAAAAAAGGGGATATAGTGTTATGCAAAGACGATAGTTTGCCACGTAACACCTGGCCCCTAGCTAAAATTTCTGAAACTGTAATTAGCGACGATGGGCTAGTTCGTAAAGTTAAAATTTTATTACCTGGGGGTTCCGTTCGCGAGCGACCTCCCACAAGTCTAGTTTTGTTAATAGAAGCCGATAATTGATGATACGTTGTTATCAAGGCGGGGAGTGTCGCTGGGGTAACAGCGATGTTTGTTTTTAGTTAATTTTTTGTTTTGTTTTGAGTTACCAAAACTGTCATTTGTGTATTGTTTTGTATTGGTTTTTTATGATTTGTTAAATGTATCAATCTTTAAGAAAGCCAATGTACTTTTTGTACGTTAAGTAAAAGTTCTACTTATGAGTGAGCATAGCGTTGGTTTTTCTTTATAGTTAAGAGTTTTTCACGCCTGCCGGTATCAAAGCTGCGATTCCGGCAGCGACACTTTCTTTGCACTCTATCTCCTCCACTATTAGATTTGTTTTCATCAATATCTCGAAAACTAGATTTTCCCCAAAAATACTATTCTTATACCTATCGATTCCTGTTTAAATCTACTAAATTTTAGAATTTTTAAATCTAAATTGTGGGAACCGTTTTGATAAATAATTTTTATCTCCAGTAAGAAGAAAAAGTTATGATTTTGAATTAGTTTAGAGGGACTAAAACAGGTCTTTTCATCCCTGAAATCAAAAACTAGGGAGAAAAATTAAAAAGTAGGGTGAAAAAGTAAAGTAAGTAAAGATTGCAACTTAATTATTTTATAAAGAGTAGAAAATGAATGGTAATGTAATGAAGTTGTTGAAATCAGGTTGGCGGCACTGCGCTTTTTTGACCATGTTTATAACCTGCATCTAAATAACCTTCTATTTAAGTTTAGTTCCAATTCTTATTTGTTTTTAATATTAAATCTCTTAAATCTGCTATTAAAAGTGCTAATAATGAATAATAAATAAAAACTGTGCAATGGACGAAAATGTGTATTTTCTTCCTACTGGAGATAAAATATTGTATGTACCTCGTGAGTAAAGTACCATTATTCCCCTCGCGATAATTATCTCCCTCGGCTTCGCCTCAAGAACCAACTTTTTCGCTCAGGGAATAATGGCTTACTTTACTCCCTAGGTGCATAAATAACTATTTATCTCCAGAAGCGAAAAAAGTGAAATTTTCACCCTAGTTTACAGGGAGGAAAATTACTCATTGCACCCAGTCAGGTTAAACCAGGAATAATGGAAAATAAGGGAATCATGAACTCTTATGATTCCCTCCAGTGTTACCCTAAATAAAGCGCACAAGTAGGTAAGGTCAGTGTTAAATACACAATATCATTAATTTATTAACGTTTGTTTAATATCTAAATCTATAATGTCATCTTAACAAAGTAACTTCCACAGCGGTTGTCATGTTGTCCAAATTTCATTTGTTTTCATTACCCTAGATAAAGCAGGAGCAAATAAAGTTGGCAATACTGTACGATGAATCAGCTACCAGCTGATTTTCCCATCTGAAATCTTAGCTAATTAGATTTATTCCCTCGGCTGCGCCTCGGGATTTAGGGACCATGGTTCCTTCGGCTTCGCCTCAAGAACCAACTTTTTCGCTCAGGGAATAATGGCTTACTTTACTCCCTAGGTGCATAAATAACTATTTTTTCACGTATTTTCATGTTTGGGGGTTCTGTCCCTAAATTTGGAGCTAGTTTATTTTCGAATTTTCCTCGGAATATGATTTTTCTGAACCTTTATAAAAACCTATATACTAATCTCGAGACTTTTTGTCTATTCTAGTGTGGGAAAGGCCTGAGAAATATAATAAATAACAAACCGTAATCAGAATCCTGTGAGAAGTCATCGGGATCTAAATCCGAGAAGCTACTCGAGTCCGAGTCCACGTCCGGCGTGCGACAGATGTTATCTATGATCGTCTCCTCTTTCCTCGGCATCAAGGGAGTGTTAGCGTTCTTATCAGTGTCGTCCGTACACCCGAGCTTGTTGTACCCGTTATCTGGAAAACAAAGCACAAAACATGTATAGAACCTGTTATGTTTCCAAAAATTAAATTGATTCAAATGCGCACACACAAACCGGCTCTACTTGCTTTGTCTTTTCTAAAGCAAAGCTTGGTTTAAGGTTCGGCCATTTTGGGAAATTTAATAGAGAAATTTGAGAAACAATGAAAGACTGAGAGGGAGAGGGCTTTGAGGTGGAGAATATTGGCTACGAGAGGGAAGGGCGAGGCCCAAATAATGCCCTTTATCTTGGTAAAGTCCGTTTCTACGTTATCAAGGCAGACAATACGCCGCTATAGAGACGCCTTACAGTCCTCGAGTACGAATTGTCTGTTACTTAATCCCCGGAAAACATTTTAGAAATTTAATAATTTACAATTGATTCTCTGTTTGAAATCATTTTTAAACGAAGGCAATTTAAATTTCTTTCTTAACGGCTGGATCCTGACTTTAATAAAAAATAGACTGCCAATTGATGTGGCACTTAGCTTCCTCGCATCCTATCCACGAACTTTATTGATTTTATGCTTTTAAAAGTCATTATTGTCAAATTGGTTTAATTGTTTCCCCCGCTTTTTTTTTAATCTGTCAAAATTGTTTAGATTTTTTACACGAATTAAAGTATCAATTTAGCAAAAGTTAAAGAGCGTAGACTGTTCAAATTAATCTGTGGCCATCTGCGGGTTACTTTCGATAAACTATAAAAGTTTCATTCAAATCAGATAAGTACTTTTGATGCTATAGGTGTAAATAAATGTATGTTTGTGAGCATGTGGAAGAAAAACAAATTGGCGCAGAAGGTTGAAACTTATATGGGACCAACAATGGGCTAATTATGACCAACCACCCAAATTTCATAAAAATTGAACCTGTAGTTTTTAAGATATGTTGGTTCGCAAAAATTGAACGACAGACCGACAGACCGACAGACCGACAGACAGACCGACAGACAGACCGACAGACAGACACGGAACCAAAAATGTTCCCTGATGTCTGAAACGGATTTCTGTCTTGGAATTTTTAAAATCGGAGACCTAAAATTTTTTCGTTCTTCGAAACGATCACATAGCTTCCGTTACCTTCGGTAAGCTCGGAAGCAAAAAAATCCGTGTGGTGCGTGGGACGTGGGACACCCGGTAGCAACCAAGTTCCTTACATTGTTCATAAAATATAAATTATAAAATCACATTGCTAACCACTTATACATGAGAAAGTTAAGAGACTAAATTTAAAGTAACGAACTGTTTGTACCTGGCAGAGTTAAGGCAAAATTAAAAGAAAAGCATTATATTTGTATCATTAAAGCAAGCGTCTTACTATAAATATGTATTGAATATTGAGGAAAAAGAGTTAAAGAGTATGTTTGTAGTTGGTAGGAAATAGGACTGTTTTCTACCTTACCCGGCCTACTAATTTAAAATATGATAAAATATATCTCTTCCCCACTGAAAAACGTCTGCTTGTATCAGGTTGAAATTTTACATGCCTGTTTCAATTGAATTTTAGACGATGTGTAAAAAGTTTTTATTAAAATCGTTCCGTTAGAACGTAAGATATCGGTGAAAACGTTGTTTTCATTATTTTAAACGTTTAGGTCCGCTTTAATAAATTTAGCGATCTTAATCACTTCATATCAGTGTCGGTGTTTGTTTTACTAAAAACATTATTTTAAAAAGTTGTTTGTCTTATTAAATAGATGAAGTTAGAATTTTTTCCCGCCCTAAAATTCCAATTTTAAATTTGAAGCTTACGTTGACGCGAGCGTTGCGCGTGAACGCTTCCGTGGATAACGTTGTCCAACGAACTCAGCCTGGGCATTTGGTCAAATGAACAAGTGTACCAAATGTCAACTAACTCGGTCATATTTTACTCCAGATGTCGTCATCGGTAGATTTCGTGACGCTTAGTTTTGTGACGGTGATTTTGGTGGTTTTTTCGGATTGACTCGCGGGCTGCAGAACGTGTTGTGTGTGGAACTTGGTTCCAAAGTGGATTTGTAAAACCATGTGTCTGTGTCTATTATCTGAAGAGCCGAAGTATCTTTGTGTGTTGACGCGTATCTCCGCAACTACTGGATATATTTCAAAGAAACTTGGATCTGTATATTGGACACTTCTACGGAACGATCACACATACTACGTTCACACATCGTTTTGGAAACTGTTTTGAAAACGATCCGCTAGTTCAAAACGCTGTACGAACGGAGATCGACGGATCGTATCGGGTTAGATCCGCTCCACCAAAAATACGTGATTGGAACGGGGGATCGAAATTCAAAACGCTCGTTGAACAGGTCGTGGAGGGGATCGAGATATCAGGTTATTTTACTCTTTTCCACTTTTTATGTTCTTAAAGCTTTTAAGTTTTTGTGAGCTTCTGTTTCTTTTTTTTAACTGCAAAAACGTTTTTTAAAAAAAGTTAATACTATAAAGAACCTGTAAAAACTTTTAATAACTTGTAAATAAAATGTAAACATTCGCGGACATTTTAGGTAACAAGAAATAAGGTTTTACTCGTGACGTCACCGTTTACGAGATTTCGAAAACAAATATTTCGATCACCTGTATTTTTTGTTGTGTGAACGGGAATGGTTTTGAAATCCATTGGATCCGAAACGCTTTCAAAACGATGTGTGAACGTAGTAATGGGCTGCGGTCACTTATTTTATAAATATAGCTTAGATGCGATATTATATATTTCCCTATTTTTAAATACTAATTATTAAATCTTCTTATAGCACGTTTATTGAACGTATGCTGAGAAAGCTGAGAAAATGTAATTTGTTATATTAAAACTAAACAAGTATAAACAGTTAAAAATTACATTTTCTAAGCCCTCTCGGAGATTAACTTTAATTTGTTAAAAATAGTCTGTCAATTAGTGTGGCACATAGCTTCCTATCGCATAGACATTAATGGTGTTATGCTTTTACAACCTATAATTATTTAGTTAATTTAATTCCCCTCCTTTTTACTGGTCTTATATTACTTTGCTTTGTAAGTTTCATCGCACATTTCCGTTTCCCCAATTTTGAACCACTTCCCGTGATTCAATCTTCCCCAAATTTTGCACATAAATACAACTAAGGTGAAGAATACAGAAACCAAAAAAAATAAAAACAAAAACAAAATGGCGTCAAATTTATTTGCTTTTTAAGTTTCATCGCACACCTATTACCCCAATTTTGAACCACTTACCGTCATTCAATCTTCCCCAAATTTTGCACATAGATACAACTAAGGTGAAGAATACAGAAACCAAAAACAAAATAACAAAAACAAAATGGCGTCAAATTTATTTGCTTTTTAAGTTTCATCGCACACCTATTACCCCAATTTTGAACCACTTACCGTCATTCAATCTTCCCCAAATTTTGCACATAGATACAACTAAGGTGAAGAATACAGAAACCAAAAACAAAATAACAAAAACAAAATGGCGTCAAATTTATTTGCTTTTTAAGTTTCATCGCACACCTATTACCCCAATTTTGAACCACTTACCGTCATTCAATCTTCCCCAAATTTTGCACATAGATACAACTAAGGTGAAGAATACAGAAACCAAAAAAAATAAAAACAAAAACAAAATGGCGTCAAATTTATTTGCTTTTTAAGTTTCATCGCACACCTATTACCCCAATTTTGAACCACTTCCCGTCATTTAATCTTCCCCAAATTTTGCGCAAAGATACAACTAAGATGAAGAATACAGAAACCAAAAAAAATAAAAACAAAAACAAAATGGCGTCAAATTTATTTGTTTTTTAAGTTTCATCGCACACCTATTACCCCAATTTTTAACCACTTATCGTCATTCAATCTTCCCCAAATTTTGCACATAGATACAACTAAGGTGAAGAATACAGAAACCAAATAAAAAGAAAAAAAAAAAAAAAATGGCGTCAAATTTATTTGCTTTTTAAGTTTCATCGCACACCTATTACCCCAATTTTTAACCACTTATCGTCATTCAATCTTCCCCAAATTTTGCACATAGATACAACTAAGGTGAAGAATACAGAAACCAAATAAAAAGAAAAAAAAAAAAAAAATGGCGTCAAATTTTTTAAGTTTCATCGCACACCTATTACCCCAATTTTGAACCACTTCCCGTCATTTAATCTTCCCCAAATTTTGCGCATAGATACAACTAAGATGAAGAATACAGAAACCAAAAAAAGAAAAAAAAAAAAATGTTAAAAATAAGACCAGTTTTGAAAAATGGAATTTTTATATGAATTATTTATTTTATGAAATATGTCAAAATTGATTTGATTTATTACATGAATACAAGTATTAACAAAGCAACATTTAAATAGTGTAAACGGTTTTATCACGGGACCATCCAAGGGCTACTTTCGATAAATTTTATTTTAAATCAGATAAGTACTTTTAAAGATAAAGTTGTAAATAAATGTATGTTAGTGGTCTTGTCTCTTTTTTAACTCCACCATGTATACGTAGTTATTACAGCGATTTTATAATTTATATTTAATGAAAAGCGTAAGGAACTTCGTTCCTACCGGGTGTCCCACGTCACCAAACGTATTTTTTCCTTTGTTTACTGACCTAATAGGTTTATTTGGTGAAAAATTAAAAAATAAGATGGTTGCTACTTAAAATTTATTTAGATTACAATTGTCCTGAAAAACATATAAGTTTATGGTAGAAAATGGAATGAGAAAATTTGAAAGAGGAAAGATACCTCTTAATATAAATAGTTATCAATTCTAAGTCTGTTAAGTTTGGGTGGGTAGGAAGTGCTGAGGGCTGCGGGTTGCCAAGGCAACACAATCTGGAGACTTGTTACCGCGGGGCCTATCAAAATCTTTAAAACATGCCCATCAAGTCTTCACAGGGGGTAGCTTTTATTAGATTTCAACCTGTATAATCTTAGCCAATATTTTAGTCGACTCTTCTTCATTTGGAACTATTACTTTATCTTTAGCTCATAAGACATTTTGGAACGAAGTTCCTTATGACACGTTCTGGAGCCCGGGAGTGAATCCGAAACAAACGACCAAAATCACCGTCACAAAATCACCGTCACAAAACCAAGCGTCACGAAATTAGGTACACATGTTCATTTTACCAATGCCCAGGATAAGTTCGTTGGACAACGTTATCCGCCCAAGCGTTCACGCGCAACGCTCGCGTAAACGTAAGCTTCAAATTTAAATTGGAATCTTAGGACGGAAAAAATTCTAACTTCATCTATTTAATAAGACAAACAACTTTTTTAATACATTTTTTTTAATAAAACAAACACAGGCACTGCTATGAAGTGATAAAGATCGCTAATTTATTAAAGCAGACCTAAACGTTTAAAATAAAGAAAACGTTTTTACTGATATCTTACGTTCTAACGTAACTATTTTATTAAAACTTCTTACACATCGCCTTAAGTGCAATTGAAACAGGCATGCAAAATTTCAACCTTGATACAAGCAGAAGTTTATTAGTGTCGGTGATTTATATTTTATATTATTATATTTTAATTGGAGTAATTCACCGACGGAGTCTGATGGGACAATTCTTTTCTTCTCTACAACCATATGCTTTAACTATAAACTAATCAAAATTAACTTTTTTCTCAATTTACAATACATCATTTATTGTAAGACATTCTTTTCAAAGTTAATAAAAAGTTTTTCTTTTAATTTGGCCTTAACTCCGCTAGTACAAATAGTTACTTTTAATTTTGTCTCTTATTCTAACTCCACCATGTATAAGTAGTTAGTATCATATACTTAGCACTGTAATTATATAATTTATATTTAATATAAAGCGTAAGGAACTTCGTTCCTACCGGGTGTCCCACGACACCATACGTATTTTTTTTCTGTATTACTGTTATAATATTATTATATATTTTTTGTAATTTAGTTACTGAATTTTATTTTTATAGTGGAAATAAATATATTTATTATTATTATTATTATAAGAGGGCTGCAGGCAGTTGATAAAGAAGAGGAGATGGCATGCAACTTTATGGGAGTATGGACGAAGGATGTGGAAGACTGCGCTTTTACACATTAGGAGTGGGGGAAATCATGCCACACTCTCAGCCAGGCAATATGATTGACTTTGCATTCTGAAAGGTGTTTTTAGAGTCAGGTCAGTCTTCAGTTGAGTCTCAGTTTCAGTTTTCCTAATTAAGTTTTGCAGTTACCCGATCCGTAAGAATCAGTGAGACCGTGTGGCTTAAATCACTCGTCACATTCACTCGGCCATCCATGAATTGAGATCAGCATGAGGTCATGGGTTCTGTCTTCTAATCCGGTCCGCGATACTCTGATTTACATGGTTCACTAATGATCACGACTACATCATACTCTCTTCGGCGGTACATTGTACAGAGGTATGATGTGGCAATTACCTGCAACTCTCTATTACGGGCATTATTTGTTAAAGTACCACCAATAGCTGCCTAATTGCCAGGTTCCTACGAGTGGTCTATCCACGTCGTCTTACTACTATCACCACATCACTCTCTAACCACTATCACCACACGATCCGTCTTGTCCTCAGTTATACCTTCGTTCCTAGTTGCGATTTTAAAGTGAACCAAGTACTTTGTTAATAGTATTAAGTATAGAGTAGGCTATTCAATATTGATTTGACCATGCTATTTGTGGTAGGAGTCTAGGTATATCTCTAGTACAGAAAATCCTCCTCGATCAGTGGCCACGTGGCCTATTGAGCAATGCCCAACTTCTAAATTTATTTAATAATTGAAGCTGAAGCCAGTGTCTGTGTGTGCGTGCGTGTGTGTCTGTGAGTGCTGTTAGTGGATAGTAGTGGTAACCTCATGTCTGGCAAACCATTATGTAAATACAGTGCCCTCAATATTGCTAATAATATGTAATTACCTATGTTGCAATTTTCAAATAAAACTAAAAACAGTTCATAGACCAAATCATTTCATTAAAATTGGATGAGTTGTTCCCGCATAAATATTGTTGATGTACAGACCGAAAGACAAACAAGTCTTTGGGAAAGAAATATAGAAAAATCATTATGGTTGAGGAAAGTTTACATTTTGTTGACAAAGTGTTAAAGAATGACGGCGATGCTTGCGTTACGTTCGATAAGCTCGCAAGTAAAAAAACAAAAACAAATGACAATAACAATTGATCAAATTAACAAAATTATTAGAGGAAAAAAAATAATAATGTAGATATTCATTAAATCCTTGATAAATTTAAAAGATTTTCTCGTAGATTCTATTTATTTTTACAAAAATCAACTAAAGTTGGAAATTGTGTAATAAACTCGAGATTGAATTTTTAATTAAAAGTTGAGAGGGGGGGGGGCTAACTCTGTTAAAAACGGATTTTCTTTAAAGCAGATACGTACTTAACGGAGAACCGTTTTATTAATTTGCGGAAAATGATTAAAAAAGCTTATTTATAAAAAGTAATTATTAATTTAAATCAAATTATAATTATTATTAACTACGGGAAACAGACAGTGAAAAATACACTCCTGTGCCGGGATTGTATTTTTCACTGTCTGTTTCCCGTAGTTAATAATAATTATAATTTGATTTAAATTAAAATTTAACTTTCCGTAGTATGAAAACTACCAAAAACTTAAAAAATTGAAAAGTAATTATTAAAAATGGTTTGAAATGAATCAAGGGTGTTTTGATACTAAAAGAAATGTTTTAAGCTGTTTTCTTTCTTTTCTGGACATTTTATTTAATAAAAAAATTAAATAATATTAAGATAAATAATGTTAGGGAGAGGGAGAGTGGTTTGTTTCATAGTGCAGCTTTCAAAGGTAAGAGTGAAATAAGTACAGATTAGATGCGCCGCTTAGAGAGGGCTTGTTCTTAAATGAATCGCTCACGCTCACGCTCCCGGGTAAAGTCCACGTTTTTAGCGTTTCCTTGGTAAAACCAAAAAAGAAACCCTTAGTTTCATTCCTGTGTCTGTCTGTCTGCCTGTCACTCTGTACGGTTTCAATAACTTTTGAATCAAAAGATATAAAAACATGCAATTTTCCAGTATTAAAGATCGTTTTGAGGCGCACGCAGGAAAAATATAGCGAACTCAAAAGTATCACAGCTGTTCAAATCCAAAATGGCAGATAATTCCTGTTAAGGGGAAAAAAATTGAGTGAGGTATCAAATAAAAGGTATTGAAGAGTAGATTGCAAAAATATATAACACTTTGTGGAAATTATTTAATTTTTCATGTCATTGTCAAAAAACATCAAAATTTGGCGTCCCCCTTCCCTTTATACTAATTTCATGTTTACAACACCGACAAAACCCTTTTTACGTGAGACTTCACGCACTACCAATTTATTTCCCTCGATCTCGATCTTTTGTGATACGGAATACATTACAAATATACGTGCCGAAACGAACAGAAAACAAACTGGATCTTAATGGAACTCGTCAGAAAAGAACCGCATCTCTTGTTCTTGCTTTACCATTGAACGTGTCACGACCGTACGGATCAGACCAGTCATGCTTCATCACTTAATAACCAAATTTTCAAAGAAATCTGCGTATAATTAGCTTATTATAATATTGGAAAATTTTAGTTTAGAATTTGGAGGGGTGAAAAAAATGTTGGTACACAGGGGTACTGGGTACAAAGGTCAGAATAGTATATACCCTTCAAGATGCATGTCTTTGGTAAGCTTTTTAAGAGTACAGAAATTGTTGTTATGTACACTTTTGTCATATTTTCATATATGAGGGGGGTAAAATGGAAAAAACACGTATTTAAGCTATTTTTGACCCTAAATGGACTCCAAATATTCTGGCCAACGAACTCATCCTTTCTTTTGATATTATTGACATTTTAACATTTGTTTGGATTTTTTAAGTGCATCCTAGGATGAGATATCGTCTGGAGTGACACATTCATATATACATATATACATACATACATAAAAAAGATGTGTTAAATTTTAGAATCGATTAAGAATGGTTTTAAACGGATTGCCATAGAGAACATTTTCAAACATTCACATTACAACAATTTTGAAGCCATTGCAACAGTTTAATTTTCTTCGAAAATTCGCTATAAGTGTACATAATATAAATCACCCCTAAAGACTCAAATATTGTAATAAATAAATATTTTATAGTGGGGCAGATTACAACTCTTATTTTTAAATAAAATTTTAGGACAGTATTTCTTATTTATTATATTTCATTCATACGCTAGGAAGCGCGAGCTCTTTTGACTAAGTGCCGTATAATAATGATACAAGAAGAAATAGAACAAAAAACGACGTAAACTAAACGCACTCAGATCTGTTTCCACTTCGAAATTCTGGCACAAAACACTGCAACCATTTACTACAATAACTGCAGTGCTGCACAACTAATAAATCAATAAACATCTCTCTTTCGGTTCACACCATAACTAAACAAAATTAAACAACAAAAAATATACATTTTAAAAACTTAAGGGTGTAGAGGGGACTTCAAAATCCATATTCAAACAATAAAATTTAATGGCAACAATAAATAGTAAATATAGGTGCGAGACAACTCAAGGCCCTCCCCTGCTTAAAGCTTTGTTTCAAGACAAGTCCGGTCAGGTTGCTGCTCTGCCAGACTTCTTTATACGCTTTTAAACGGCACCATTCACACCTTCGCTCGGTCCCGTTCACATCTCGGTCATGTCAGGGTTGCTTTCCAATAAGTGATTTAGAGGTTGCTCGGAACCGTAGGTGCCGGTTGTATTGGATTTTTATATTTAGTTTAATTTTTGTTTTATTTGTTTTTATGAAAAAACACCGGCACCACGGCAACCGAATTATTTTAAAAGTGACAACTGAAAAGAAACACAGGGGAGTCGCTTTCGAGAAGCCAAGAAGACCGATTGATTATCAGATCTCTGTAAATAAACAAATTATATTTCTCTAAACAGGGTCAAGTCATTGTACCGACATTGGTGGTTAGAGGTGGTTAGAGGTGGTTAGAGTTGGTCCGAGGCAGTGGCGGATTAAAGGGGGGGGGGGGGGGGGGCGACCGCCCCCCCCCCCCTTGATTATATTTTTTTCTAACGACTACCAAATTTCATATCAGAAATGCATAAAAACGCGGTTTTGAGAGGTAATATTTTCAAAATTTTCCGAGGGAGGACCCCCGGCCCCGCAATATAACCTCCCCCCCCCCCCCCCCCAATAATAAACTTCTGACGACGCCAGGCGTCCCAGAGTTGTCCCGGTTTTGGACTTTAAATCCCGAACTTGTCTCCCGAGAAAACACTTTTCGGGACGCCTAGTTTTCAATAGAGACGCCGATAATAGATTAATTCGTTAAAACAAATCCACATATTCTGATAATTTATTTTTTGTAAAATAATTTATAGATGCGTAGTTTTAGCAAAATGTTTTTTATTGTCAATCTGAATCCTGAGAACTCCCCCCTCCCCTTTCCTTAGGGCTTCCCATACTCCCGAACCTCCTTGGAGGGTCAGATCGCCACCCCCTAGATGACACCCTTAATCCGCCACTGGTCCGAGGTGGTTAGAGGTGGTTAGACTAGAAATGGCCGAACTGTGACTTGACATGGCCGAACCGTGGCAAAACCCAAGACCGAACAGTGTGAACGGCCTACAATTAGTCGACCCCGGCTTAGATCTTTGAGTTTACTTATTTTTTGGCAGGAGTTACCGCGTTTTCATTGTATAGGCATCCATTTTCGTTGCATCTTGTTTTAATTTGTTGAATAAATTAATGAATTCGCAATACAAATGACGGAAGTACTTGGTGCATTTATTTTCATTGTCCACCAGTTGCGGATTCAGTTTTGCAAACCTTCTTTTCTTCTCGATAAAATATAATATACGGTGCCTTTAAGCCCATGGCAACGGACTTAATATTTTATTTAGAAAAATAGTAAAATCAAGTAAATTAATTTAGTCTATTTAGATAAGTTATTAAATCTATTTGAAGACCATCAAATCAAAACAAACCTTTATTTTTATTGGAATAAATGTGGTTGTCTTAGCTTAGCAATAGCAAATCATTTGTACGTGAGTTGTCAGTTGCCGTAGGGACACTATTCCATTATATAAATGATAGAGTTTTATCATCTAAAAGTAGCGCTATTCTTTAATGTCGAATTTCAAATGGTGAGGTCATAACACGCGTTTTCGACGCACGAAGGGTAATCTACGGCTGTTATAACATGACGTGAGAAAAGTTTGTTCCATCTCAACTTTGACGCTAAATTGAATTAAAGCCTTCCATTCGTCGGTTTTAAAAATAATTTTTATCTAAATTTAGATCGATAAGCTCGTTGAAATAAACTAAAAACAAGCGTACTATAAACTCACCTTAAAAGAGGAATCACTGCGGTACGAATAGAATCCACGCGACGAAAACAGATTCTACGTTTGAATAACTGGGGTCTTAGCCGACCTTGCCGTGACTCGACTTTTTACCAGCATTGCTTAATACAGTACTGAGCAACTTTTTAATACAGTACTGAGCAAGCAACTTTGCCCTTTGACTTGAGAAAAAGCCGTTCCTAAAGATCCGTACGTACATTGAGTAATTTAGCAATAATCAGTAGTTGCTCCATTGGTTGGGTGCCACAGGCAAACCGCAAACCCAAGGGTGTTTATCATTTCCTGCCTTTATGTGTCTGTGGTTAAACGAAGACCAATTATAACCAATTATACTCAATTATAATCAATTATACTCAATTATACTCAATTATACTCAATTATAATCAATTATACTCAATATCATTTATACTCATTTCATTCTTTATTTATAATTTGGAACAGGTCTGAGGTGGTTTGAGGTGGTTAGAGGGGAGGCTAATGACTAGAGAGTAATTTCATATTGATTTGTGTACATTAGGGGGGGGGGGGGGGGTCAGTTTCTTCAAAACTTAAAAAAAAGAGAGACAAGAGTAAATTACCCTTATTTATGATTAACAAACTAAATTATTTAACAAGGGTAGGTATAAATTATTCTAAAAAAAATTGAATTTTTATATTATCGAAGATTATGAGCTCTTGAGAATTTTAGGGATCACAATTTGTCTACAAGTTAAATTTTAGTTTGTTATCTGAAAATAAACAACAAGTTAACAAAAGCAAATAGGTCGCATTCAATTTTTATAAATAAACAAAACAAAAAGTTGGTACGGAAAACTTGATTATTACCAAGGATGAGCCAAACGAAATAATTATGCAGGTTATTGCCGATACCTTGAGCACATTCAAAATGCTTGTAGACAATAATTAGGGTCCGTAGGCAAAACCAAGGACCCTTATATTTTCCTGTGTGTCTGTCCGTCCGTCCTGTCGCCTGCTCTCACGGCTACACCTTTCATCCGATCACTTTGAAATTTGGCATGTATGTGTCATGTACCTACCCACATATTTTAAAAATATAGCGACTTAAAAAAAATATTTTTCGAAAAAAATAGGGTAAAAAAACTTAAGGGTTAAAAATTTTACATTTTTTTTCGACACCGTGAGGGGTATCATATAAAAGGGTACGTCGAGCTGATTAAAAAAATATATAATTCTTTGGTTATAACTTTGATAGGGCGAGCGTAGACAAGATTGAAGTGGGTATGAAACGTGCCCCCCCCCTCTATCTCGCTTATGTGATGTGAAAAAAATCTGAAAAAATTCCTGAACATTCTTCGACCAAAAGTTAAGATACCACTTTTTGGAAATTTCGAAAAAAATATTATTTTATTTTTTATTGACAAAATGCGTTTTTTATAACTTTGGTCTTTTCGATGTATTTATATGGTTGTAGTCCGGTTTTGTGGCAAAAAAATACTTTATCAGAAGTTTGGTTATGTGTTTTGAGAATATCATACCCATAGGATAGTTCAATCAAAGTAAGCTTTTTAGCATTGGTGTTACTGAACAGATAAGGCTTACTAAGCAGATCGGCGTTACTAATTAGATTGGTGTTACTAAGTAGATTTGGTGTTACTAAGTAGATTTGGTGTTACTAAGTAGATTTGGTGTTACTAAGTAGATTTGGTGTTACTAAGTAGATTTGGTGTTACTAAGTAGATTTGGTGTTACTAAGTAGATTTGGTGTTACTAAGAAGATTTGGTGTTACTAAGTAGATTTGGTGTTACTAAGTAGATTTGGTGTTACTAAGAAGATTTGGTGTTACTAAGTAGATTTGTTGTGACTAAGTAGATTTGGTGTTACTAAGCAGATGGGTGCTTCTAAACAGATTGGTATTACTGAACCGATGAGGGTTACTAAGCAGATCGGCGTTACTAAGTAGATTTGGTGTTACTAAGCAGATTTGGTGTTACTAAGTAGATTTGCTGTGACTAAGTAGATTTGGTGTTACAAAGCAGATGGGTGCTTCTAAACAGATTGGTATTACTGAACCGATGAGGGTTACTAAGCAGATCGGCGTTACTAAGTAGATTTGGTGTTACTAAGTAGATTTGGTGTTACTAAGCAGATTTGGTGTTACTAAGTAGATTTGTTCTGACTAAGTAGATTTGGTGTTACTAAGCAGGTGCTTCTAAACAGATTGGTATTACTGAACCGATGAGGGTTACTAAGCAGATCGGCGTTACTAAGTAGATTTGGTGTTACTAAGTAGATTTGGTGTTACTAAGTAGATTTGGTGTTACTAAGTAGATTTGGTGTTACTAAGCAGATTTGGTGTTACTAAGTAGATTTGTTGTGACTAAGTAGATTTGGTGTTACTAAGCAGATGGGTGCTTTTAAACAGATTGGTATTACTGAACCGATGAGGGTTACTAAGCAGATCGGCGTTACTAAGTAGATTTGGTGTTACTAAGCAGATTTGGTGTTACTAAGCAGGTGCTTCTAAACAGATTGGTATTACTGAACCGATGAGGGTTACTAAGCAGATCGGCGTTACTAAGTAGATTTGGTGTTACTAAGTAGATTTGGTGTTACTAAGTAGATTTGTTGTGACTAAGTAGATTTGGTGTTACTAAGCAGATGGGTGCTTCTAAACAGATTGGTGTTACTGAACCGATGAGGGTTACTAAGCAGATCGGCGTTACTAAGTAGATTTGGCGTTACTAAGTAGATTGGTATGTTACTAACATTTACCTTTGAGGTGCTGATAGAGGTAGGGATAGTGAATCATACTCAAAAACAGCAAAATTGTCGAATTTTTTGTTAAAAAAAAATACTGTTTGTTAATATAGGTTATTTGTTAATGCAGGTTGTTTGTTAATATAGGTTGTTAATACAGGTTGTTTTGTTAATATAGGTTGTTAATACAGGTTGTTTTTAATACAGCATGTTTGTTAATACAGGTAGTATTTAATACAGGTTGTTTGATAATGTAGGTTGTTCGTTTATAGAGACTGATTTGGACCACTTTAATTGGTCATTATCTGATGATGTTGATTATGCTCTGATCATCGTGAACTTAAGTACCTGAAACCATCATTAATGATGATAATCCAAATGTCAGTTAATCGATGATTAGCAACTCAAGTGGTGGAAAACAGCATCAATGGTGAAATTTTAAATTTATAAACTTGACGTATTGTACGTATTAACAATCAAACATTACATAAAATAAACTTCAATCTATAACCATGTATGTTTCTCCACTTGGAAATTGAAAATAACACGATTTTATCAACTAAAAATGTATTAAAAATACTGAAATGTTTGAAGACAACACTTACTGATGGAACTGAGCGCATTGTTATTCAGCGAGTTGAACAAGGAAGCGGCCCCGCTCGTTATTCTCGATTTTTTAAGAATCCAAAACATTTTATTCGTTTTAAATTTGTAATTTTACACAAAATTTAATTATATATTTTTTTAAAAAAGATTAGATGTAATTTTTAAAACCAAACATTTTCTGTTTGAATTTTGAATGAGTATTTTAAAATTTGATTTTTTTTTTTTTAGGGGTAAAATTTTAATTTTGTATCAAATTTGTTAGTGAGTAGAAATTAGGTTGATAATTCTAAATTTCAATCTGTATATATTTATTATTTAATTTTTTCGAAAGAGGAAAGGTGATGATTATTAAGGATCTTGATAAAGTAAATTTTCGTTCTAAGGTTGAGTGATCGAAGCGCCTTCGTGCTTGCAGCGTTATATCGGGGCGGTAGGGCGCGACTAGACTGTTTGGCCTCACTGATTGTAGGGGGCATGTTCAGGGGGGGCAACCCCACAGCGCACGCCTTTATTGACTTATACCAACATTGGGTTTGAGGTGGACGCTGGAAAGAGGGGGGGGGGGGTAAGAGAGTAAAATTGAGAGCCTTCCAAAATTGCCACCTATTGTGCAGCCGAAACAAACCTAAGTGCTCTTGACTGTAGCGCTTTGATGAAATGAAATAATTTATAAAGGTTATCATTTGTTTAAGATGATTATGAACATTGACCACTTTACTCTGAATAACTAATCTATCAAATTACAAACTAAAACCAAACATTAAAAATCAACTTGATTTTTGGTTTATCAACTAATTTTGTACTCAGGATCATGGGAATCACATTGTCCGCCAAAACGAATCGTTTAAGTCCGCTCTCCAGCGGTCTGTTTCTTTAACAGCGTGTGGTGAAGCTATGTCCTCCAGAGGAAATCAGCCGACCACATATTCTTAAAGGACCCCGAAAGATTCTCTGACACACAAAATTCTAGCTTCATCAGTTCTTGATGAGTGGTGTAGTGGAGCGGGATCGCGTGGGAACTGCTTTCTCACACTGGTATACCACAGTAAAAAAAATACGTGTGGTGTCGTGGGACACCCGGTAGGAACCAAGTTCCTTACACTTTTCATTAAATGTAAATTATAAAATCACACTGCTAACTACGTATACATTGCTAACTACTTATACATGGCCGAGTTAGAAAAGAGACAAAATTAAAACTAACCAACTGTTTGTACCTGGCAGAGTTAAGGCAAAATTAAAAGAAAAGCATTATTTAATTAAAGCAAGCGTCTTACTATAAATATATTTTAAATATAAGAAAAAAGTTGATAATAATGAGTTTATAGTTTAATAGAATGTTTGTTAAAGGAGTTTGGATTGAAATAGGACTGTTTTCTACCTACCCGGCCAATTAATTTAAAATATTATAAAATATATCTCTTCCCTACTCTACAGCTTCTGCTTGTATCAGGGTAAAATTTTACATGATTATATTTTATTTATTTAAAAAATAAAGTGACATTTTTCACATATATAACAAAAATAATCAAAACAAGTCAAGTAACAGGCTTCCTTAATAACACTTTTTCCCGTCTTTGAAAGCTTACGTTTACGCGAGCGTTGCGGGTGAACGCTTGGGCAGATAACGATTTCCTACGAACTCAGCCTGGGCATTGGTAAAATGAACATGTGTACCAAATTTCAACTAACTCGGTGATCTTTTACTCAAGTTATCGTCATCTGTAGATTTCGTGACGGTGATTTTGGTAGTTTTTTTCGGATTCACTCCCGGGCTCCAGAACGTGCCATAAGGAACTTCGTTCCAAAAATATAGCCAATTTTTGATGTAAATAATAAAACAATATCAGCAATGTAATCCCGTGTTTTAGCTCACTGCAATTGCAATAAGTTACATAATTTTGTTAGTGAGAGACACCAAGGCATGTGCCACGCAGAGGTGTCTCTCACTAACACAATTGTGTACCTTATTGCAGTGTGCAAGAATACGGTGTTATATTGCTGATGTGTTTTGCCAGCCAAGCAAGAATGGCGGTGTGAGAGCACGCTCGCCTCTAATAAGCCCTATATCTGATCTACTTGATCCTAGTATAGGTCCAGAGTTGGGTGGGTATCGTCGGGCCCATGATGAGTCGGACGCGACGAAACAATGCAGGACATGGTGTAATGCCGACCCAACATCTTTATGGCGTAATGTCTGATGTTGGAACAGTTCCTATGTGTCACATCCCTTGGTGTCTCTCACTAACACAAATTGTTTAATAATTTGAGTACTATATTATGCGTTTTCTTAAGTTTACTATTAAAAGCGTGTTAAACAGTTTGAGAGCTGACAATCAACTATATTTATTTTTGACATTTGTAAACGAACAATGAAATAATTAAAATATCAAATATACTAAATAAAAATGAACAAAAATATAACTAAGAAAATGAAAATGATAAATATCCACAAAACAATACTTTAGAAACATTTGTAAACTCCACTAGAAGCAGCAACGAACCATCTAGATCTAGAGGTACCAACAATAAAAAAACAAACATATTTCTCTTCTTTCAGAATTGCAAGAGCTGGCCTCCTAGAAAATCCGTTGGATTCCGAAAAAGAAATGGAACAGCTCAGTGCAAGATTCAGGTTGAATTGAAACAAAATCCAGATATTATCAAGAAAACAGCACGGTCATTCCAAAGGATTTAAACCCAATTATGAATTGCTCCAAGCTCATTCCTTGAACATCATTAGAGTGTGGACGGTATTTTAGGTCATATTATGAATATAACTAGGCATCGCGTGGCTCTATCATTGAAGCGAGCGTAGAGTAATAAATATGTATTGAATATTTAAAAAATAAATAATCATGAATCATGATGAGTTGATAGATAATGGGTATAGTAGTAGTACAGCGGTTAGTAGTAAGGCAACCGTCCCCGCATTCTTATTATTCCTCTAACCACTCATCTCCTTTTCAATTATTATAAAATGTATCTCTTTGCTACAACAAAACTACTGCATGTATCAAAATGAAATTTTGCATGCCTGTTTCAATTGTGCAGTAGATGGTGTATATGAAGTTTTATTAAAATCGTTACGTTTGAAGGTAAGATATCGGTAAACATTTTGTTTTCTCTATTATAAACGTTTAGGTCCGCTTTAATAGTTTTAGCGATCTTTATTAATTGATAGCGGTGTCGCTGTTGGTTTTACTAAAAAAATATTATTTGTAAAATATGTTCGTCTCATCGAATAGATGATGATAGAATCTTTTCCCGTCCTGAAATTCCAATTTAATTTTGAAACTCTCGTTTAGGCGAGCGTTGCGCGCGAACTCTTGGACGGATCACGCTCTCCAACGAACTTAGCCTGAGTATTAGTAAAAGGAAGATGTATACCAAATTTCAACTAAATCGGACTACTTTTACTCAAGTTATCGTCGGACAAGTAAACGTTACACACAGACAGACAGACAGACAGACAAGATGCATATTTCGTTGAATGTAAGAAGCTCGCTTCAATAATATGACCAACTAGAACAAGACTGACCAGCAAGCACGGATGCTGATAAGTAATGTTGGCACTCATGTTTATCAAGTTGAATGGTCCAAATATGCGGACAGGGATGGATACTAAAGCATTACACGACGATATCACGATATGGCTCCGACGGCAACGCTCAGCTGATACTAGAACTCGACCAGCTAATCATCAAGCTCACAAAGAACAACAACAACACACAGCTGCACATTATTTGTAAACGGTACAATTCAATGATCTTGGGTGGATCCGGGTTCAAATCCCGCAGATAACACGTTTATGATTTGTGCGATCATAGAATTCACACAGGGGTCACAACCATCAAGGAGCAGCAGTATAAATACCTCATCTGATTAATGAGTATTGTCACAAGCGTTCACTATTTGAAATTAATGACATACTAAAGCGTTTAGAATATGTGCTTCACCTGTTGCTACTAAATTTATTATGGATATGTGACAACATCGGGTCGACTATAAGGTGGTTCAGAAGCAAACTTGCTTCTTCTCAGGATGTGCCAATATACAAAGTGACTGGTCCTGTGGACATCCTACGGACAAAGTCGTGCTTCTGGTTTTACCTCTGAGGTACACCGCAATGCATGGCTGCATTGAAACCAACTTGGCTGCGTCTACTCCTTCTAGAACCTCATTGTCTTGATTATAACAAACGTAATTCGATACATATTTGGATTGAAACCCGCATAACACCAACAGGTCAATACAACTTATTCTGGGATCCAATCTTATTTCTTCCTGATAACGCTATTCTTGATCCGACTGAGTTTTCATTTTCAATCCTTCATGAAACATTTCCAGTGATTTTAAAATCTAGCCAACACAATTCCAAACCTCTAATAAACAGGTCAAGTGTGTGCTAGTCAGCACGCCGCGAGGGTCCGTAGGCCACACTATATAGTGTTTAACTGAAAAGTGCATAAACAGTGTTTTTTTAAAATGCTAAAAAGCTTACTTTGAACCATTCTAAGGGTCTGATATTCTCAAAACACACTCTGATAAAGTATTTTTTTGCCACTGAACCGGACTAAAACCATATAAATACATCGAAAAGACTGTTCAGGAATTTTTTCATATTTTTTGCACTTCACATAAGCGAGATAGAGGGGGGGGGGGACACGTTTCACACCCACTTCAAACTTGCCTACGCTCGCCCTATCAAAGTTATATCCAAAGAATTATATATTTTTGTAATCAGCTCGACGTACCCTTTCATATGATACCCCTCACGGAATCGAAAAAAAAACAAAACAATTTTAACCCTTAAGTTTTTTACCCTAATTTTTTTGAAAACTATTTTTTTTTAAGTCGCTATATTTTTAAAATATATGGGTGGGTACAAGACACATACATGCCAAATTTCAAAGTGATCGGACGAAAGGTGTAGCCTTGAGAGCACGCGAGAAGACGGACGGACAGACACACGCAGGAAAATATAAGGGTCCTTGGTTTTGCCTACGGACCCTAATAACGTGTTTTAATGCATTCTAGAGGTCAAATTTTCCTACATCTATAGTATTTTATTTTACACATGACACCAAATCGATCGTGATAGTGTTTAATTTAGCCTCTATCTAAATCCTCACCTACCCGGCGGCTAGGTCTGGGGGGGGGGGGGGGGGCACGTGCCCCCTGGATACGCCACTGCACCTACCTCCTGGTTAATTTAGTTAGGCTACTACATAAATACATTTATAACTTATACGTAACAGTTTAAGAGATTATAGACAACTGTTTCCGAAATTAGTTACTAGTTGATATTAAAGTATGTAAAGTAGTCCCGAATAAACTTCTTGGTGAACTTGGTTTGTCATGGGGCCCCTGGTGCGGCAAGATATTGAATCTTTTTCTGTAAATCTCTAGGGGCCTCCTGGGCTCAAAACAACCGTTAAATAAATAGTCCATAATTATTCTTGCCAAAAATAATTTTTTGATAAATGGCTTTTAAAATTCACATTATTTCGTTTTGCCCATTGAAATTCAAATATGGCCGTAGGATCGGGTGCCCCTGCGGGGCCCCGGGACGCTTCCCCGGTGGTAGTTACGGCCCTGCCCACGGCGGGAATTCCCCCCTTAACTGCCAGTCACTTGGAATTGGAATATTTAAAAAATCCCCCCAATCTGTGAAAAATAGCCCTTAATTGGACCCCCCCCCCCCCCCCCTAAATGTTGTGATGGCGCAAGTTTCAGAAATTATACAAATATTACTTTTTAAACAAGTATTCCATTTCAATACGCCGGGGAAGTGTGACGTCACTTAGGTAAAAAAGTGTGTGAAGTTAGGTTAGCTGGCTCATAACATTGGATATAGGTGGGGGTTTATCAGTGCTATTTTATTTTATTATTATTTTTTAATCAATTATTTGTTTTATCATCTATAATTATAATGTATACATTTGTTGGCTTATTAATGATGTTACTAATATATGATAAGGTTAAAAACGGTTAAAAAAGCGTTTAATATAATAAAAAGAGGAAAAAACTATAAAATGCTTACAGAACTCTAGTAAAAAATGGTTTATTATGAGCCAGAAAAGATAACCTGACGAAAAATCGTAGAGGGCGCATGACGTCACAGCAACCTTTGTCACTTTTACGTAACCTCTCTGACGCGACGTATAGCGCTTTTGAGCGCTTAATTACCCAGATATAAGGGATATATAGATAGTCGTCTCCCCTCTTCAACGAGCTTTGATAGGTTAGAGTGGGAGAAATACAGTGGCGCGCCCCGGAAAACAGAAAAAAGAGGAACTAATTCCTGAAAAAGTCCGGGAATTTCAAATAAAAAATATTAAGCTATATTATTTCCTCCTTCTTATTCATAATTAAAATATTAATTTAATATTTTTACCCACTTAAAAGATATTAAATTTACATTGGCTCATAATATTTCATTGCCTTGAAATATTAAGTATATTAAATAATCAACTTGGATAATTAAGGGAAAATAATAATTACGAATTCAGCAAATTGAATTTTTGAAGAATGTTAACTTGTATCAATTATTTTAATTGTTCTTATTGCTGAAAAATTAAAATGCCATTATCTCATAATTATGTTAAGAAATTCAAATATTTCCTCAGAATTAAGATGAAGAACTGATAACTTCTAAAATAAATATTATTTAAAATATTTGGAAGGGTAAAAAAATTAATATTATAGAAATAAATTTTAAAAAAACTGTTTTATTCACATAAATGATACAATAAGGTTAAATACAATGTTTTAATACATAGTTAAGCAGTAAAAGTGCCCTTATCATAAAAAGAAAAGTTAATTTACAGAATTTTAATTGAATATAATGTTAGTGAATGAAATTTAGTTAATATTATTTGTTAGTCTTATTTAACGTGGAAGGGTTTAAAAATGCTTTAGGAGCGTTGAGGTACTAATACCTCCTACAAACACTTGCTTCCACTTGCAGGGCGAGTCAGGTCCATACAGATTTTGAAGTTCCTTCAGTAGGTTCCAACCACCATCTGCAAAATAAAAACAATTATATAAATATAGATGAAATAAAAAATAGAACTTATCGTCCAGACAATATTTTTGTTTTCCTCAAATTCCTGACATGGACGTTCTCTCACTCATTAGTCTGTTCTGCTGTTTTATTCACCAATAAATGAAGTTTGCTAATACTATATAACGTACGGATATTAAATTTTCGTTTCACAAATATCAAATAAGGTTTGAATGAGACTAGAGGGAATGCAGTATAATATATAACCTTATACATTATAATCTACATATTATGCTATGATATATGCTCTAAGGATGCTAATAAATGTAGCGAAAACCTAAATACTGTGTTATACTTGACAGATCCTTATAAACATTTACCTCCTCTCATTATAAAAATAATTTCAAGATAAAAAGAACTTTTTATATACTACGTTTTTAAATTTTCTGTTGAATCGTATGTAATGTTTATAATATAATTGTTATTGTTATATAATATATAATGTAAGTGAAAAAAATAAAAATAGTTCCGAATTTATTTACTTCACATAAATGACAACCATCCAGGGAGCTGATCTTAAACCTATAAAGGATAAATCTTTGTACAACGGATCTCCCCAACACCAAATCTAAAGCATGCCATCGATATATTTGAAATAGTATAAATAATATAATCGATAAATAATATAATCGACATTTCCTGTTTTGCTGTCATTCAATGTTTATCTATCACAAATTTGAGACCCGTCAAAATGAAGATTGCGTAAATATGGGATATGGCAAAACAAATAAAATAACTTGCGGATTTTTTCCGAACTAACTTTCCGTACAGCAAAATTTGCAGAAAACTAATTAAATTCTGCTGAAAGATGGCTAAAAGTATTAAAATAATGCATTGTCATCGTGTTCTGAGCTATGCTAAAAGTATCAAATGTCTAGCTATTCGGGAAGTTAGTTAGAAATCGATTGCCAGATTTGTACCGGACAAACAAACAAACAAGAAAGCAAGCTAATAAAAACGTAGTAAAAATTAGAGTAAGAGCTAAATTCAGCACAAATATAAATTTA
This sequence comes from Gerris lacustris, assembly GCA_951217055.1. Classification (NCBI taxonomy): domain Eukaryota; kingdom Metazoa; phylum Arthropoda; class Insecta; order Hemiptera; family Gerridae; genus Gerris; species Gerris lacustris. The sequence goes on from OX578286.1 coordinate 564,099, forward strand.
AAGAATATGTTATGTGTATAAATAATGCAACTATGTAATAATATAATAATATTTATCTCCAGTAGGGGGAAAAAGTTATGATTTTGGATTAGTTTAGAGGGACTATAGTAAGTCTTTTCTACCCTGAACTCGAAAAGTAGAGAGAAAAAGTAAGGATTGCCAACTTAGTTATTTTATAAATAGTAGAAAATGAATGGCTAATGTGATGAAGTTGTTGAAATCAGGTTGGAGACACTGCTTTTTCGACCTTATTTATCATTGTTATTAACCTGAATCTAAATAACCTTCTATTTGAGTTTAATTCCAATTCTTATTTGTTTTTAATATTGAATCTCCTTTATCTCTATTAAAAGTACTAATAATTATTGTTATTTATTAAAATAATAAATAAAATCTGTGCAATGGACGAAAATGTGTATTTTCTCCCTACTGGAGATAAAATATTGTATGTACTTCGTGAGTAAAGTGCCATTATTCCCCTCGCGATAATAATCTCCCTCGGCTGCGCCTCGGGAGCTAATTAGCGTTATTAAAAACTCTAATTACCTCGGCTTCACCTCGGAATTTAGGGACCATTGTTCCTTTGGCTTCGCCTCAAGAACCAACTTTTTCGCTCAGGGAATAATGGCTTACTTTATTCCCTAGGTGCATAAATAATTATTGTTTCAAACATATCAATTCTATAAGCAGGCACATGGATAAAACGAAAATTGCTTGCATACGAGTCTGCAAGACAGTGAGACATTTCTATGTAAAGCTTTTTGGTAAAGCTTATTGAGTTTATGAGCCAAAGTTAAGACATGCAAATGTAAAAAAAATCGATCGTGCAGATTCTTGCGTTTGTAAATTAGCAATTTAATCGAACATAATATGTTGTGTACGATGAAAGAAAGTACTTTTCTTCTTCTCCAGTTTATTAAAAAGTAATCTTTTAGCTTCGTCACCCTTATTTTTATAATGAATCCAAAAAATTATAGTATCTATAACAAAAATAAAAAATAATAAAGCAAAAAATTAATTCGTTTATTAGGAATAAAATTCTAAGAGTTATGGTGTTAGTCCGATGCAAATCAGAGCAGTTGAACGTTGAACTGTTGAACAGTAGTTGTAGTTGAGGGGGGAGGGCGGTTTTAGTAGAGTCAAGTGTATTAAACTGCAATCATAACTTAGCCCACCTCTAAGCAGTGATGTAAACGAGTGCAGTTAGCTCCAACCTTTTTCTATTCCCCTAGTACAGTGTACAGCGTTTTAGAATCGCTTGGGGAGGGGACGCCCTAGCGACAGCGGTACCAAGCGCGGTATTGGGAGACACTATCCCTACCAAGAGCGGACAGACTACATTGAACTGAACACCTCCTATACCTTCCTGAAACCTTGATCCTATATCTTCCCCATTCGTGTAACATAACGCTTTTCGAGGTTAATGGGCCATAGCCGGTGATAGCCGAAACATAAAAATGTCAAAAACGTAATTTTGATTCTGAACCCGCTGTCCTAGGGACAGAATCGAGCCTTGAACAAAGTTGGAAGCACTGTCAGTGTCAGTAACAGTAATTAAGTAATGTTTTGTATTCTCAAAAAGAAACTCGGCTGTATAACTGAACTTGACATCAGCTACCCAAAACAGGGCTATTAATTATAATATTACAATTAACTTGTTCAACCAATTACTGATATAGTACATTTGTATCATTAATACCTTTGAAAGATTCCATGTGTATGATTTAGACATTTGAGAGATAACATCCCTTTTGTAAAAACAGTATTTCGAGCGGGACAATCACTTAACTTCAGATTTACAAACAGTTAAATGACTACAAAAAAAACCTACCTTGTTTTATTATCTTGAGGTCAGCGAAAGCTTTTCTCGAAAGGTTATTTACTTGAGCAGCCAAATACATCACAAGAGAATAGTACATTACGCGTCGAGTGCGGAAAGTAGCATTTTGCATGCGAGTGTGGAGTTTGCACCCGAGCGACAGCGAGGGTTGTAAAACCACACGAGCAATGCAAAATGCCGTTTTCGCACGAGTTGCGTACCGTACTTTATCTACGATTGTTAGATTTAAATTATAAATACAGAAAAAAATAAACTTGCTGTATGTAAGTTCGTATCTCTCTCTTGATAAAGATGGCATTAATTCTTGAGTTGTATTTTTTGCCGAATTAATTATTTCTGGAGGAGTATTATTCTCCACATTTTCGTCAAAGTCACTTGATTCACTTATTGTTTTTCACTAAAAACTCGATATAAACAGTTATTTTAATAAAAGAACTGCAAATTAGTTTTGTTAAATGTAAACAAACTTGCTAATCGTGCGTAAAGCTGAAGAATTCCTCTTCTTTACCGCACACTGTGTGGTAAAGAAGAGGAATTGTTCAGTTCTATGAGACGCGCATGCGCAATGAATGCAAGTACGTAAATAATCACTTTCTACGCATCTAAACAAAGATATAATAATGTTTATATTTCTTATCAATCGTAGATAAAACATTTTTAAAGAAGTAGAAAACCAAAAATGTATGATAAGAGCACAAGATAGAAGACCGAAGCAACCAAATAAACGAGACGCAATTCGGAATCGGTTAAAAGAAAATGATGATTGCAAGTTTTCGTTTGTAGTTAGCTTGTCTTATTAGTTCCACTTTTAGCTGTCCTGTGGAGCGCAGTACCATCGAGCCAACTTGGGCAAACCCCCACCCTAGGGAGTTGGACAGGGCTGTAATTACCTACAGAAATTGTTATCATAAGCGTTATCTTTTTTCCCAGCTGATTTTTATTTCTACAAATAAAAATAAAAACAGCTGTTTACTCTACACACTCATTTGATAACAAGTTGGGCTCGGTTGTTCGGTGCAGTTAAAGGGAAGAAAATGTTTGACTCTACATTACGAAATATTTATTGATCTCATTTTATCATGTCATTTTGTAATTTAATAGTTATCCAGTAACAGTTGTACAAGAGAATCATGTTCAAATCTTTAAGTTTAAAGTTACCTTGAGAATCAAACTGAACAAAACACTTCTGCTCTAAAGTGTTTGTCCTTAAACTACGTAATATTTACTTCTTATCTGAGTTGTTGTTTTTTGTTGCCATTTTGTTAGTGATTGATTTTGTAATTTAGTTAATAAATTATTTAAAGTGATTGTTTCTTAATACGTGAGTGATATTCTGTTGTTTTAAGTTTTCTATTTTTTTAAAAAAAAAGAAACAAATAAAAAACCGGTTGTTATTTAAGAGTTTTCTAGGTATAAACAAAGGAATATGGCTTGGTTTGGGAATCTCCTCGGTACTTTACTGAGCGGTGATTCAAGTCCCGATAAGATTATCGAAGTGAAATTAGACAGGTATTTAAGAAAAGTGGTGATAATCCGGGAAGACAGTATAGTTCTTTACGATAAAAGCGAACCCAACGACAAGTACGAGATATTGATGCACAAGCCGTTTTCAGAATCCTTATCACAAGCTTTCAGTCTTTACAGAACGGAAATTAGATTAGACGCGGAAAGATATTTCAACCTGGTTAAAGACAAGATCCCGATACTGTGCAGACTCAACAGCCCCGGAGTGGCAGTTCTTCAGAAGTTCTGCGAAGCTATCAAAGAACATCCGTCGTGGAACGTGTGTCATTTAGTCGTATATTTCAACTTGGTCGATTGTATCCAAGACCCGATCGTATCAAGTCTTATAAACGCGTCGGATCCTCTGACGGGCGTCTCACCGCTTCAGTTAGCAGTCAAGCTGAACAGTCAACCCATAGTTTCCAAATTGCTTCAACTGGGTGCAACTTTAGAACATTTGGATCACGACGGTAACAACATACTTCACTACGCAGCCAATACTTGCAAGGAAATCATCGCCGTGAGCTTTTCTTTTTAATATTATTATTTTTTATGAAATTTGCATAATATGTCACAATTTCTTCCTTCAGTCTAATTTTAGTTTTACTTTTTCCATTACCCCTTTTAATATCTTATTTCTTAAGAGAGATTATTCTCAGTTGAAGTTGAGATTTTTTATAAACACTAGATTAAGTTTGGAGTCACTTTAGAAGTAAGTAAGATGTCTCTCCACTAAAATCAACTTTATCGTTGAAAGCCGGACGGCTATCATCCTCTAGAGCACCGGTTCCCAAACTGCGGTACGCGTACCACTTGTGTTACGCGGGATCGTGTCCAGTAGTACACGCCACATAAATATTTGCGGTTGTTAGGAGTGTATTCACACTGATTGTTTCAGTGTATTCAGTGTGTGTGAATTCATCCCTTATATACTTTAAAAACAAGAATAGTAGCAGACTGTCCTGTGTTAAAAATTATTTATGTTTAAAACTCAGCGCCGTCACGCCAGACGTTGTTAGTTTTAGCCAATATTATTGCAAGCAAATCAATCCTGTTAACCTGCTTAACCACATTACATAGTCTTTCATTATTTTCTTTATACCTACATTTTTTTTAACTAATACTATGGCCTATTTTATGTTCTAATTTAATGTTCTTTCATGAATGTTTTTTTTTTTTTTTTTAAATTCAATTTTTATTTAGTCCTTTTTAATTTAACAATCATCCTCAAACTCCCCACTCTCTATCCACGGGATTGAAGGTAAAAAGAAAATAATGATACAGTACTCAGGTCTGATGCTACTTAAATTTAAAAGAGTTATTGCATTAAAAAGAAATATGATATGCCTACCCTTCTTGTATTAAAGAATAGCCCTACGTTTTTGAACCTTTAAAATTCAAAAAAAATTTCCCGGACCTCCTTTCTTCTGTAAATACGAGTGGTACATGAAAAAGTCAAAACATATTAAGTGGTATGCCATCAAAAAGTTGGGGAACCCCTGGCCTAGAGGTCATCAGGGTCACCCCTGGCCTAGAGGTCATCAGGGTCACCCCTGGCCTAGAGGTCATCAGGGTCACCCCTGGCCTAGAGGTCATCAGGGTCACCCCTGGCCTAGAGGTCATCAGGGTCACCCCTGGCCTAGAGGTCATCAGGGTCACCCCTGGCCTAGAGGTCATCAGGGTCACCCCTGGCCTAGAGGTCATCAGGGTCACCCCTGGCCTAGAGGTCATCAGGGTCACCCCTGGCCTAGAGGTCATCAGGGTCACCCCTGGCCTAGAGGTCATCAGGGTCACCCCTGGCCTAGAGGTCATCAGGGTCACCCCTGGCCTAGAGGTCATCTTTAGTACTGGTGAGGTGAGAAGATTCACTCTTCAATGAAGAGAATTTAAATTCTAACAGTTAGATTTCAACCTGTGTCTCGATTCATTCTCTCACTATTTCTCTTTCCTACCTTGAGTCAGATTAGAGTTAAAATGAAGTAAAGTGTAGAAGAGTCATAAGTGAAAAATCAATGTGGCTGGAACTTTGAAGCTAGCAGGTCGCACTAAAAGCAGGGTAGCTAGGAAGTGTTCATAGTCGGTTAGTTAATAATAACATTACCTTCGTAGTGCTTAAAACTTGAAAGCATTGTTTACTTCTCCCTCTCCGTAATGGGATTTTGTGCAATTTTTTTATGCTGCCACTCATAAACCTTTAATGATAACCTTTAACAATAAAAATGAAAAGTTTTCCAAAAAATAATAGTTTTATGTGAGCACTCGCAATAGCTTCACATACAAGTCAAACCCAGTTTTATCAATTTTATGTACAGTTGTTCCTCAGCCCAAAAATACTTTGTCTGAATAGATAATCAGACGTAGGTATTATTATTATTTCCATATATTGGAGAGTTTATATTCCCTTGACTAAGTTTTGTACCTTCCCAGGTCATGTAATTTCATCACCTTGGTCATGTAAAATTTGCAATGAAATAGGGGAGCATCAAACTAAAAGAGAGTCATGTGACATTAAATATTTAACAGCTTAAATGAAGATGTTATTGTAATATGCAGGGTTTTGAATAACAATATCTTTGGATATTAAAATTCTTAAACCAACCGTGCTTTATTCCTCTTAAACAACCCCTTCTAAGTAAGACGTCTAAGTGTCACATCTAATTCACACCGGAGCAGCAAGTGGCAGGTTGCATGCGTCCTGGTAGTAGAGTGCAAGCAACTTAAACACCTGAGAGAGCCTGGACACCGAGGATGCAACGTGCAACGTGCATCCTGCTGTAACTAGCCGTAGTGCGTCGTTTTATCTGGGTCTACATACGCACCCACCTTCGCATATATGTGATTCACACAACTTTAGTTTTGCAGAACCCCTCTTGCTCATGTTTTTTATTTACACTTAATTTATTATCAGTTTACAAAACTGATAATTTGTGTGTTGATGACTGAGCGACGGTTTCATGAGATGCAACAACTTGAGATATGATATTGCAAGTGGCACGTGCCATGTAGGTGTGCAAGCTCGTGTGATTAGGACGCAGGTCCCACATGCCACTTGTGACGAGGACACAGAGCTCTTCTTCGGTGTGAAAGCTGCCTAAGTATCACATCTAAAGGGATCGAAGGAGCTGAGGGGTTGATGTAGTTGTAAAACTTAGGCCTTCAATATATCTGACAATTGCTCGGCAAGTAAGACTTGATCCACTCTGATGACTGTGTTATGAAGCAGAGCCCACTCTCTATCTTTTTTAGTTCTTCTTGAGGGCTTAAAATACACCATTTTTTCACAAATCTCGACGGTGCATGCATAAGAATAGCAAGATATAATATAAAGATAAGGAAAGAAATATTAGGAAATAAAGAGTAGTAGGAATAATAACAATTGTTTAGAAGAAAGGGTTTGAAACACAAAGACAAGGTATGGAACGGTGGTGGGTGTTCATATTGAACTAAATACTTATTAGTTTTAAAGTTCTCTACTAAATAGCACTAGTAGTACAAGTTGTAATTTTTTTTATTAATTTTGCATAGCTGGTTTTTCTATTAACCTTGACAGGGGCAAAGAACCAGATTTTTTTGGATTGTGTCATTTTTTCTAAATTTTTACATTCAACTCTACCTGTATACAACATTTCAAGAGTCTAGGATTGCTAGAAATACCTCAGAATTATGAAGAGTCAGTCTCAATAATATGAGTGACAAAATAACAAATCGTTAGGCTCATATATCTTATGAACTGCTATGGGTAGAGCTGTGACATTTTTATTTCTGGTTCAGTTTGTCATGGACTTTAAATTAAATATAGTTTTATATATCTAAGTATGTTCAATAGGATGATAGAGGGGGGTCCAAATTGCCGTGAGCTGGTTCCAGTAAAGGACGGTACGGCTGTACTCGACTTGGCGGGGGCACCCCCAGATATCTAACCTCTTGTTATTTAATTATCACATGTCATTTCTGTTTACAAACTTTGTCTCCTAGATATAGCTTTGATTGAAGGTATAATTGTTTTAAATCAAATTATAATTATTATTTACTACGGGAAACAGACAGTGAAAAATACACTCCCGCGCCGGGATTTGAACCACGGGTCTCCTGTATTGAATAATTAACTCCTGTAAATAATAATTATAATTTGATTTAAATTAAAATTTAAACTTTCCGTAGTATGAAAACTACCAAAACTTAAAAATTGAATTTCGAATTGATTGTACAAGGTACAGGTACTAATTGAGTACTTTATAATTATAAGCGTTAATTCTTGGTTTAGTTCTAATGTCATAAAGATTGACTGTCTAAATGTATATGAATATTGAAAGCTTGGATTCGGGACTAGTTATCAATTACGGCAGTTAAAAATCATTCTCCTGCGTAGCTTAGTTGGCCAGAGCATCTGTACTGGAAATACAGGAGACCCGTGGTTCAAATCCCGGCGCGGGAGTGTATTTTTCACTGTCTGTTTCCCGTAGTAAATAATAATTATAATTTGATTTAAATTAAAATTTAAACTTTCCGTAGTATCAAAACTACCAAAACTTAAAAAAAGGTATAATTGTTATTTTTGTTGTTTCAGAGCCTAGTGAAGGAAAAGGAGGGTAAACTCAAGTGTTTGAACGGAAGGAACTTGGCAGGCCAGACTCCGCTGCACGTGGCTTGCTTCTCTAACAAGCCGGACTGTGTGAAAGCGCTGCTAGTAGCAGGAGCCGATGTCAACTTGGCTGCAAGTCAGGCGACTCCGAGCAGTCATCAGTCGCCTGGTGTTCTCGGTGACTTCATGAATGTCTACCATAACAAACTTCAGCCTCAAGTAAGTCACATTCTGCTGCTATGCGACGTCGCTTGTCAGTTTCACTGCGTCTGTTTGTCTGTCACTATAACTAGTAGTAAATGCTGATAAAATAAGTAGAGTTAAATTCCGTCCAGACATTTTTCTTTTATCAATGTTTGCACAGCATTATTTGTTCAGACGTTTTCCCTCTACGCTTGTGCAAGCATGATTTTTAAATTGGAATTTTAATGCAGAATATACTCGATTTTCATTTGATTAGTGAGACAAACGTTTTTTGTAATAAAAGCAAGAGTGACAGCGGTGTGAAGAAATAAAGCTTGCTAAATCCTTTAAATTGAATCTAAAGCTTTAGAAAGCTCATGAATACCTCATGTTCTAACATTGATTTGAATAAAATTCTCCTATTCTTGTCAAGTAATATTAAAGCAGGCATGTAAAATTTTAATTTGATTGAAAAAGAGGTTTTTGTTTAGTGAAGTGATACATTTAATAATAGTTGAAAAGGAGCTGCAGGATGGATCAAGCATCTGTAGAATGTAGGGAGACTAGCTAAGCATTCCCCCCTCTACTACCTTATCCCAGGGTTGGAAAAAACCCGGGTTTAATGGAAAAAGCCCAACCAACCCATCTGGGTTTTTTAATAAAACCCAGGTTTTTCTGGGTTATTTGGGTTTTTTAACATAGAAAAATGTGTAAATGTAACAAATCTTATTAAAATGACAAATTGTGTCTAGTAAACCCTATAAATAAGCATGTAAGTATTAGGTTTTTTCTACGAAATAATAATAATAATAACAATAAAATTAATAATAATAATTAAAATCGATCTGAGACAACTCAGACAAGCTTTCTCATAATCGAGTCCATAATTACTTAGCCCATTTATTAGCTTTCGTATGTACATTTAATTATTATGGTAATGGTATGGGAACTAGATTTTTCCTAGGAAAACGGCTTATATCATTAGATTCGTATTTAAATGGACCACATTTTAGAATTATTTATTTATTTTTTTTTTTTTGTCGGCAACATTTTTAATTAAAATCGTCGGAACTGTTTTCGAGAAATAATTTTTTCCACGTTTTTTCTGAGTTTTTTTTTTGGGGGGGGGGGGGTAGCAAGCTGGAGCTAAAATTCAAGCATCAAGCATAATGGGGAAGGTGAGGTTTACTTTCTCAGGTAAAAGAATGTTCTCCCGAAACATCAGTACATGATGCCACAGCTCCAGTGGTTTCCTTGAAAATGATATCAAAGAATAATCCCAACAACCTCCACATTGATCACAATAAATGGAAAATGCTCAATGCAATGGTATTGGGTGGGATCGTTGCAAGCCATTTCAACGGCTCTAAGAGGTTGATAACCATTATAATGATTTATCTTTGATTATATTGTAAGCAGTGTGTACTGTAACTTAATATCGGCACCGTGTATTAATATTATTGATAATGACAACAAACTACTTATTTGAAGATAGCAATCAGGCGACTTATTTACTTGTTATTTTTCAGATAAAATATATATTTTAGATAATATATATATATATTGGGAACATATATGGGGTACTTCTTTAGATTGTTACTCCTCTATTTGTTTTTATTTTTTTTATTTTTTAGAATAAAAATTACTTTGACTAAATAACTATTAAGATAAAGGTATGCAAATTTTTAAGTTTTAGGTAGTATTCATACTAAGGAAAGATTAAATTTTAATTTAAATAAAATTATAATTATCATTAACTTCAAGTCCCGGTGCTGGGGTCTATTTTTCTCTGTATGTCTCCCCTAGTTAATGATAATTATAATTTGATTTAAAAGACAAAGGTATGTTTAGTCCAATGTACTTTGTCTGTTTCAGTGATAAATTGTTCTTTCTGTGGCTGCATGGCGTACATGGTGCTTCATAATGTTTTTTTTATGTTAATAAACAATAAACATTTGGAAAAACGATTCTGATACAATTTCATGCATATCTGAGTCCAGATAGATAAATGGAAAAGAAAATACATTCCAAGGAAGTACTTTTTTCTCTCTCCTATGCTGCAGTCAAAGGATTGAACATTGGAATTTGGGCACTTGTTGACCGATTCTGTGCAGTGTAGAGCCCAATGTGGTGAGATCAATAGTGAGGTATGGAAATCAAAGTGCCAAGGCTAGGCTTTGAACCCTTGGCCTCAACTTGATTCACAGAGGGTCGAGCCGATATCACTATCAACTCGAGCATGACAGCTGCTCTGAATGCAAATCTTACAGTAATGTTACTTCGTTTTGCAGGAAATGAAGTACGGAGGGACTCCTCTGCACTGGTCGTCTTCTAAGGAAGTCATCGATGCTTTACTCGACTGTAACTGTAATGTCAACGCTGTTAACTTTGATTCCCGAACTGCACTTCACGTTATGGTACCCAAACCTTCTATTTATATATTTTACCTTAAATAATAAATTAACTACATTATTAAATTCTTGACTTAGTACCTTATTATATATATTTAGCAGTGCAGAATTATTCTTTTAACCCTTAAATACTAATGGCAATTGGATGGCGGTTATTACTAAACCTTCGTCGATTCGACTAACATATGCAAAAAAATATATTTTTTGTGTTGAAACTACACTTTTATAAAGAGGAAACTATTAAGAACTCATTATTAAATCTTTTAGTGAGATATACAAACACATAACATTTGACAAATAACTTAGTAGGAACTTCAGAAGAATCTGAAATTGAGTGAACATAATGTACCAGGTCCCATGCCCCAGGCCAAAAGCCCTAGGCCCTTTGCTAAGTGCTCCAGGCCCCAGATTATCGGCCACTGGTCTCTGGCCCAAGGCCAATTACCCTAGGCCTATTGCCCCTTACCCGTAGGCCTATTGCCCTTTACCCTAGGCCCATTGTCCCAAGCTATAGGCTCATTCGACGACCAATTAATTCCCTATGTGTATTACTAAATGTTAGTCGAATCGACGAAGTAACTTTGACGGGAATTAGCCAGAAAACGAGTGTATGCTCAAAAGGACTACTACCGCTACACTAGCAGGTGTATTTCTAACCAGTACAAGCACTGCAGAAGGATGGGGTACCCATCCCCATCACCATCGCATAACAGCGTAAAAGGTTAAGGTTTGAACTGTGCTCGTCGATTCGACTACCACTAGCATTCCAGGGTTAATTAAAGCTTATTTATTGATAACTAGCCTTGACATGTTTCATGATTCCCAGTACTAATATACTGTATTATCATGTTGGTGAAGCCATTAAATGAAATGCCTAAATATCTGTATTTTCCAAAGCCTTTGTAAAAACTAATCGGGACTACAGTATATTATCACTCATTACATTATTAAGACTAAACTAGTAGTTCTACTTAAGTAAAGTTCTATAACAAGTAAATGAAAATCAGGTGAAAATGTTTCTAACATTTTTGAAATTCTGTTCATTGTGCAGACAAAACTTCTGTTGTATATATAACATGTAGATAATTATAATTAATGTTTTATTAAATAAAATTCGTGATTTAGTATAAAATAATGTGTAGTTGTCTTACTTACAATTTAATTGGGATTTCTATTATGGTTAGACCATTATAATTTAGTTTAGATTTAGTGTGCTTTATTTAAGTGAGTATTATTTATCATGTTTGATTACGACATGTCAGTCAATACAACCAACATGTCAGTCAATACAACCGACATGTCAGTCAATACAACCGACATGTCAGTCAATGCAACCGACATGTCAGTCAATACAACCGACATGTCAGTCAATACAACCGACATGTCAGTCAATACAACCGACATGTCAGTCAATACAACCGACATGTCAGTCAATACAACCGACATGTCAGTCAATACAACTGACATGTCAGTCAATACAACCGACATGTCAGTCAACACAACCGACATGTCAGTCAATACAACCGACATGTCAGTCAATACAACCGACATGTCAGTCAATACAACCGACATGTCAGTCAATGCAACCGACATGTCAGTCAATACAACCGACATGTCAGTCAATGCAACCGACATGTCAGTCAATACAACCGACATGTCAGTCAATGCAACCGACATGTCAGTCAATACAACCGACATGTCAGTCAATGCAACCTACATGTCAGTCAATACAACCAACATGTCAGTCAATACAACCAACATGTCAGTCAATACAAGGAATATTTTCTAATATATAGATGTGTGTGTGTGTGTGTGTGGTATTTTAAGGTGATGAAGAATAGACTGGAGTGTGTGGTGACTCTGTTATCTCGTGAAGCAGATCCCAACTTGGTCGATGCAGAAGGCAACACTCCCCTTCACCTCGCAGTCAAGGACCGGTCGTTGTCTATCATTCAAGCCTTGATTGTCTTCGGCTCCGATCTCTCTTTGGTGTATGTCTAAACACTTTTTTTTATTGTTTTACTAAATTTTGACATTTTCATGTTTAGGTTATGGAACAAAAGTCAAAAACGTTACGTTACTTTTAGCTTAAAAACTCAGAAAAGTGTAACAGGGAGTTAGAAAGGTATAGGAGGTGGTGCAATCCAGTCTCCAGCTGTAGGCCCTTTCCCCTACCACGCTTCGCAGGGCAAAGAAAGTCGAAAAGAGTTCCACTGGTACCAGAGCAGTAGGTAGTCGCAGGAGGTAGTTGTAGTTTTTAATATAACAATGCACCTTTATCTAGGAATCAAATGCAGTAAAACTCTAATTGGGGTCAAATTTACTGTTAAAGTAAGCTGCAAGGATATGGGGAAAACCCAACCACACTGCTCCGAGTTCAAATCCCAGCTTAGGCTCCCCCCGCTCAGTGTGTCACCCAGGAAGCTACTTTAAGGATCAGCACCATCAGATTTCGGCATAGAAAAATCTTTATTTTTTAGTTGCTGGATTATTATCTATTTATTTTTGTTTAGGAATCATTGTGGTGAGAGTGTGAGGCATTTAGCTGGTGCGGAAAGCAAAGACGAGACAGTGGGCAGAGTTCTGTACACTCTTCATGCAGTCGGAGCTAAACGATGCCCTCCGGGATTCAACTGTGGACCTGGCTGTACTCCGGGAGGAACATGGGACGGTAATATCTTATTTATTTTTGATGTTCTCATTTATAACTTAGTCTGCCACAGTTCTAATCAAGTTTAGATGCAGTGCAAATATTAGATGCAACTGAATTATGAAACTCTCTTACTCGCTTGTAGTCAAATGTTTCCCCGACAGAAATATTAGGCCCGGGTCAATTCACTGCCAAGTATAGTTCTATTCAGTGATGAACCCCCCCCCCCCCCCCCTCCCTTAAAAGTTTTTGATTAATAAGAACTTTTTTGGAGCATAATAATTGACAGGTAGAATCTTGATGTTGACACTCCGATTGGTTGGGACTAGTGGAGGAACTGGCAATGCCAAACATAGTAGAGACAGTTAAGTTTGCAAAACAGTGAATTTTGAGATGAAAAATTGAAGCTCTTCTGTATCATTAATGATCATTCTACTTCTGTACTTTGAGACTTGAAACTGAAGTCTTTAAGAAATGCACTTGCTCTTAAATAAAGTTAAAATGTAGAATCCTGCAATGAACCTATCAAGTGAGAAAGGAAAAATGTAATGTTCAATTCCAAACCTCCAATCACTCTTTTCTGTAACTTCAAGAGTTTTATTTTTAACTCTATCAATAAAATGTTAAATTTTCATTTTTTAAGTCATAAAAAAACATGAGCTTGTTATTTTTTTTAATTATTTTCGATATATTGTAATCCTAAAATAGTGGCGGTTCAAGGTTTAGTCAACAATAATTAATTAATAACTTAAATATATTTGTTCTGGAAGTTTAATTCTTTTCTTCTTCTTGAGTAATTGGGCCTCTAAGTTCGGAGTAGTTGGTTCAATAAGTTGATCCAGATTTTTTGTAATAATAAGTTACGAATTCTTTCCCTACTCTTAAATACCTTTTGAACAATGTACAAGATTCATTCTGACTAAAACATTTTTTTATTCATTCTCCATATTGGCCTCCATCTTGAAAATTCCAAAAACTATACAATTGTCACAAATGCGCTCGTGTGCTAAAATATTTCCAAAAGTTCAATTTTTACACCAGTTTTGTTTCGTACCTTTTAAATCCTTTAAAGCCTGTGAAACGAAGAACTCAGTTATGCTTGCTCATTGGATTATCATTACCACAAAATAACGGCCAATAAAACCAATTGTTTACTATTTATTTGTTGTTGTCAGGGATTCCTCTGGGTAATTACACACCGTACCAACGACGCGTCCACGAGATTCTGGAAAGTAGTTTAATAGACACAACGTGCGCTGCTCGAGGTGGCAGAGTTCTGTGCCTCGACGGAGGAGGAATACGAGGCTTGGTCTTGGTTGTCCTGTTGATACATCTGGAGCAAGCAGCGGGGCGCCCCATAGTCCACTGCTTCGACTGGCTAGCGGCCACGTCTACAGGAGCTATACTGGCTCTTGCTCTAGCCGCGGGTAAAACACTTCAAGAGTGTCTCTGCTTGTACATGCGTATGAAGGATCAAGCGTTTGCAGGTTTTTTTGTTTTTTTTAATTTGACAGTAAATAAAATATGTTTTTGAGTTTTAACGTTTAGGCAGTATTTTTTCTTCCGAGCTTACCAGACGTAAGGAAACAGCATATTGGTAAGCTTTAAAAGAAATTATCTTCTCAAGTCTACTCTTTTAAGCACTCTAAAATGGTACTTTTGCCTACCTACTGTCATAAGTTTCCACAAAGAAAATTTAAAATAAAATAAATAAATAGAAACAGAGATGATTCTGAGGAATGACACTTTTTTATGTAGCTTTGAGTGAAGAGCGGTGACGGGACATTGGTACTGCCTCGAGCTTTAACACTCTGATTCATATGACTCATTAATGATCTCACAGTTCTCTCTTTGCCAGTACAGTGTACAGTGGTTGAAACTCTCTATTCCCAGGCTAGTAAAATAGACCTGACTGCTTGCTTCTAACTAGGAGTTTGTCCTGCCTGTACTAGAACCTACTACTACTAACCACTAAATTTGAGTTGTGAATGATAATTTGGGGATACACTAACGCCAGGTGATGCTTCATGTTTGTACAGTAGAACCTCGCTTACACGACCCTCAATAACACGACAACCTCAATTACAAGTGTAATTTTCAAATCCCCTTGAGATTGCCATAACACATAATGTTAAATTAACCTCTATAACACGACTATTATTATCCAAACAACCTCGATAACACGGATTTTTTCCAATTCCCAACGTAACTCAGAACCTCTATAACAAGTCGTTTTGAGAAGTCAACCTCGATAACATGACTCTATACAGGAATGGGTCGACCTTGAACAAGTCTAAGACTTGAAAACCCCGCCCTCGAACCGATAATACGACTGATAGCCAAAATAACCTTGATAACACGACCCTCAACAAAAAGAGCACCTCGATAACAAGACTATTTCCCTAATCCCCTTGAGACACTTGTTATCGAGGTTCTACTGTATAAGCGTTGGGGCAACAAGCTGTTGGTCAATGGTAATTTATTTGATTTGATTGTTGCAGGGTTCAGGCCGTACAACAGTGAACCTCTGGAAGCTGTTCTCAAGGAGAACCTCGGAACCGAGACTAAGATGTCTCAGATCACTCATCCCAAGTAACGCATTCTGTTTGTGCTTTGTTGAAACTTATCTGTTATGTGGAGGATTGTTAACCATGTGGAGCCTAGCTGTTGCTGGAAAGGATAATTATATTAGTCTGTGGAAAAGTGGTGGTTGGAGATCTGACAGTGACAGGAGAAAAATAAATGTAGACAAAGGCAAAGCTGACTAATTTATAAAAAAGAATTTAGCAGACTTATGTGAAAGAAGAAATATAGCCACAATTATGAATTTTGAAAGCTTTGTGCAACGGAGGTTACTGATACTTGAAGGGGGAGGAGTCACTACCATTGTTGTACAAGTATATTGCTAATTATTAGGGTTTCAAGGTCATCCTAGAAACCCTTATGCTTTTGGTAGTTTGTTTGTCCGTCTGTCGCATCTTAGACCATATCTCCCGACATATTGTAGCAAGAGATTTGAAACTTAATATACAACTTAAAATGTTTTGCCCAAAAACAGGGAAAATGTTGCCAACTTCACTACTTGAAATTCCTTTGATCAGAGAGCAATTACAAACAATCTCACAACTTTTTTATTTATCCAATTTTTGATTGGGGAATCATTTTAAAGGTATTGAACTGTAGATCACAAATATATATCGCGTTTCCAAAATGGTGGCCATTTTACTCCCAATATTACCGAAACATAACCCCCAAAAAATCCCCCTCCTCTGTTACCCCATAAGGACAGGTCCCAGAAATGAGGAATGAATACATAAATATACATCGCTGTGGGCCAATGATATTTCCGGGAGTTAGTATATAAAAGTACAACCTTGACTTAAACATTTAGGTTGTTGGTGCCACTTTTAAATAAGTGAGAAATACTCGGATTTTGCTGTCACTCTTCCTGTTTTCTTTTGTAATATAAAATATCAAGAAATTCTCTTTTTATTCTAACTTATTGTAATTGACAAAATTAATATTTTATCATTTTTATTTTTATTATATTTTATCTACGACTTGCATTGTAAGTGGACTTTACATTTCTCATAACAGGGCGGGAAGTCTTACTTCCCTCCCATGGGAGTAAAAAAACAATCATACCAACTTAAAAGGTATTTTTTAAGTATTATGTTGGTAGTAAAGTTTTTCAGCTGTTCATAGCTAATTTTTCGGGAAGGTCACTTTAGGTTATCATACAAAGCCTTTAAATTAAAAACAAACTGTTGAAATTGGTTGTTATAAAACATATATATTTAGTATAAAACATTATTACTATTACATACTTAAAATGTTAATTATTAGTAGATTTTTTAATACCTATGTTTATGATATTGAAAATATTACTTGCAATTAAAAGATGTTGGATTTTTTTTTTTTTTTTTTTTTAATATAAAAAACTTTTTTGTAAGTTTTTTTTGTTTACTCATACTTACAAGTCTAATTTTAATTTGTAGGTAAAACTTTTATACCTACAAACTTAATAGCTATTAGCCATGGTGCACTAGTCGTAGATAAAATTTAATACACAACTCTCGGGATTATCTCCCTCGGCTGTGCCTCGGGAGCTAATACTACAGTTATCTCCCTCGGCCATAAGGCCTCGAGAGCTAATCAAGTTTTCTCCTTCGGCGGTGCCTCAGGAGAAAACTTAACCTCGAGCAGGAAAACATACTTCTCTCCCTTGTTGCGTAAATAACTATTATCGATAGAAAATAAATAAAACAGTGAAGGTGTTGTTTGGAATAAAAGTCTGTTGTTAATTTATAATAATAATTACCCTAACAAAATAATTAAAAAACTACTCCAAAAACACAATAACAACATTAACAATACCTCACAAAATACGACACCTCCCGTTTCAGCTAAATACTACACCCTGCCCTACATAAAACACACTACTGAACAAATTATAAAACTGTTTCAACCTTATTATAATATCAAAATAGCCCAAAAAAATGACACCTCCCTGAAATCAATTTTGTACTCTAAACTCAAAGATCCCATCCCTCCTCTGCAACAAAGTAACATCGTATACCAAATAAACTGTAAACAATGCCCTGCAACGTACATAGGAGAAACTTCGCAATAATTCAAAAACTGATTTCATCAACATATTAAAGACATCTCAAACAACACTAACACAGCCATATCAGAACACGCACACAACACTAAACACACATTAGACAGATAAATATAATATTCTACACACTGAAAAACACCACCAAAAACGACTTACACTGGAAATGTTATACATAAAATCAAATACTAACAACATAAACTTAAAACAAGACACCAATAAATTAAGCAACATTTACACAAATATTATATATAATACAAATAAAAATAAATCATTCAAAATTTTTGATTAGGTATGTCAATTATAATAAATATAAAAATTCTTTACAAAAAAAAATTCAAAAACAGCTGAAAACAAATCAAAATGTTTACTAACATTATTTGGTAAGACATTTACTGCCTAATTTCTTAATTTATTATTTCATTTGACTAATTTCTCTAAATTTATAGTATTCTACCATTGAAAACACTGATGAAGCTCAGGTTGCCTGGGAGAAAGCTTTGTGAAATAAAATAAAAAAGAAATTATCAACTGAATTTTATTCCAAACAACACCTTCACTGTTTTAGTTCTACTCTCAAGTCCACCTAAGAAAACCTCCAATTAGAAGATAAATAAATTGATAGTATTTATCACTTTGGTAATTATAATATTTGGGACGAGGAGTTGTATTGTAAAGAAGTTGTTGATATTTGTGGTTTCAGATTGTTGATCACCGCTTGCCTTGCAGATAGGAAGCCTATAGACCTGCACATGTTCAGGAACTACCCGAGTCCTGATGATATCTTGGGAACTGATCAGACCGGACCCCTGGGTCTTCCACCGCCTCTATCTCCTGATAAACAACTCATATGGGAAGCTGCGAGGGCGTCCGGAGCCGCTCCTACTTATTTCAGGTTCAGTTTGATGCACTTTATAATTCCATTTTTTACATAGATATGGGTGATTCCAATTTAAAGTGCAATTTTCATGTCCTAGATGAATAACTGGAGCGTTTTTCACATAATTGACAGGATTTTTCTTCATGGTGACTCAGTTAAGCTAACAGAACTACAAACAAGCAAAAAAATAATGCGCCGCTTAATTTTAATCGCTACAAAAATTTTCAAAAGGGGATTTTGTAACAACCGTGGCTGTCCTTAAGTCAGTTGTTCTTATTCACTTCACTCTAGCTCATACGTTAATAATTTTATTCAAAAACTTATTGGATAATTTTGAAGTAGGGTCCTACCAGGATTAACACGTTCGGTACGGAACCGAGAAATGCTGGTTTGTCATAAGTCTGAGAGCATTTATAGCATATATAATTACTTGACACGTCGCGTCTTGCCGTCCTTTAGGCACTCCCCACAGAAGATTTGGACGGGTAATCGCGTCCACTCGTGCTATGAGCATTACTCACTGTGGGCCTTCAGCCAATGTTCTTTTCAATCAATTTAATTAGTTGAAACTAAAATCATCATTATCAATCTAGTAGTAATTATATTCCAATTATTCTACATGGCCAAGGGGATAACAAAATTCTATACACCTTTAATCTCATAAATATAAATATTATATTATAAGAAACTTAAATTTACATTAATATTATAAAAAATAAAATTTAGCTTGATCAGTGTTTAGTTAAAACAAGTATTTTTATTACAAAAATAATAATTTGAAAAACTTAACTTGTCCTGAAAATGATGTCCAGTATACTGGACACCTGAAACGAAAGGGTTTAATTGGATGAATCTAAATGTTTCAGAACCTTCGGGCGCTACGTTGACGGAGGTCTGATTTCAAACAACCCTACGCTGGACGCTCTGACTGAGATTCACGAATACAACACCGCTCTAGAAGTCTCCGGCAGAGGAAGTGAAGTCGTCAAACCATCTCTAGTGGTCTCAGTCGGCACCGGCTCTGTCCCCATCACTCCGGTAATTACTACTCATTTATTTACATTTTAAACAAAACATCTTGTTTTTTTAATACTCTTCTATTTTCCAGCAAATAACCACTGATTTATTTTGTGTTCAACAAAAAAAGTTAATACTTTTGACACAAAAAGCCACTGACTAATTTGTGCCATACTGCATTCTTGATTTAATTATTTTTTACAAAAATTTCAATAAATTATCTTGAACTAGGAAGAACAAAACTTAAAATCTTGATTTTCTTAAAATTTTAATTCCAAAATTGATTAGTGTATTCTATAAATTATTTACTAGAGTTGGCTTGAGAAGCCTTAACTTCAAATCCTAAACTTGACAATCCTCCAATTTAGATTGTTTCCAAAGAAATAAACTTATTTTTAAGTCAATTATTTGTTTAATGGATTCACGCCTTCCATTTTTACTTTCTCATATAAAGAGAAAGTATTGTGATGGTGCGAAAATTCGATTTTCTGAGTCCAAAAAAGTGGTTTTTAAAAAATGTCTGTCTGTCGTCTGTGCAGACGCCTGGAGCCTAAACTACTGGGCTGATTTTGACGAAATTTGGCATACATGTTCAGAAAAATCATACCCCGAGAAATGAATTTTAGCTCTAATTTTAGGGGTGCTACCCCCCAAAAACTCTAAAAAAAACATGAAATAAAATTATTTCTCGATAACGGTTCCGATGATTTTGATTAAAAAATTCTAAAATGTAGTCAATTTGAGTACGAATCCAACGATATAAGCAGTTTTCCCAGGAAAAATCTAGTTCTTGAGAAATTAGCTCAAAATGCGGACGGAGTAAGCCCGGGTTCGATTCCCTGCCCAAGTGAAGTTATTTTTATGATAAATTTTGATGAAATGTTCAATAATATTTAAATGTACATTTGAAAACTAATAAATGGAAACACTGGGCTAAGTAATTATAAACTCATATATGAGAAAGTTTGTCTGAGTTGTCTCGCACCGATTTTTATTTTGTAATATAGGCCTAAAATAAAATAAATAAAAAATAAAGGAAGGCTGATTAAATTCAAACTTATTTCAATTGATAAAATAAATTACGTAATGTATATGTATAGTGTATCCCAAGGTAGAGTAGCCAATAGGAAATATTGTCTTTTTTTTTAGGTTTTCAACAAAAAAAGAGAAGAAAATGCTTGTTAAAACTGCTGCTTGTTTACCTTTAATGATGATAATAGTTGCTTGATTTGGTGTCAATTTTTTGAAAACTTACCTGAAACCAGTTTTAAGTAAATCAAATAAATAACTATTATTAAAAAAATCACTTCAATTTTTTCAAACAATTATATTTATATTGTCAGTGGTTTTTTAAAAAGGTGATAACTACTTGAATGGAGGAACTTGGTTGTAAATGATAAAACATAATTTCCTTGATCATGTTTCTGTTAGAAAAGAAAGCTAACTCCAATATAAGTCTTGTATAGAGTAAGTCATAGAGGAACCTATCTAAACAATGTCAGTGGCTTTAGAGAAATTGTGCTGAGTGTATGAGTGCTGTTTGCATTTTATTCAACATAGATTAAGCTAGTTTTTATGCACGTTCAAAAATATTTGAACTGAAATAAATGTGTAATTTTTGTGAACACTTTTATGGCGTATTTTTTTTTTTTTTTTTTTTTTTTTTTTTTTTTATCAAGAGTTTATAGATGTAACTCTGTTTTTTTATCACATGCTAAATTTGGTCTTGTTTTTACCATCCTCTAAAGAAAATGTGTGAACTGTTTATTTGTATTCTCTTATTGATGTTTAGGCCCTCCGTAACATGATGGTCAACTGATTTTGCAACATTAGTTTCAAAATTGTCACATGCATAGAACCAGTTTGCAATTACAATAAAAACCAATACACACATGAAAAGAGCAATTGAATCAAACAGAGTGTCCAAACATTCTCTCCTAGAATCAGAGAGGTTGGTTGTTGCTTCAGTAAAGAAGAGCAACATCAATATTAGGCAATACCCTGCAAGTATATTGTTATTGTAGAGAATTTCATGTTTTTCTACCTCTCCAACAACTGTTATGCAGTAAAGTTTCGATAATCCGAGTTAATAGGACCGCCACTAACTCGCATTATCAATAAACTCAGATTATTGGATTTTATAAAAATGTGAATTTGAAATTCCACTTTTTAACTATTTATTGAAAAAAAATACATGAGGTGTCGTAGGACACCTAGTAGGAACGAAGTTCCTTGCGCTTTTCATTAAATATAAATTATAAAATCAATTTTTTTTATTATAAAATCACAGTTCCAAAATTAGTATACGATACTAACTACCTATACATGGTTGAGTTAGAAAAGAGACAAAATTAAAAGTAACTAACTATTTGTACTAGCGGAGTTAAGGCAAAATTAAATGAAAATCTTTTTATTATCTTTGAAGCGAGTGTCTTTCAATAAATAATGTATTGTATATTGAGAAAAAAGGTAATGGTAAATTTATAGTTAAAGCAGATGGTTGTAGAACAAAAAAGAAAGTGTCCTCTCAGACTCCGTCGGCATTATTACTCCAATTAAATATTATAATAAAAAATATAAATCACTAACTCACAAAAACTTCTGCTTGTAAATTATTAAGTACAAACTGTTACCAAAATATCTTAAAAACCTATTACTATATATTTCACAATAGAGAAAAAAAAATTAAAAAATAAAACTTAATACATAATATAGTGATATAAAGTCACACATATCACAAAATTAAATAAATAAATCAAAGCTAAGAAATATTACTCTATAGTGATTGATAAAATTCAAAATATAAAAATTACAATGAACAGACTAGGTAACAATATAATAAGAAGTGAAACCATGCAATACAAAACTAAACAAAAGGTAAAATAAAAATACAACAATCAAAAACTATGAAATAGGTATATACAAATAAATAATAAATAAACGATTAAAAAGAAAAGAAATACAGAATCATATAACAAGAGTAAAATATTAAAGTCTGTCTTTTTTGTTTCACTTTAATTATTTGTAGCCTCTATGTTGACTTTTTAATGAAGTTTGTTACCCCGTGTGTAGTTAATCTGAAGAAGGCTGGTTGAGAACAGTCGAAACCAGTCAATTGTTACAAATACAATTATTGGTGGTTATTGAACTACACCTCCTCATGATGAGTCGATATCACACACTGGAGAAAAACACAGTCGATGATCTTAATAGGTTTCTTTACATTTGAATGTAAATAACACAGCTGCTGAGACAGGAAAGGGATTTCATGAAGTCATATGGATCCATCTCTAATAACACTGTAATGCCCTAATTGTATTTCATTCAGGGAACCCACTCCCCACATCCGTCCTTGACCATCCGTCCTTGTTTACATGAACTCTCTTTTGATATCGAGGCTCTGCTGTATTCATATTTTGAACGCTAATCTTCTCTTATAATTTAGCAAGGAAATTACAAGTGAAACCGCTTTGCAACAGGGAAAAACTGTCACAATCAGTTTGAGCCTAATTTGAAATGAGTCTAGTTTGTTTGGGCCTGGGTGGGGATCCCCCCCCTCCCCTACATAGGCAACGTGTCTAAACAGTTGCGTGCTCAACACGTTTGGAACTCGTGTTGCAAATCAGTGTGTGGACGGCCGTGTTGGGTCAGTGAGGGGTGAAAAAATAAAAGTGAATAACTACTTCATGAGATCGGCTGTATTTAGTTCCTTAAGGAACATCTTCAGGCCTGTGAACCAAAGCTACTTTTTTTTATATAAATTAAGAAATTATCGGTTACAATTAATAAAATATGAAGCCAACACATTTATTATATAAGTCAACATCAATACTAGATTCTCTCACTCATATTAACAAAATTAAATTACCTATTATATCAATGAAAACAGAAATTAACCAACAGTTTTGCAATTACCTGTTAACTACTAGTGTAGTTAATATATTAAAAATTAAAAATAATTTGAAGCATTTTAAGAAAATTTTTATTAATATAGACAACTAAAACCACTCTTCCACACAAAGGAAATTATTATTAATTATAGATATTTACTATTTAACAATTAAAAATAACACAAACAAGCAGAAAGACAATTAGCAACATAACTTAAGCCTAGTTAGATTTGCTAACTGAACTTTTACAACATTAATAATTTAATTATACAGGGTGACTGGCGTTATATGTGAAAAAAATGAAGTAGGTTGTTCTACGTCTTATGGGCCACAAAAAACGCTATATAAACCATGGGTCAAATCTTAACCGTTTTCCCACAAGATCAAATTTTATGATTTTTTTAAGATAGCATAGCTTTTCTTATAAAAACACTTATTGCTCCAAAAGTGTAAAAGCTAGAACAAAATGTTTGGTATCGTTACAAAACTGACAATAAGAAAAGTTTAATTTTAATTTTCATGCCCTCAAATTTCATGACTAACAACTAACAATGTCTACAAATTTTATATTTAAGAAAAAAATTAAAAAATCAATTGCTTTGCGGTTCTATAACTTGGTAAAGAACCGAGCTTAAACTTTTCGGACTTCAGGAAAAACTTCCTTATTTATTATTTAACGTTTCGATCGATATTAATATTATTACCCATTCATTGGGCGGAATTTTTATTAAACTTTGCTGAAAGTAAAAAAGAAACGTGTTTATTGTTGCAATTCTTGACTTACAGGTTAGTAAATAATTCAAAACAAGCAAGGTTGGTTTAGTATACTCATCTATATGTCAACAATAAACATGTTTCTTTTTCTCTTTCAACGTAGTTTACTAAAAATTCCGCCTTATGAATGAGTAATAGTAATAATAATAATATTGATCGAAACGTTAGTCAATAAGGAAGTTTTTCCTGAAGGTTGAAAAGTTTGAGCTCGGTTCTTTACCAAGATATGGAACCTCAAAAAAAAAAAAATAAAATAAAATCTTAAAAATAAAATTTGTATAAAATTTTTGTCTTATAACTTCAAGGCATGAAAATTAAAATTACATTTTTCTTATAGGAAATTTTGTCAGCTTTACAACGATGCCAAACATTTTATTCTAGCTTTTATACTTTGGTGTAATAAGCATTTTTATGACCAAAGGTATGTAATCTTAAAAAAAATCATGAAATTTGATTTTGTGGGTGAACGGTTAAGATTTGTCCCATGGCTTATATAATGTTTTTTGTAGCCCTTGAGGCGTAGAACAACCTACTTCATTTTTTCACATATATCGCCAGTCACCCTGTATATTTAGGCGAGATTCATTAAACAAAAACATAAGTAGTTACTGGGGACCACTTCCTAATAATTTGAAATATGAAACACTTGGCAGGTCAATGTGAGCTAACAACACAGGCAACTCTGAATAATTCTGAAGAAATAGATATCTTACATCGTTTTCAACATCAATATTATCAGGATTCTTATCAGTTAGAATTTATCTGGCAAATCAGTTTGGACTTTGAAAGGCAAAACTATGTCAAGCTAACTCTAGACTGTCTTACTTGTATTATCATAAAAACAACAATCTCACTCCTAATCATATTCAATTAAAAATAGACAATTGCTTAAAAATCTATCATAATGACTTTTTAAATATATTTGGTCTTCCAAATTTCTTAAAAGAATTACCCACCAAAATTTATAAACACAGAAATCAAACAAATTCTCTGGAAAATTAATAAATTAAATAATCTAAACCTTAGTAACTTTAATGATTTAACAGCTCTAAATGTTAATGCTAGTGAAGAAATTAACATTCATCTAAAAGCTTTCACTAATGCTTATGAAATTTACTTAAATAAACATATAAGCAAGAAAATCAATAAAAAGAAGTAGTCTTAATACTTGTGAATCTAATAAGAAATGCTACAATTAATATTAAAAACAAATTTAACCCTATTATTGAACCCTATTATTGAACCCTATTACTTAGAAAAATTTATATAAAAACTCGTGGCTCTAAAAATCTAACTAATCTGATTATTCCAAATAACATCCTGAATTTCTTAGTTTAGGCCATAATTTTAATCTTCCCAATCACAAACCCAAAAAAGAAATTTTAAAACTAATAGTAGATATTGAAAGCTCCTTAAGATCCTTAAATACCAGCGAAAACCATGTTAATGCCCTTAGAAGTCACTTCATTACTAATATCCTACATTTCCAAACTAAAATAAAATATTAAATCTTGGATCTCATGACAAACAAATATTTATAGATGCTAATGCAACCAAAAGATTCCTACTCAGTCACACCAATATAATTATAGGCAAAGCGGATAAAAGACACAATGGTTATAATTACTAAATATTTGTACAGTAGAACCTCGCTTACACGACCCTCAATAACACGACAACCTCAATTACAAGTGTAATTTTCAAATCCCCTTGAGATTGCCATAACACATAATGTTAAATTAACCTCTATAACACGACTATTATTATCCAAACAACCTCAATAACACGGATTTTTTTTTCCAATTCACAACGTAACTCAGAACCTCTATAACAAGTCGTTTTGAGAAGTCAACCTCCATAACACGACTCTATACAGGAATGGGTCGACCTTGAACAATACATTTTGTTTAATGAATCTGGACTAAATATATAATTAAATGATTAATCTTGTAATAGTTTAGTTAGCAAATCTAACTAGGCTTAAGTTATGTTGCTAATTGTCATTCTGCTTGTTTGTGTTATTTTTAATTGTTAAATAGTAAATATCTATAATTAATATAATTTCCTTTGTGTGGAAGAGTGGTTTTAGTTGTCTATATTAACAAAAATTTTCTTAAAATGCTTCAAACTATTTTTAATTTTTAATGTATTAACTACACTAGCAGTTAACAGGTAATTGCAAAAATGTTAGTTAATTTCTGTTTTCATTGATATAATAGAGAATTTAATTTTGTTAATATGAGTGAGAGAATCAAGTATTGATCTTGACTTACATAATAAATGTGTTAGCTTCATATTTTATTAATTGTAACCGATAATTTCTTAATTTATATAAAAAAAAGTAGCTTTGGTTCACAGGCCTGAAGATGTTCCTTAAGGAACCAAATGTAGCCAATTTTATGAAGTAGTTGTTCACATTTATTTTTTCAGCCCTCACTGACCCAACACGTCCAACATAAGTACTTACAGGGGACCACTACCTAATAATTTTAAACAGAAAATAATAGTTTAAATCAATTGGTTTATTGTGTCCTGTGTTTTTTATCTGAGATATATTTTACAATTGTTTTTTGGCAATGTATTTTCTTGTTTTTTGTTCTGTTTTACCTTGGAACACTACTAAATAGCTCAATGTATGTGTGTTTTTTTAATTATATTTATATTCCTAAGTTTTATTTATTATTTTTTATTATTATTATAATTCTTTATTTGTCATTACTGATTATTTTCATTGCTTGTATTTATTTATTTATTTATTTATTTTTTTTTTAGATTTAGTTTTTGTTTGCATTTTCTTGTTTTCCCTCTGTGCCTCTGGGATTTTCTCTATTAAAAAATTGCTTTTCCAACCTTTAGCCTTTACCTTTTATTCTTGTGCTGCCATCAAATATTGTTGTGGTTTTCTTATTTGTATGTTAGTCTATTATTATTTATTTTAATCTATTTAAGAACCTTTCATGATCTGTTTTACCTGAATTTTTAAATATGTTTGGTGCCTGCACTGTATAATGGTTGGCATGAAAGCCCTGGTTTTTCAGTGGATGTACAGTTTAACGAGGATGTGATATGCTCATGTTTTACCAATTTCCTCTAAGGTACATCAACAATTTTTTATTTGGACCTATTTTCTTTTACTTTTTGACTTGAAAGCTAATACTGAAGCAGTTAAGATTAAACCTTAGACCAATACATTTCTTGTTGAGTAAAACCAATTCAAGTTTGACTAGAGAGATGTTAATGCCCTGCGCGGCTTGAACACTTAAAACTGAAGGTAACGTGGATCATGTGTGCGGGCCCTTTAATTTCAATCTTTCATCGCATGATAAATTCATAAAATTATGTTAATAATAATAATTATTATAATGTTCATTTTGAATATATATTGCAGTTATTTTTCTTCTTTTAAAAAACATAATAGCTTGGGCTGAAATTCCTGTAAGGTGAAGTGAATTTATGATAATAGTTGTATAAAGATGTTTTATTTTTCTTTAATCGTACTTGGTGTTTGTAACATGCGAAAGTCTATGCTTTAATAATTAATTAATTTATCAGTTTTTTTACTTTAAATGCATGATTATCCAATAAATTAAAATTCCAGTTATTTTATTCAGTTTATTTTTCAACTAGATAGGCCAGCTTAATTATTAAAAATAAAAATGAATAATTTTTTTATCACAAAAATATTTTATTTAAATTATTTCAATTACAAGGTTATAACTTCTTTTATTATTTTACTATTCTGTGCAGATAGCAGACATCAAAAAATATATTAAAACAAACAACTCTGTTTTGGACTTGGGGAAGCTTAAATGTGAAAACATCCATCACAATAATATTTTTTTCCGTGGTAGGCTATGAAATAGTAACTTTAGAGCCTAAGAAATATAGCTAAAATCCATTTTTTCATTACGTGGACTTAAAAAATCTTTTCATTACTCCTAGCTGTAAAGAAAAAAAATTTTACGTCCTGGGACAGAACATTTTTTTTCTTTACAGCTGGTAGTTATCAAAACTTCCGTTAGTAGCGCTGCAATCTTTGTAGAAATGCTTCTTAGTACGATTAAAATCCGCTAGATGTCAATGCGTTTTATTTGTCTTTTCTTATAGTGTAACCTCTTTTTAAGGTTTCTTTTTTTTAAATCTTAAGGATGTACTAATATTTGTTATTATTATATTGATTATTGATTAATATTTAATGTTTTTTCATTGTCTACCACGGAAAAAATAGCATATGCTACACGACTGTGAAGTGTTTTTTTCCGTGGTAGGCTGTGAAATAGTAACTTTAGAGCCTAAAAAAACATAGCTAAAATCCATTTTTTCATTACGTGGACTTAAAAAAATCTTTTCTTTCGTGCTGGTAGTTATCAAAACTTCTGTTTTAGCACTGCAATCTTTGTAGATATGCTTGTTAGTACGCTTAAAATCCGCTAGATGTCAATGCGTTTTATTTATCTTTTGTTATAGTGTAACCTCTTTTTAAGGTTTCTTTTTTTTAAATCTTAAAGTATGTTTATTAAGTAAGTTAAGTTTATTAAGTATGTTTATTTTAAAGTATGTTATTATTATTATATTGATTATTGATTAATATTTAATGTATTTTCATTGTCTGCTACCACTTAAAAAATAGCATATGCTACACAACTGTGAAGTGTTTTAGGGTCCGTAGGCAAAACCAAGGACCCTTATATTTTCCTGCGTGTGCCTGTCCGTCTGTCCTCAGCTCGCCTGCTCTCAGGGGTACACCTTTCGTCCGATCACTTTGAAATTTGGCACGTATGTGTCTTGTACCTACCCACATATTTTAAAAATATAGCGACTTAAAAAGAATATTTTTCAAAAAAATTCTGGTTGTAAAAATAATTCTTTGGTTATAACTTTGATAGGGTGAGCGTAGGCAAGTTTGAAGTGGTTGTGAAACGTGTCCCCCCCCCCCCCCCCCCCCCGCCTCTATCTCACTTATGTGAAGTGCAAAAAATCTGAAAAAATTCCGGAAGTAAAGATACCACTTTTTTGAATTTTCGAAAAAAATATTATTTCATTTTTTATTGACAAAATACGTTTTTTTTTTATAACTATGGTCTTTTCGATGTATTTATATGGTTTTAGTCCGGTTCAGTGGCAAAAACAAACTATCAGAAGTTTGTTTATGTGTTTTGAGAATATCAGACCCATAGGATAGTTCTAAGTAAGCTTTTTAGCATTTTAAAAAACACCATCAATAGAGTACTACTTAAACTATACAGGGTGGCCTACGGACCCTCGCTGTGTGCTGACCAGCACACACTTGACCTGTTTATTTCTTTACCTTGGCAATATTTACTGTCGAGCGAAGTGAAACAGTAAATGTAATTTGAGCCGAGTTAAAAGAATATTCAGAAATATACAGTCAGACCTACATGCAACGGAATTGATACTTCCAGAAAAAACTTTGCTCTATAGAAATATAATTTTAAACTTGTTTCTTTAAAGGAAGATGAGTGGTCCTGAAGGAGCAAGATTTCACCCCGTTGCTTCACTTGATCTACGTCTTGACTCTTGCAACCACTAGATATATTTTTTAAATATTCGCTTGTTGGGTTTAGTTTAAATATTGAATCCCAGTTTTTCAAAATGGTTGACACTGAACTAAGAGTGATTTTATAATTAGGGGATACTTCCTTGTTCTTCATTCCTTTATCTACATCTTTTATCAGTTTTAATTTCTAAAAGTGATAAAATGATTTTCATTTAGACATTGGTACAGGAAGTAAATTACGCTGTATAAAGTCAAAAACTTTTTATAAGCCCGAAAACAACTCTTAACTTATACTAAGAGGTATCCCTAAATTCCTATACTTATCAAAGATGATGCCAATTCCACTTAACCCTTAAATACTAATGGTAATTGGATGGCTGGTATTACTAAACCTTCGTCGATTCGACTAACATAAGCAGAAAATACATTTTTTTGGGGTTGAAACTACACTTTTATAAAGAGAAAACTATTAAGAACTCTTTATTAAATCTTTTAGTGAGATATACAAACATTTGATGACAAATAACTTAGTAGGGACATCAGAAGAATCTGAAATTGTGGTAACATTAATGTACCAGGTCCCATGCCCCAGGCCAAAAGCCCTAGGCCCTTTGCTAAGTGCTCCAGGCCCCAGATTATCGGCCACTGGTCTCTGGCCCAAGGCCAATTACCCTAGGCTCATTGCCCCTTACCCCTAGGCCCATTGCCCCTTACCCCTTGGCCTATTGCCCCTTACCCCAGGCTATAGACTCATTCGACGACCAATTAATTCCCTACGTCTTTTACTAAACGTTAGTCGAATCGACGAAGTAGCTTTGACGGGAATTAGCCAGAAAACGAGTGTATGCTCAAAAGGACTTCTACCACTACACTAGCAGGTGTGTTACTAACCAGTGCAAGCACTGCAGAAGGATGGGGTACCCATCACCATCCCATATGAGCGTAAAAGGTTAAGATTCAAACTGTGGTTGTTGATTCGACTACCATTAGCATTCCAGAGTTAAACTAATGGAGGTTGAATTTGGAAAAATTATTAGAATGCTAGCGGAAGAAACTCCTAATAATGGTTCTAAGACAATCAAGGAATACAAAAACACAACCTATATTAATTGACAGAAATTTGCTCAGTCGGATCTTTATCGTTATTTCTATGAATTATGTTTGTTGTAGAGAAATATCTCAAGCAATGGAAAGTTTGAGTGTTTTTCTACCTTGGAAAGAAACTACAGATATTTTTGATTCAGCTGTGGTTTATTAGAGGAGAAGTCAAGTTCAAATTACAGAGTAACTGCTGGCTCAAGTTCATTCCAAAGAAAGTACTGAAAAGGTATTTTAAAAATATAGTTAAGATATTTGTTACTGTAGTAGTAATGTAATTGTTGTTTGTTACCAGGTGGACAGTATGGACATATTCTGGCCTAGTGGAGTGTGGGACGCTGCCAAGCTGGTGTCCGGAGTCAGGTCAATGCAAGCTGTGTTTGTAGATCAAGCGACGCAAGCAGACGGCCGAGTTATAGAACGCACTCGTTCCATCTGCTCCATGATCGGGGTCCCTTACTTCAGGTTCATATAGTAGTTAATTATAAACCATTTTTTCAAATTTTTAAATTTTAGGTAGTATTCTTACTACAGAAAGATTAAATTTTAATTTAAATCCAATTATAATTATCATTAACTACAGGAGACATACAGAGAAAAATAGACCCCAGCTCCGGGACTTGAATCACAGGACTCCTATGTATCCGTTACAGGCCCGGTGCTGGGGTCTATTTTTCTCTGTATGTCTCCCATAGTTAATGATAATTATAATTTGATTTAAATTAAAATTTAATCTTTCCATAGTAAGAATACTACCTAAAACTTTAAAACTTGAATTTCTAATGGATTGTACTAGGTTCAGGTACTAATTGAGTACTTTATAATTATAAGCGTTAATTCTCAGTCTAGTTCTATTGCTGTGAATATTTGTAGAAAAGATTGAAAGCTTGGATTCGGGGAATTTGTATCGGTAACAACAGAGAAAAATCATTCTCCAGTATTGCTCAGTTGATAAGAGCGCCTGTAACAGATATATACGAGGATGGTTCAAGTCCCGGTGTTGGGGTCTATTTTCTCTGTATGTTTCCCGTAGTTAATAATAATTATAATTTGATTTAAATTAATTTACTTAATTTTACTTTTCTTCTAAGCATAAAATTAAGGCTGTTGCCACAAGCTTGAAGGCTTGTAGATAGATAAAGAATAAACAAACCAACAGACACTCTTCTATATTTTGATTGATAGATTATTAAATACATTTTATTTATTTATTATTAAATGATGTATTATTTTTTGTCCAGGTTTTCCCCTCAGATGTCTGAAGATATTGCCATGGACGAGAGAGGCGACGCGAAGCTAGTCAATTTACTGTGGGAAACCAAAGCTTATATTACGTCTCAGCAGGCGATAGTCGATAATCTCGCCTCCAGGCTGTCCATATAAGACATCCTTCAATTCAAATGTATAAAAATCGATCGTCGATAATCAATAAATAAGGGCATTAATTAACTTGACCTCTATGTAAGACATAACATTTTAAATTAATAAAAAAAAAAAATACTCATTTCTAGGGCAATATTAAAATTTATTAAGTGAAGATTCTAAATTAAGTTTAAACAAAAAACTAATTATAAATAATTGAATTTTGGGGAATTAATAAAATAATAACAAGTAGAGCATTGATAATTTTTAAGTCACAAATATTTACGTTGTTTTTTTGTTTTTTTTTGTGAGTGCATTTGTTTTCTATAAAAGTGCCTGATAGTATCATTTGAACTCCTCAACCAAATGATCCAGGTTCAATTCTCGGTGGGGGGGGGGGACACATCATGAGGGAAAGATAGCTTCTTGAGAGAAGTACTACACATTGTGCTGAAGATTCTGTACCGATATAAATACATTATCTATCAAATTAATTTATTTATTTTAGTTTTAAAAGAAAATCTTGGTTGATGTAGCGTATCTGGGGCATCATGCATAGAAATTAAAATAAGTGACACATATAATTAAAGTCTTTTCTGTAGATTGATCAAAAATGCACCAATTATGGATTGTTCTTTATTTCATAAGTTTTCTCTTAATACATTTTCCATCTTGAGTGCTCTACTTTAAGACAACAGCTGTGTACAGTATACAGCTGTGTACAGTATACAGCTGTGTACAGTATACAGCTGTGTACAGTATACAGCTGTGTACAGGGTGATTTTGGGAATCTTGGGCGTATGTATATCAGTCGTAGATTAACTGGCTTCGATGTAGCGTAACTGGTTTTTCGAGAGAGTATGAAATGAAAAAGTATCCATAAATAATACAATTTTTATCAATATACAGGAAACACTTTAATTATATGTGCCTTGTATTTGTCAGTTTTTCCATTTCTATACGTGATGCCCCAGATACGCTACATCAAACAAAATCTTTAATGGTCTATTGGGTATTAGTAAAATTAAAAACTTTTAAGTTTTAATCACTTTATTTAATGTGATATTTCAACCCCTCCTTGGTTCATTATCAAGCTAAAATAAATAATTTGTACATTATTAATTCCAAAAAAATAAATAAAATACAACTTTATACACAGCATTAAGACTCTACTGCCCTTTGAGGTTAGAAAAAATAGTAAATTCAATTTTTTATTGGTTCTAAGCAAGATATCAAAAATCTAATCACAGGCGATATAGGCGATAAGATATCAAGGCCTAAATCAACGACGAGGGGGCCCCCAGATCTAAACTGGAGAGGGGTTTTTTTTTTTTTCTCATCAATTTTGTTTGGCAAGGGGCCCCCAAAAAGTTTTTGCTGGGGGGCCCCCAATACCCTAGCTACGCCACTGATCTGAATTATTGACGCTCCTACTGCGATAACATGCTACGAATCACACTTGGTCTTGATTGTTTAGACTTCATTA
The DNA here is from genome assembly GCA_951217055.1 of Gerris lacustris. Lineage (NCBI taxonomy): Eukaryota > Metazoa > Arthropoda > Insecta > Hemiptera > Gerridae > Gerris > Gerris lacustris. Next base: position 597,914 of record OX578286.1, read on the forward strand.
TCAACAGTGTTGGCTTATTGAGAATGTGTCACATAAAATAATAACAACTATACCCAGACCAAGAAGTGACGGCACTCAAGAAAAACAGTACACAGCTTGGTATACTATCACAACTCCCGAGTTCTGCCGGAGTTGGTGCCGACTCCCACTAAATTTTTGATTTTCTAAATGACAGTTCTCCACGACAATTAATCAAAATAAAATATTGTTAGCCAAATTCTAGTGGTTTTTTTTTTGTGTATTTGATTATAATCTGACTATAAATGACTAAAAAAATGACTAAACATTGCCTGCGCCTTTCCCCAGGATATGTTGCAAAGTGTTTCCTTTGCCCGTGGCACGATATTTCAAGTTGTGTCCCACAGTCGCTTGGCACATTTTTGTCCCCGGCACATGTCTCGCAACATGTTGCAGAATGTTTTCATTTCAACAAAATCCTGCAACTTGTGCCGGCAACATGTTACGGCACAAATTTGTCGTAATGGAAACGGGGCTTAACAACAACAAATATTTATTGACTGGACACGATGCCACGTACCACTAGTGGTACCCGTACCACAGTCTGGGAACCGCTGGTTTAGAACAGCCGACACCGGTCAATTGTTACAAATACAATCAGTTTGTGTAAAGACGTTGTCTTGGTTATTGAAGAACACTCCTCAGACTACCATGAGTTTTTTTTTTAGGATATGACATTAATTATATCTATATTTGAGAGTCTACATGTATGTAAAATTGATAAAAAGCTTGGAATCTGTTTGAAATATCAATGCTTTACTAAAAAAAATACAAAGGTTATGAAAAATAGGTAATAATTATAGGAAACAACGAATAATACAATAATAAATTTAAATAAATTCTGTATAAATTGTTTTTTTTTTGTAAATGAAAATTATCTAAATTTAAGGATTCAATTTTCTTAACAGTGTAGAGAAGGATCTGATCAATTTTATCTGGTTTATTTGTGCCTTAGACGCCCTAACACGGTTTAATTTCATTGTTCCACATTTTTTTGATAAGACTTACTATTTAGCCACGATAAACCTACAGTAGAGTCTCGCTTATCCGGACCCCACTAGTCCGGACATCCGTATAATCCGGACGGGCCAAAAACTATGTACAAATGGGAACCAGGGCCTGTTCTGATTTATGAATTGTTAAGATTATCAGAGTTTCTGCTTTTATTGTCCATTCATTTTTTTAAAGATGGTTCCTAGTTAGTTTACAGGTGTATATTCCAACATTCCGACACGAGGAATACCCGGTATTTTTGTTAAAAATAAACAGATTAAGAAAAATTAGGAATAAGTAAGAACATCGATAAATCTGATTCGGTTCCATAGAAATGTAAGGGGCGAAAGATATAAAGGTAATGTATTCCAGGAAATACAATTATATGTGACTGAGATGTGGAGAGGGTTTTAAGAAACATATAGCTGCGGCTCAACCCTGTTCCTTTGCCAAGCCGCCAATGTCTAATGTCTCAACTTTTTGTGAAATGATTATCTCTCCTCGAATTTCATATCGGAACTCAGCCTGTTTCTCAGGAAGTCCCTTCTATACCTGCACCTGCTTAATATATTGTAATTCTATTTTAATTCATTTGATATTCGGACAAGTTACAGAACAGCCCTTAACTTTACAATGCTTTGTAAGTTCAAAGTCGTACAATGCTTTGGAGACTAATAGAAGTCATTTTTACGATAAAAACCTCGATTTTAATAGTTTTACCCTACTAAAGCTTGTTTTACAGACATTTTAAAACTGATTCCGTTTAATCCGGATTATCAGTAATCTGGACTAGGTCCGGTCCCGTCAAACCCGGATTAGCGAGACTCTACTGTAGTAAGAAACGTCTCCCACCGACTTATCATTTAAATTTGTAAACATATGATTTGATATTAAAAAAAAAAAAAAAACTTTGAAAGAAAAGTTGAATTAAAGTTGCAGTTTGTGTTATTTTAAGCACAAAACTAAATTATTGTCGACTTTTTGTTAACTTTGAAAATATTTTAGTTTACCTTTTTTTAAATTTAACGGTGAAAATTTTTTGTTTTTTTAAACTTAAATTTTATATTTTAGTTAAAATAGTTAGTTTACCTTTCAAGCACAGATTTATATTTTATTTATTTATATATTGTAAAAAAAAAAAAGTAAATATTTATTTATTTGTGAATTATTTTTATTTTAAAAACATAAAAAAAACTGAAAAAACTTTTTTGTCTGTTTCATCTTTTTACTTATTTGTTGTTTTTTACGATCCGTTGGCAAAACTGAGAACCCTTATAATTCACTCCCTTTGTCTGACTGTCATTCAAGGACTTCTCTCTAAAAGTACAACTGTACAATTGGAAATATTGCAGTTTTGCTTGTGCTTTATTTTGATGCTGGACATCTTTACAACAAGAATATGTATGTGCGTCGCGGGGATTTTTAAGTTTTACAATTTTTTTATAATTTTTAAATAAGAAAAGTCTAAGTTTTTTAGTCACAATAGTTACCAGAAGTTTCTGCACCTTACCGATTTGCAAAATGATATTTACCACCAGGAAATCTTGACACAGACTCAAACCAATATTATTGTCTACTAAGGTCATTTCTTAAATAAGTTTTAATTTGTAAAAAAAAAATTAATTAATTATCATTTTCTCATGATAGTTACCGTTCAAGTTCCTTTAATTAAAGTTCCTGGTCATAGAAATTTTTGTTAGCTGATTATATTTAATTCCCTAAATAAGCCATTGTTAGAGGTACGGAATTTTCGCAAATAAAAAACGGAAATTTCGCTAAAATTCGCATATACTACGTATATGAAATAAATTATTTTTTTATACACTTAAAATTTACCTTTCATCTTAATTAAATGATAACATTGATGTTATTTTTAACAGTTGATTCTGTTAGAGTTGTTCTTCTGTGAGTAACGACGACATTATATTTACTAAATAAGCGTTCTGTGTTTACGCTGTTAGTTGGACTCCAAATGCTCTGTAACGCTGCTTCAGCAAAGCTTAGAAATCAGCATTTAGTAGCCCACAAAATGTCCTTAACATTGGCATCTTCATTCCTGTCTATTGATTGAAGCATTGTGCGAACCCATCACTGAGCTCATTTAAGTGCTCTGAAGTAAGGAAGTTTTGAGAAGGTTCCGAGTAATGTATTTTGATTTAAGGTGGTTATACTTGCAATACTTGAAATCATTTCAGATTGTTATACAGTGACACCTCATGTTGAGCTAACATTCATGTTACGAGCGTCGGAAACTCACCTCGCCTAGTTATTTCCAAGCTTCAGCGAATGCCGAGGTGAAACCCTCTTTAGTTTCTGACTATTTACACTGTATACATACAATGCCGTTGGCTTCTTAAGGCAATTGATAAATTATAAGTTTTTATTATATATATTTTTCTTTATCGTTCACCTAATTTTTTTGTTAAATATATTATTTTATTAATTTAAAAAATGGTTCTTAGAGAAGATATCAGACTGCGGCGGCATTAAAAACTATTGTTTGTAAAATATGTATGTTACGTAATTAATAAAAATTATTCATATTTTAATATGTACATTTCGCATCTATTCGCAAATATTTCCAATTTTCGCATAAATTCATGTCTATTTCGTAAAAACGAAAATTCCGTACCTCTAGTCATAGTACACAAAACTCTCTGAAGAGGACCAAGTTTTTTTTTTTTTACAAAAATAACCTACTTAAATTTAATTTTTTTTTTAGTAACTATCGTGATACGTAGAACGCTGGGTAACTAATGTGACATCTATCTTGTTCCTAGGTAACTATCATGACAAATTGACAAATTCCGTGATCCTCTAAAGTTGGGTATGATGTATGATAAAATAGTTAAAGGGACATTTTCAAAATAAGTGACACTTTGACAATTCTGAGCCAACTAGTGCTTTATTTTGATGCTTAACATCCATACAACAAGAATATGTATCTGAAAAGTAACTATATCGAGACTTATAAACTAAAACATGGCGGCCAAGCCACCCTAATGTATTAATGCTTTCAAAGGAAAGGATAAGTTTTCTGTATACTACTGGGGTATTCCCAAAAAAATATGCAACAGCTTTAAATGCACTTTTAAGAACTAAAATGAATGGTAACTATTGTGACTTTCAATAAACATACCAACCATGATTTTTTAAGAGAATTGTTGTTTGACAGAGGCTTACTTGAGAAGACGCTGAGACGAACTTTAGGTTATAAAGGAACCCTCCACGATTTTTCGTCAGGTTATCTTTTCTGGCTCATAACAAGCCATTGTTTACTAGAGTTCTGTAAGCATTTTATAGTTTTTTCCTCTTTTTATTCTATTAAAAGCTTTTTTAACCTTATCATATATTAGTAACGTCATTAATAATAATAAGCCAACAAATGTATACATTATAGATGATAAAACAAATAATTCTCACAAATAACTCAAATAAGATGTAAAATAACTTACTCACAGATGTGCTCTTTTTACTCTATTAAAAGCTTTTTTAACTGTTTTTAACCTTATCATGTATCAGTAACATCATTAATAAGCCAATAAATGTATACATTATAGATGATAAAACAAATAATTGATTAAAAAATAATAATAAAATAAAATAGCACTGATAAACCCCCACCTATATCCAATGTTATGAGCCAGCTAACCTAACTTCACACACTTTTTTACCTAAGTGACGTCACACTTCCCCGGCGTATTGCTGGGACAAGCCTTTTTATTAAATTCCCGACCTATTACACCGAAATAAGAAAGAAATTATATTTATATCACAAACTACATTATATTTCTTATCTAGATCATAGTTAGAAAGTCAAAGAAAAATATTTTTCCAACATTTTTTGTCATGGTAACTAAAAGGGGCAAAATGTTGATACTTTTTTTTTTTTTACAAAAATGGCATGAAAATTGTAAAATAAAAACTTTCTACAAGTTTTCTAAATACAACCCTAGATAAACCAGACTGTTGGACTATTATTGTGTTTAGTTATGAATTAGTAGTGGGGGGCGGTGACCTTGGAATGGTAGTGACACCGAGGTAGTGGAAGCAACACCCCTTTTTTACCTATTATGAGACGAAAAAAGTTAAAATGTCTATAAACTCTTGTTACAATTAGAATTGTTTTTTGACAGCGCGGGAAAATAGACAAGAAGCCAATGAGAGCACTGGATTTTGAATTCTAGGAGGTCGGGAAAAAAAAATGTCTAGTGGAGGGGTGCGGACCTAAGGGTAACCGTTCCAATAGAGATGATTAGTAATGACGTCACAAGATGGCGTAAGCTTTCGATAATTTATTCGATTCGGTTTGTTATGTTCCTTTTCCTTATCACCTGTTATTAATCCCATGTAAAATGAATGGGAGAATTTTCTCAACTTTTTAAATAATTAATTATTAAATTATTATTAATTTATAAGACTTTTCAACCATTAAACGTTATTATACTAAGTCTATTTTAACAATGTAAGATAAGAAAACATTAAAAATTGCCGTTCTAGTGGTTTAAAAAAATATTATTGTGAGTGTGTTTTATTGTGGTGATACCGTCCGGGTCCGTTCTTATTTATTGTTTATTTTTTAAATCGTTTTTCTATTTTAGTTTGTATATTATGTCTTCCACCTTCTCGAGCGTTATGAAAATTTCATCTATACTTCATTTTTTTCGGAGGACAAAGCTATTCTTCGTAAAAGTATGTCAGAGTACTTAAGTAATATTAAATTAATGTATTAAATTAGTTTTTTAATCAAAATTTTAAACAAGTATACATGCGAGGCACTCATATCTTATATTATTATACTCGTTAATATAGATAACAAAAAATACACTAATAATAATAGTAATAACAGTCTGCTCTTTGTCTCGTCATCAACGTATTTTTCCTTGGCTGGTCAGTGATCTATTGTATAGTATATAATTATGTTTATGTTCCAACATCGGTTAAATATAATGCACATTGTAAGTAACCAGGAACAAAATATTATTAGCAAATAATCTTTTATTACCTGGCAGATTAAGTATCACTATCTTTCTACAAGTCCTGTACCCTGAGTATACTTCATTGAGTTTCAAAACTTGAGGAAAATTTATTTTCGGACACACGATGTGAACACGAACACACCCTGTGAATTTTTATGGCAACAGGAAATACAAAAAATCAAGTATAAAGATTAATAACTCAAATAGCTTTTTCGATGATATGACCCTTCACACAAATACTCATTTTAAATAACTGAAACAAAAGTTTTTAATGTTTTCTTTGTTACATTCGTTAAAAAAGACTTGGTACAACAATGTTCAAAGGGTGAAAACTCTTATAAATCAATAATAATTTAATAATTAATTATTTAAAAAGTTGAGAAAATTCTCCCATTCATGTTACATGGGTTTGATAACAAGTGATAAGAAAAAGGAACATAACAAACACTGAGTTAAATTTTCGAAAGCTTTTGTGACGTCACACTAATCATCTCAATAGACTAGGGAGTATAATATATAGACCTGCCAGATTGGCGCCAAATCGGTGCAATGACGGTGGCGCTTTCTAGTGGTTGCCCCAAGAACTAAATTAGTTCGGGAGCCTCTACTAGATAGCACGGCTTATAATTTTTTATATTACTTTCTATGCATGTCATTTGTAGAAATAAATGTTAATTTTATTTTTTCAAAGCATGTTACAGTTTTCAGAGATGATCAACAAACCTTGAAAATAATAAAATAACATTTATTTTTACAAATCGTAGCAAATCTTATTTTTCAAATCTTATTTTTTTACTATAAATGTTTTAATCCAATAATTGCATATTGTGCCTTAAAAAAGTACATTAATTCTTTAGCAAATAAAAATTAATAATAATGTTGAACACTTCAGCAAATAAGTGACCCATTAAATAATGTAATATATTGGTTTAAAAAGCATTTAGGGTTTTAAAGTTATGAACAGGAAAGCGTAAGATTAGAAACAAACCATAACATAATAAACAAGTATAATTTATTTCAAATAACCCATATACATAATTTTAATATAAATTTCAAAATTCTAAATAGCTTTTGTGACGTCACACAAATCATCTCAATAGGTTCCACGCGTGCGCAGACTACATGTGACAGACAGACATTTAATTAAAACCAATTGTTTGGACTCAAGGCACTTCAAAACCTGTAAATCCATAAAAATCTCATTTTCGCGTCATAACAAATACTTTCCCTTTATATAAATTGTACACAAAAAGAGAAATTAAAAATCACAGGGAAGTACTTGCGTCCAAGTACTTTTTAGGGTTTTGTAGATGATTAAGCATACCCGTTATGAAATTATGATTTTTTTTCTTCGATCCTAAGGGTCCCGGGTTCGATCCCCCGGGAGGTCACAATGTTTTTTATAGGTAATAACGACAAGATAAATTACATTGTTTAGGAAATTTTCATCGCCCAACCATACGGTGTAACCATGAATAATTTCAAAATTTTAAGACCAGCCATTATATAAAATTTGGGGGGGGGGGGGGTTGGGGGTATATTTTGACTTATAAAACCAATAAAGAATTAAAAATTTAAAAAAGCAAATATATATTTGTATCCTACTATTCAGCAGCTTTCATTTGATACCCAACACAAAATTTTTAAAAAATAAAATTTTGGGCGCACTCCAAATTTTCGCTCACGAAATAGGTAATTTTTATAACCTGGGAATGAACTCCCGGAAATATCATCGCCCCACTATAAGGTATTAGTATGAATTATTTCGAAATTTTAGCACCAGCCGATCTATAGTGGTTGAAGGGGGGAAATTTTTTGGGGTATATTTTGATTTTTTCCCCCTATAAGGAATGCAAATTTAAAAAAAAGCATATATATATTTGTGTCCTACTCTTCAGCAGCTTTAATTTAATACCCAACTCAAAATTTTAAAAAAATAAAATTTTGGGCGCACTTCACTTTTTCGCGTCCAGAATGAACAATTTTTTAAAATTTGGGATGAACTCCCGGAATTTTTATCGCCCCACAATAAGATATTAGCATGAATTATTTCAAAATTTTAGCGCCAGCCGATCTATAGTGGTTGGGGGGGGGGGAATTTTTTTTGGGTATATTTTGATTTATTTAACCAATAAGGAATGCAACATTTAAAAAATCATATATATATTTGTGTCCTACTCTTCAGCAGCTTTCATTTGATACCCTACTCAAAAATTAAAAAAAAATATAAATTTTTGAGTTTACCACATTTTTTCGAATTGCGCATGCGCAAATCTAATTATGAACTTCTGTATATTTTTCCTGTGGTTGGGTCAAAAAGTTGCACCAGTGTTTCAAATTTTAGTACTTTCGCTTAAACGGTTCGGGCCCTATGAACCAAAGAGCGACGGACGGACGGACACATCACCCTCGGTATAAGGGTTTTGAGAAGTATCTACGAAACCCTAAAAAGTAAAAAAACACCTGTTGAACACTTTTATAAAATATACTATTTAAAAATTAATGAAACATTATGACATCTAAATACAACATCAATATCAATATGTGAGAAAATTTGATTCCATTTATGAAACAATATTTTTTTTTCGTAAATTAACAAAACAAAAAATGAAATTGTACTTATTTTGTATATTTATATTAATAAAGATAATTCCAATGGTTGAACTAGCCTATACGGGGCATCAATAGAAATGAAAAAACACTGGCACATATAATTAAAGTCTTTTCTATATATTGATAAAAAATGCACCGCAATTATGGATTCTTCTTCATTTCATAAGTTATCTCTTAACACAAAATTTCCATCTTCAGTCCTCTATTTTGAGGCACAGCTGTGTACAAGTCGATTTTGGGAATCTTGGGCGTATGTATCTGTTGTAGATTACCTGGGCTTCGATGTAGCGTATCTGGTTTTTCAAGAGAGTATGAAATGAAAAAGAATACATAAATAATGCAATTTATATCAATATACAAGAAACACTTTAATTATGGATGCATTATATTTGTAAGTTTTTGCATTTCTATACATGATGCCCCATATAGGCTGGTCCAACCAATTTTTCTTAAATAATCGGAATCAATTACTCTTATCTTATCAGAGTGAGGGGGTTGGGGGATAGAGAAATAAGGAGGAGGAGTAGAATCTAGATATTCTAAATAATTTAAATGTTTCTTGATGGTAGTTTATAAACCTATCAAATTAAAAATAATCCCGTCAAGTACTTGCCTGCAAGTTATACTAGAAGGCTTTCTTCGGTCATAAGAATTCATAAATACATTATTACTATCATAAATACCAGTGGCGGCGATGAGGGGGGGCGGTCGCCCCCCCCCCCCCCACTCTCTGGGAAAACGTAACAATAATTTTGCTTTGAACACTGTTTTTGTTTAATTTACCTTTTGTTGATGCAATTGTTGCATTTACTATTTTGCGTACAACAAAAATTACAGTTAATGTAAATATTTCTATTTACTTACTTTCTATTTACATTAAACAACTTATGGAAAGTCTCAGTTGTATTTCAATGTTCCCTTCTATATTTCGTAATCTAGGCCTATTGGTGCGTTAAACAGAAATATAGTGTGAAATAATTGGTTTATTTGGTTCAAAACAGGGCCGATTTAACTATAGGGGCACGATGGGCACGTGCCCAGGGGCGCAAGAGGTTGTGGGCGCAACTCAAATGGTCATAGGGGATAGGGGGGTGGGGGTTGGAGGGTGCATTGTGACTGGGTGCCCAGGGCGCAGTGAACGTCTAAAACGGGCCTGGTTCAAAATATTTTTTGCTAATTCATAAGATTAAATTAGCCATGTTTTGTTGCAAAACACAATATATTCTAGCAGGTTATTAAAATAATATTGTACTTTTATATTTATTAGACTAATGGGCCTGACGTTTTCAGTTCTTACCCATGACGTTATTATGTTATTTTAAGAAGTTATAAGCAATAATTTACTTTTAGTCATGGCCTAGGCCTACTATGATGCTGTTAAAAATTCTAAACGTTTTAAAAACATGACCTAACATTTTGTTTAAACTTTATTTACGAAACTTTTAAATTTCAAATAAAAATCCTAAGAATGAACCATCTAGAAAATTAGCCTCAAAAACTCTTAAAACTCACCATTTTGCTCCTAGATTGTAAACATTTCTTTTTTTGAGGGGGAATTTCATTACCCCCCAAACCTCCCGGTGTTACAGGCTCGCCCCCTCACTTTTAAAGTCCAATCGCCGCCACTGATAAATACATTATTACTATTATTATTTTTAAGTAATTAAAAAGTTTCACTTGTAAGAAGCAAGATGTGCTTATAAATGTTTTCCTTTAGTATCTTCGGTTGCACTTATTTGGGTCTTTTAGGGTTAAAATGCCGCCATTTTGCAGTGTGTACTAAATTTCAATACCTATAAAATGATATCCGTCTTCAAATTTTCAAGAAAACAAATTTTGGGGCAACGTAATATATGAATAATTTCTAAAATTTTACTTTTTTACATCAACTCCCGGAAATATCATTGGACCACATATTTTTGCCTTATTTTTAGGGCCTATCCTAATGGGGTAGTTGAGGGGGGTTCATTTTGCTTTTTGTTTTAATTTTTTCAGGGGTAAAAGTGCCGCCATTTTGGAAACGCGATATATATTTGTGATCTACCTTTCAATACCTTTGAAATGATACCCAACTTAAAAAAAATATAAAATATTGCGATCAATTCGCAATTGATCGCTGATTGCAGAAATTGTGAGTGGTTAAGTTCGTAATAATTTTTCTGTTTTTGGGCAAAAAAGTTTAACTTGTTTACAAAATTTCAAATCTCTAGCTACGGTAGACGGTAGATACACTCGGTCGGGAGATATACTCCAAGATGCGACGGACGGACCGACTCAACTACAGGCCGGGCGCATACACTAGATTTTACCACGACTAAACTATTGAGTCGAAATCGATCAACTCCTGGATTTCTCCTCGACTAAACTGTTTAGCTGTTGGAGTGCGCATACAATCGGTTGCCATTGAGATCCCCCAGCATTCGTGAGCTATGCCGTACAAAACTATATACAGAAAAGCGCACTCGCTTGCGTTTTCCTTTATATGAAACACAAAGAAAAGGAAAGGAAAAGACGATACGGTGTACAACCCGATATAAGCGAAAGATTATTAAATGAAAAGTTTCATACATTACATTATAATCTGAAGAAATATCCAGAAAACTTGTTTACGTTTTATCAGTGGCGTATCCAGCGGCTAGGTCTGGAGGGGGCACATTCTAAGTCAGTTTAGATTGGGGGGGGGGGGGGGGGAATTCGTAGTGGAAACAATAAAAGGGAACTACTTATTCAAAAAGCAGCTTTTTACGATTCAACTTATTGAAACATATTATGGTGGCCATTTATATGAAAAATCCCCCAAAAGCTCTGAAAAGTTAGGATAAAAAATATTGTTTTCAGCTCACACAAAGGGCAATTTAACAATTAGGGCGAATTTATCAACCAGCATAATCAGAATATGAAGGTGAAAAAATAAGATTATTGGAGCGAAGTTGCTTCTGGCATGTTACACCGTGTGCAGTCCGGCTGTCAATCCGAAAAAAAACTATCGTGTCAAAACCTACCGTCACGAAATCCATCGATCACGATAACTTGAGTAAAACACGACCGATCAAGTTTTATCACTTTTTAATCGAGCAACTATCGTGTCGATAGTATGCGCAGTGGCGATCCTAGGGGGGGGGGGGGGGGGGCTAAGGGGCTTGAGCCCCCCCAGAAACCAAATTAGCCCCCCAGGATTCAAATTATCAATTTCACCTCAGAAATGCATAAAAGCTCTGTTTTGGGGGGTCATATATTAAAACATTTCCTGGGGTGTACCCCCCCCCCCCCCCCCTCATTACTTAACTGCAGACGACGCCCATGACTTACAGTAAGATATTGTACTGCAGTAAGCATCAGCATAACATTTCTAACGAATCCGTTCTAAAAACAGTTGTTACTTGGCAGCGGAGATGTTTTTTTGTTTATTAGTTGTACACGAATACCCCCCCCCCCCAGACTTTGCCGCTGGATACGCCACTGCATAGGATTGCCACCGGAAAGGACTGTAACAACATATAATATACAAATGTGTTGTTTCCTGGTACATTAAAATGTATACTAAACCCACAAAACATGGGGGCTTTAGCCCCCCCCAGAACTATTGACCTAGGATCGCTACTGAGTATGCGCACTCCCATAAGATCCAATAGCTTTTTGACGTACAACTAAATAGTCGAGCGATTAAAAATTGTACGTATGCGTCTAGCCTAAAGGGTTTCTAGGATGACCTCGAAACCCTAATAAGACACTCGGTTGCGAAGCATGGGAATCCAGCGAGCTAGAGAGAGAGAAACTAAACTGGAGACGGGATTGATATCGGTTGCCGTGGTTTTGGTTTTCCGTATACTGGACGAGATGCTCGACCTCGAGCCAGGGTGAGAGCGGATATGAGAGGGGAGACGCTCGTGTACACTCGGGGATCTTCGTCTGCTCCCCTCCCATATCGGTTTTTTCAGGCCGAGTCCAGGGTCTCGCGTTAGTTTCAGTTGCCAGAGCGTTGCTCTCTCTGTCTCTTGTAGCGTAACGCACGCTCTCGCGCTTTCGGTTTTGTGCTGCCCTCATTTATTGATTTACCTTGTGTATATACACTAACTGTAAGGACGTATAGTTGTTTACAGTGCATGTACATATGCACCGTGCAGTATATTTACAGCGCGTGTATGTTTAGGTAACGACTGTAAGAACTCGTCTAAGCAATATGTGGAATAACGAGGTGGAGCTGAACTTCTTGGATGTTTACCAAAATGAACCGATATTGTGGGAACCGACGCACAGGTTCAGTAAAGATAAGAACCAGCGGAACAGAGCCTGGATCCGCATCAGCGAACACACCGGAATCCCCGTACCGGAATTAAAAAGGAAAAAAGGTTCGCTGATGGCCACTTATCGAGCTCACACGAGGAAGATGAAGAAATGCGTCGAGAGGGGAGCGGAACCTGATCAAGTACACAAACCCATCTGGTTCGCTTTCGACGTGATGCATTCATTTCTAAAACATCTGTATGACTCCAACAGTACGACGAACACTGAATACCAAGTGAGTGTACTTCAAATTAACATTAATCAGGGCCGGCGCAAGAGGTTTTGGCGCCCTAGGCAAAACTATTATAAGGCCCCCCCATCATTCTTAGCCAACGCCGATCAGTCGATTCAGCCGTTCACATTTAGGAAATACAAAACAAATAAAACTTAATTTATTTTTTAATCACTGCTACAATTTAAATAACTTCCTAACTCCAGTTGAAATAGTTGCCAGTCCTACTAATCTCTCTACTGTCGTATGTGACCCCAGCTCAATGGGGGGTCCGGGGGGCCTCCCCCAGAAAAATTTAGAAAATTAGGTTCAAAATGGTGAATTTTTGGCCTTTTTTAAAAGTTTTTCCAGCAAAAAAAAAGCAATCACCTGAAAGTTTGTTTAAAATTGTTTCTACAGAATTTTTGAAAAATTCATTAACTAAATCGGTTTTTAGACTAAAAAAAAATAATTATTTTTTTCCTTTAACGCTGTACTATGGTATTAATTGTTTCTAATTCATTATGAAATACATTCACAACGTCCTATACAGACTGTGAACTAGTAGATACACACTCAACGGAGCATATAAACAAACAACCATTAAAGTATGCAAATAAACAAACACAAAATAGTTTAATGTTTCTATCCCACATAAACATGCAAGTGGGAATCCCAGTTTTAAATGTTAATATCAACTTGACTATTGCTCCATTAACAATAATCATTTATTTGCAAAATAATTATATTATTAGTTTTAAATGGGTATGGAAAATAATAAGAAATGTTTATCCTTATTTTATTCAATTGATATTTGTTGTATTGGGGGGGGGATTCCCCCCCCCCCCCCCCCATGAATCCGCCTCTGAGATCTCTCCTAATTTAAGTTAATCATCTATCTTTCTTTGTAAAGACATTGACTTCTTGGTGGGCAAGTATTTTGCGGCGCCCCTCAGGCCCTAGCGCCCTAGGGTACGGCCACAGTGCACGCTGGTTCCGAATCAGGTTCAGGCTCCGAAAACAGGCTTGTGATACGTCAGCTTGAGGAAAGCAGGTGATGGCCACAGTGGAGGCAGGTAGAAATACGCGCTGACATAATGTAACGTAAACAAAACAAAAACAAGGAGTTGTCTTATGAAGTTATAGGTGTTTTTTACGGCCACACAGAGTTAATATAACATTAAAATATAGAAGAATTGCTTTTTATGAAATTATTATTAAGTTAAGGAGTGCATATGAAGAATACCATCGCTTATTTGAGCAGATAACAAATTGTAGAGAACATGAAACGTTTCTTCCTACATTGAGAATGGAAGTGGAGCCATTCAAATATTTTAGAAATACTTTCGTGATAAGCGTTTCTTTCTTTATTATATTAACATTAAAAAATAAATCGAAACGAAGAAAATCAAACAAGAATCAAAAGACACAAAGTAAGATACGTATTTGGTATTTGTACATAACCAAGAAAAAGGTTTCATTAACAACTACAAATGCCAAAAAATAAATAGTAGTTTGTAGTTACAATACAGTCCGTGGGCGCTGATAGCAGCCGAAATCTGAAACAAGAATGATCTAAACATTCCGGTAAAGCCTCTGACTCCGAACGCTGCGCGCGCAACCAGTTCCTGCTTCCACTATGGCCACCCTGCTGCAATACCACTGTTTATTTCTCACACTTGTTTTCTGAGTCTGAACCTGATTCGGAACCAGCGTGCACTGTGGCCGTACCCCTAGGCAGTCGCCTAGTTGGCCTATACGGTCGCGCTGGCCCTGCCATTAATATTCTTTATTGTCATTAATTGAGCGAGTGGTTTATTTTAGACACTCGGCATATTATATAAAAGTTTGTTTGTCTAACGATATCTGACGTTGGACAAACAACAAAATTATGCCCACAGATGCATCCCGGCATTTGTAAAGACTGTAAGTGTTTGAAAATTACAATCTCAATAATTTCAAGATGTTGGCCAATATGGCGGAAGACTAAAAAGAAGGTTACAGACTGCCTGACATGTTATACATAGTTTTAAAGACTACACATACTTATACGGCATGTTGCATATCATTTTAAAACTCCTGATAAGTAGAGAAAGAAAATATACCTACATAATACGACATTATTTTCAAAATGTCCACAATAAATAAATAAATAAAAGGGTTTTTAAGTGGTATGTCATGCTGTTTACAGGCCCTGATTTATCAATGGGCAGACTGGGGGGCGGAACATTTTCGGATATATATTTTTACTTTTCCTCACTACCTATAGTAGGAAAAGTACTGTTTTCACCAAAAAAATGTTTGCGAGATTTCAACGGAATTATCCATTTTAGGTGTTTTTAAGACCTTCCTGAGTGGTTTTCAGCATGACGTATGTATGTGTGTGTGTATGTATGTGTGTGTGTGTGTTATCATCGTAGCGCCCTAGGTATTTAACCTAGAGAGTTTAAACTTGGCAGAAAAATCAGTCCTTACCTGTAGTGGTGCCGCCCGGAAAATCAAATTTTTCCGCCATCTTGAACCCAGTTTGTTGAGTCAGCAAACATTTAAAAAAAATCTTAATAAATCGACAATGGTCCTGATCGAGTTGAAATTTGGCACAAATATACCTCTCTGTATGAAAAAAAAGCCCACCAAATTTCATTTTGATACTGGCCGCCATTTTTAAGTTATTAATTTTTGATTTTTTAAACTTTGACGGTTAATAATACCGAAAGTATTAATAGGTTTTTGACGTATAGCATATCGTTGAAACCGGAAAAAATTAAGGAAAAAATATAAAAAAACCCGATGAAATTCCATTTATTTGTTTAAAAGTTATAAGCGAATATAATTATTTATTAGTGCGATCATTTTGATGACGTCAATGTTTGTTTACATCTGTCAAAATACCGCCAAACTTCAAATAATTAAATAAATTATAGGTATTAAAAATAAGGTTTTTTTAATGAATGGTAATAAATCAGTTTGTACAGAACGGTCAGCCATCCAAGTACTGACCACGTCCAATGCTGCTTCCTCCTGCTGCGAAGCAGCAGGAGAGGCCACTTTAGAGGCCTCTGAAGTGAGGAAAAGTTCCGAGGTACCCCGTACCCGATTTTTATTATTATTATTAATTATTATTATTATTATTATTATTATTTCTAGAACAGCTATTGATTATTAATTGCGAAGTTGTTAGCGAGTTCGCTAAGAAAAAATCAAGAAAAAGGTCCGTGTAGTTATGTTAACTAAAAGTTTTCAACAAAAGTTTAGAAACTGATTATATTACAGGTTATTCACTTCGTGTAATTCATTTCATCCAAAATTTGACTTTTACCTCAGTTAAAATGTTAATGTTTATTTCATATACCCGAGCTGTGGACAAATCTAAAGGTAATGTTTTTCATTTTCATATCTAAGTATTTATTTCGTTTGTTTTCTCTTTGGTAATAAAAGTATGTTTGCGCAGTTTGCACTATAAACGTAGTTATAATAAATTAATATTAGTTAAAAGAGGGATAGAGGCATAAAAATACGTGCGGTGTCGCGGGACACCCGGTAGCAACCAAGTTCCTTACATTTTCCATTAAATATAAAATCACAGTGCTAAGTACGTATACATTGCTAACTACTTATACATGGCCGAGTTAGAAAAGATACAAAATTAAAAGTAACCAACTGTTTGTACCTGGCAGAGTTAAAGCAAAATTAAAAGAAAATCATTATTTGTATAATTAAAGCAAGCGTCTAACTATAAATATATATTGAATATAAGAAAAAAGTTGATCATGATGAGTTTATAGTTAAAGAGTATGTTTGTTAAAGGAGTTTGGATTGAAATAGGACTGTTTTCTACCAACCCGGCCTATTAATTTAAAATATTATAAAATATATCTCTACCCTACTCTACAGCTTCTGCTTGTATCAGGGTGAAATTTTACATGATTATATTTTATTTATTTACAAAACAAAGTGACATTATTGACATATATAACAAAAATAATCAAAACAAGTCAAGTAACAGGCTTCCTTAATAACATTTTTTCCCGTCTTTTGAAGCTTATGTTTACGCGAGCGTTGCGCGTGAACGCTTGGGCGGATAACGTTTTCCGACGAACTCAGCCTGGGCATTTGTAAAATGAACATCTGTACCAAATTTCATCTAACTCGGTGATCTTTTACTCAAGTTATCGTCATCTGTAGATTTCGTGACGGATTTTGCGTGACGGTGATTTTGTGACGGTTATTTTGTGACGGTGATTTTGTTGGTTTTTTTCGGATTCACTGCCGGGCTGAACGTGCCACAAGGAGCTTCGTTCCAATAATTTAATAACAGTACATTATGGTATCAGCCCAAATTGGAGTAACACAAAAAATACTATTCAGTAATCACATATGACCTTTTTTGCAGGGGGAGTCAGTCTTTTTTTGTGGGGGGGGGACTACAAAAGGTTTTGCCCAGGGTGCCAGCTTACCCTAAATTAGGGCCTCGCTGTTTATCAGAAGTGACAAGTTTTATGTGTTTTTGAGTAGGTTGTAGGTAATGATTATAGACGAGGAGATAGCGTGCAAAAAAGTGTCTGACTAACATCAAGCTAGAATTTCGTGTATAAGTAAATCTTTTGGTGCCTTTTAAGAATATGTGGTCGGCTAAGTTCGTCTGCGGGACATAGTGGTGACAATAACTTGTGACAATAGAAAGAATCAAATGAATATTGCATTGCACTATAAGCCAAGAAAAGGAGTCAAAACATTAGAAATCACATTCCTCCGTCTAAATGGCAAGAGCAAATAGAAAAAATAAAATATGTAGATTCATTTTGTTTCATAATTTGTATGTATCACAGTATATGGGTTCCAATTTAAAATTTTAAAGTTGAATCCAATATGGTGACAACCAAAATGGGTACTCACCAAAAGTAAAGTCACCAAAGTATTACTTTATGTTTGATGAAGAGTTCAACAAACCGCAGTTTGATATCTCAAATAGATAATTAACCGTTTTTTTGCCACACCCTCTATATATAAATGTATGTGAGACATTCACGGATTAGGTGGCTTTCAAACTGCGCGCGAGACCGAGCCGATCGGCCGATCATCTCCGTGTACAACTGTTTACAATGCGTTTTCGGCGACCGAAATCGCTTAGCTAACAAAAACACATGATACGCCGGCCGGGTCGGCTCGGGGTTTCATGTGAATAGTGAATAGTCCCATGCTAATACATATGTGTTTGCTTCCCAAGCGACCTCGCTCGGTCTCGCACGCAGTGTGATGTGAAAGCCTCCTTACAAGTGAAACTCGAGTTCTAGACTCAGTTGATTTTATGTTACCTCCTACATATTAATGAAAACATTTATATATACATATGTATTTAATAATGTATAATATATAATATTACGCTTATATTCCAATTCTGTGTATTAATAATCCATCTGGTGTAGTGGTCAGCATCAGCATACTGACCTGCAGTTTAATGAGGTCGGTGGTTCGAGACTCGTCAAAGTGAAAGATTTTGTACAGGTAGGTATATAATTCAGCTGGCATTTTGGCCGGAAGTTTGAATTACCTGTAGATAAAGGAGTGACAAACTTGGTTTGACGGTGTCGTTCCATTCAAGCCACTTGACTCTACCGCGGCTAAACAAGTTTCACTTCAAAACAAACCATGCCGTGTCGAGGCATATCCCCTAGCAACCTTTCCTTAGCATTTCCATTAAATATAAATTATTAACTCACCGTACTAAGTATACAATGCTAACTACTTATACATGGCCGAGTTAGAAAAGAGACTAAAATTAAAATATATACTATGCTAACTACTTCTGTACTTAACGGAGTAAAGCTTTATTTTCCTAGACGCGACTCCAGCGTTAGACGCTGAAGTAATAGTCGTCCAGCGACTATCGCTGACGACTCCTCTTGTGAGTTTGCATGCTGTTTTCCTAGCTGAGCGACTCTTAACATGTAATCTCTTGTAATTTTGTTCTAGCGACTAACGCTCAGTGGCGAATTAAAGGGGGGGGCGGGGGTGGCGACCGCCCCCCCCTTGATTATACTTTTTTCCAACGCCTACCAAATTTCATATCAGAAATGCATAAAAGCGCTGTTTTGAGAGGTAATATTTTCAAAATTTTCCGAGGGAGGACCCCCGGCCCCGCAATATATCCTCCCCCTCCCCCCCCCCCCCCCCCCCCCAATAATAAACTTCTGACGACGCCAGGCGTCCCGGAGTTGTCCCGTTTTTGGAATTTAAATCCCGAACTTGTCTCCCGAAAACACTTTTGGTCCGTTGTCATGGACTTAACGGCTCCGTAGATGTATAAAACGAAAATATTAAAAATCCCCCTTTAGCTTCCGAGCTTACCGAAGGTAACACACTGTGATAAATTTTCGTTCCCAAGAACGAAATTTTTTTTAGGTATTTTAGACAAAGGGAATGATTAGGTGCACAACTTTTATTGTGTTACAATAACTATACTTTTAAGTTTGTATTATATTTTTTTTTAAAATGTACTTGTGTTCATGTTCATACTTGTTTTCCAACAAACTACACCATATAATCGAGCCAAAAATTACCCTTTTGTGACTAAGTATTAAAATCAAATTTTACCTCAGAAATGCATTTAAGCGCTGTTTTGAGAGGTCATATTTTCAAATTTTTCCGGGGGAGGACCCCCGGACCCCCCGCTATAGGGACCCGGGGATACAATAATTAACTGCTAACGACACCTATGACTTACGGTTAAGATATTTTACTGCAGTCGGGGGGGAGGAATCCTGAGAGCTCCCCCCCCCCCCCCCCCTTTCCTTAGGGCTTTCCATACTCCCGAAACCCATTGGAGGGTCAGATCGCCACCCCCTAGATGACACCCTTAATCCGCCACTGCTAACGCTCAGCGTCTATCGCTGAAGTTAGTTAAAAGCTAGAGCAAAATTAAAATAAAATATTTTTATTTATTTAATTTTATAATGATTTATAAGTGTACACAATAAAGATATAAAATAAATATGAATTGAATATTGAGAAAATACACAATCATGATGGTTTTTGATGGTTAAACATTATCATTGTAATAGAGAGTCTAGTAGTGGGGGCTCCCTTCATTCTCACTATTGCACCCAACTACACGCTTCGCACGTCTCCTTTTCAATAGCTAGTAGTTCCGCCAACAGTAGACCTCGCGAAAATTAGAAAAAAAATTAAATGCGGATAGAGGGTCCATTTGGTTTTGTGACGGTCTATTTTGTAACAAAGATCTTTGTTTCAACAACAAAATAATAATTATTATTATTACTATTCATTTTTATTTTTTTTATTTTGTAGAGAGTCCTATCAGATGATGCCTGGGTAAAAACTGAATCTGGAGATGACGAAAATGTTAAAACGGAAATTGCTGACACATCAACAACAACTATATCGGCCAAAAAACAAAGAACATATTCCCCGGATCTACAGCCTCCTCAATGTTCAACTAATCTAGGGCATACAGAAAGAATTGAATTCTTTGAATCTGAAATGTCAAGATTGCATAACCAAAGCCAAAACCAGGGGTTTGAAGACCAATATGACATGTTCGGCAAACATGTCGCCGGACAGCTCAGAGAATTACCTCTTCGTAGCTTCGTTATTCTCCAGGAGAAAATACAAAGATTAATATCAAAGGAAAGACTTCAGTCCATGGGAATGGAACCTTCATAGCCTCTGGCCTGTCATGTTTTGACAGAGTCATCATCAGAACAATCCTCTCCAAACCAAGAATTATATCAAGGAAAAGACTTCTCTCCATGGGAATTGAACCTTCATAGCCTCTGGCCTGTCATGTTTTGACAGAGTCTTCATCAGAACAATCCTCTCCTAACCAAGAATTATATCAAGGGAAGGACTTCTCTCCATGGGAATGGAACCTTCATAGCCTCTGGCCTGTCATGTTTTGATAGAGTCTTCATCAGAACAATCCTCTCCTAACCAAGAATTATATCAAGGGAAGGACTTCTCTCCATGGGAATGGAACCTTCATAGCCTCTGGCCTGTCATGTTTTGACAGAGTCATCATCAGAACAATCCTCTCCAAACCAAGAATTATATCAAGGAAAAGACTTCTCTCCATGGGAATTGAACCTTCATAGCCTCTGGCCTGTCATGTTTTGACAGAGTCTTCATCAGAACAATCCTCTCCTAACCAAGAATTATATCAAGGGAAGGACTTCTCTCCATGGGAATGGAACCTTCATAGCCTCTGGCCTGTCATGTTTTGACAGAGTCATCATCAGAACAATCCTCTCCTAACCAAGAATTACATCAAGGGAAGGACTTCTCTCCATGGGAATGGAACCTTCATAGCCTCTGGCCTGTCATGTTTTGACAGAGTCTTCATCAGAACAATCCTCTCCTAACCAAGAATTATATCAAGGGAAGGACTTCTCTCCATGGGAATGGAACCTTCATAGCCTCTGGCCTGTCATGTTTTGACAGAGTCATCATCAGAACAATCCTCTCCTAACCAAGAATTACATCAAGGGAAGGACTTCTCTCCATGGGAATGGAACCTTCATAGCCTCTGGCCTGTCATGTTTTGACAGTCTTCATCAGAACAATCCTCTCCTAACCAAGAATTATATCAAGGGAAAGACTCCGGCCTGTTATACTCGTATTTTGGCAGTATAACTTCCAGAACGATTCTTATAGATTTTTTACATTTATATAATATTTATTAAGTATACTTAAGTATCTAATTAAGAAAATTATGAATTATTGTTATTTTTTTAATTAATTTGTTCCTGATTTTCCCCATTTATTTATTTTTTTCTTAGATAACTAAGGATTTTTTTTTTAATAAAAAAAAATATATTTTCAGCATATTTATTTACATTTAATAAAATGTGTTGTTATTGGTGGCCAGTTATTTAAAAACTATTGTTAATATAGAAGGTGTATTTGCATTTTGATCTCGCGACCACTCGTTACTTAGTAAGTTGTTCGGGAGTGATGCATGGTACTGCTGAAGTACCAGGTACAGGTACAGGTACTTATAAAATGTTTTTTGTTGACATTTTGTTGCTACTAATGAGGACTGTGTTGGTTACAGTCATGACTGTCGAGATATATCTGTATTTCACAGTTTAATAATAGCAGAATTAGTATTAAGTAATAAAGATAAACATAATGATTTTATCGGAGAGACTCAGATGGCCCCTCTCTCTTCAGCGAGTTCTTGGCTAAATCGGATTGTACGGGCCATCGAAATTTCTTCGAGTTGGACCTCTACCTGGTTTATGTACAGGAGGGTTGTTTTTCTTCAGGAAATGAGCGGAGAGCGGCTGTTGAAAATTCAAGGGTACACAAAAATAAGGTTTTTAATTTAATATGCGGGATTTTATCACCTAACCTCAAAGTGGTGGCACGTACAGTTGGCCTGACAGATCAGAAATTCATTCTGTCGCAAATGCTGAATCACTGAGCAGGATGGTTTGATATACTTAAATATAGACTGATTGTACCAATGTCTATGAGAAATATTCCACAGATTACATTTTCTAAAGTGGCAATTGGTATTGCTGAGTTTGGAAAGTCAAATGTTTTTAGTTTTAGTTGACTATTACTCGATATGGATAGAATCTAAAATCAAAAACAGCTCATGTTGTTATTGTAAATTAAAAAAAAAAAATAATAGTTATTGTAACTAAAGAGGAGTAAAGTAAGCCATTATTCCCTGAGCGAAAAAGTTGGTTTTTGAGGCAAAGCCGAAGGAACCATAGTCCCTAAATCCCGAGGTGAAGCCGAGGGAATTTGACTCTTTAATTCCCGACGCGCAGCCCAGGGAATAACTCAATTTAGCTCCCGAGGCGCAGCCGAGGGAGATAATTATCGCGAGGGGAATAATGGCACTTTACTCACGAGGTACATACAATATTTTATCTCCAGTAGGAAGAAAATACAGATTTTCGTCCATTGCACAGTTTTTATTTAATATTTTAATAAATAACAATAATTATATTAGCACTTTTAATAGCAGATATAAGAGATTCAATATTAAAAACAAATAAGAATTGGAATTAAACTCAAATAGAAGGTTATTTAGATGCAGGTTATAAACAAGGTCAAAAAAAGCGCAGTGCCGCCAACCTTATTTCAACAACTTCATTACATTAGCCATACATTTTCTACTATTTATAAAATAATTAAGTTGTAATCTTTACTTTTTTGCCCTACTTTACTTTTTCGCCCTACTTTTACTTTTTCTCCCTACTTTTTGAGTTCAGGGATAAAAAGACCTGTTTTAGTCCCTCTAAACTAATTCAAAATCATAACTTTTTCTCCCTCCTGGAGATAAAAACATTTTTAGCCGATTTGGGATTCTAAAGATAGTTGTAGCTGACAATGTTCCCTGAGTAATAGTAAGGAGTTTAAAGAATTTTCTTCCGAATGGTGTTTTGAGATAATAGTTAGTCCACTCTATCCTAAGAGTATAATAGTCTGGAGTAAAGAGACTGGAACATGTTAAAGAAATGTAAATTTGACTCTAAAGAAATTTCATTGGTTTTATTGAATTATAAGAATAGAGCACTTGCATGGTTAGGAGTTGTTCCCTTTTCAATTGCTGCAAAGCAGAGTACTTAGAACAAACCTTTCTGTTGTAGATTCATAATTAAATCCAAAGCCAGTTAATGTTAGTAGTCGTATGGTGAGTCATCAGATAAATCAAACAAAGTATATATGATCGAAATAGTTGTTTCAAAGTAGATGTTT
Organism: Gerris lacustris; assembly: GCA_951217055.1. NCBI lineage: Eukaryota > Metazoa > Arthropoda > Insecta > Hemiptera > Gerridae > Gerris > Gerris lacustris. Next base: position 621,743 of record OX578286.1, read on the forward strand.
ATACAGTAGGTAAGAAGACATTGGTGAGTCGTGATGGGCTTTGGTGAAAAGGTGAAATACTAAAATTTCATGATCGTCCTAGAACATCTGTTTGCACGGTAGTGCGCAAGTCCAAGTTCCAGTAAGCATGCAGTGTATCTTTACTTGAACCAATTCACAAGGGTTTTCTTCACCCTCATATCTCTGCTTTCTCTAACGATGGGCTTTTGAAATTTGAAACATACATTAGGCCGAAGTAGCTTAGGAGACTGCAAAAAATTGAGCCCTTAATCAGGGCCGTAACTACACTCCGGCCGTAACTAGGGTTCCGCCATTAGGCCGTGTCGTGCTCACATCGTGCTCCGCGTTTTTTTGAAAGTTCTTAGTGTTAAAATAGTTTTTTCCGCTTAAAAGTGCATCAGAATTGTGCTGTAAGTCATAAAGAATTTATTCCTGATAATTATTTGGACTAATCATAAGAGGTAAGTGCATAATATCGTTTTTTGACGTTGAGCTTACTGCAAGTAATTTGTGGAAATAACGAAAAGATAGACCTTTGGAAGCTAGTTTTGTTAAATTTCACCAGTAGAACATAGTATTCCGGCAGTAACTGACCTTGGAAGTGAATTACTCTAACAGCGCTAGGCTGCGCCACCTTACGGGGTGATCCCTTGACAGCCTACTTTTAATTGATACCTCATTACTAGGTCGGCAGAGTGCACTGCAAGTACTGATCAGTTTCTATGAAACAAATTACCGCGGCAACATCTCAAACTCCCGTTCCCGATTTAGAGCCAGCCAAAAGACAAAGGTCACCAGATAGCCCACAAGTGCAAAATCCAAAAAAGTCAATCATGGATATGAGAGGATTAGAGGCACTGCTTGACCGTAAATTGGACCAAGTTGCTAAAAAAGAAGATATACAAAATCTGGAGAAAAAAATCGATGGAATTACTAAACAAAACGCTAAAATGCAAATAGAGATTCAGGCATTAAAACAATCTAATTTAGAATTAGCTAAGAAAGTAGATGACCTAGAAAATAGAGGCCGACGCAATAATTTAATTTTCAGATTTAAAGGACTAGTAGTAGGAGATAGACCGGATTGTAAAGAGCTCGTTAAAAAGTTTTGTGCAGAGCAGCTACAGATTAAGGAAGAAATATTTGTCAACCGAGCCCACACACTTAGAACACGGAACTTGGCAGTAGTAGTGATTATCGCTCATCTTCCGAGGGATTCAGATATCAGTATTATCCTAGAAAAGTGCTCGCTGTTAAAGGGTACCTGCTACAGTGTTCAAAGAGACTTTTCAAAGCCTATAAGAGCGAAACGTGCGCGGTTATTAGCAATTAGAAAGCAGGTTAAGGATAATACCAAGTGCTCTGTCAATGTGTCATTTGATCAGCTCTTCATAGATAATTTGCGATTTACTATGTCAGAAGACTTTGAATTATTTTTTAATAATAAACCTAATGGGGTCGCTAAAATTATGGAACATTGCAACATAGATGTCAAAACTATATTAGATTCTTTCTCGAAAGAAAATACGAAGTGACGTCACCCAAAAGCCAGCGATCAATCGTCAGGAGAGAACCCGGCATTCTACTTAGGACTCATTTCTATTTCATTTTGGAACAGCAGTGGATACCAACATTTCTTAGATAACGACCAGGACTTCACCGGAGCCGACATTGTATGCCTGTGTGAAACATGGAGAACAGAAGATATGAAAGGCCCGGAGGGATGGTCAGACCACCATATTATTACTTCACCGGCGATTAAAGAGAAGCGTATGGGCCGAGCTAGTGGTGGTTTAGCAATTTTCTTCAATCCGGCATTTACAGTAACGCTTATTGAGAAAAACGAATTTTGGATAATTGCTAGAGTCGAATTCAACAGTTTCCTTTTGATAATTTGTAATTTATATTTCAAGCCAAATTTAAAAATTGAATTTATCACCGATCATTTTGAAAACTCCTTGAGGAATGTGATTAACGATTATGTAGACGAATTATTCATCCTAGGCGGAGATTTTAACTCCAGGGTAGGAGGTTTAAATCAGGAAATCCCTAATAGTGAAACTAAGGGTCAATTGTATAACTATAGAGAATATTTAGATGTTAAGGCGGATAGGCGAGGGAGGCAAGTGTGTGAGCTTTTAGAAGGTCTAGGATTCGTGCTTATTAACGGTAGATCTAAGTCAGACTGTCCAGCAAGTTTTACCTATTTAAGTACAAATGGTTCAAGTACAGTCGATTTAGTATGGTGTAGAACTCCTGGACTGTCTCATATAAATGATTTTAAAGTACAAGATTTCTCCTATAGCTCCCATCATTTCCCGCTCTCGCTTACCATTTCTTCTCATTTGAATGTTAACCTAAGACCAACAAAAAATATCTGTATAAAGGAGAGGGACACATTCAGATGGAACGAAGAAAAGGCTGCGTTCTTCAAACAGCAATTGGCCGGCAGTCTTGTTAACTATACAGCAGACATTTCCAGCTTATCTGTTAATAATATTAATAGCTTCCTTGTGGATACTATAAAAAATACCGCGGAGTCGTTAGACATGAAACAAAAAATCCAGTATAGGACTAATCATATAAATAAAATAGTAAAAAAACGTAACAAACCGTGGTACGACAAGGAGTGTGATACTGCTAAAAAAGAAGCTCGGCGAGCAGCTCGAAAATGTAAAAAAGAACACTTTAGGGAACCGTTTAAAACGCAGTTAGCATTTAAATTAAAGATTTATAGACAATTAATTAAGAAAAAGAAATCGATTCATAGATTAGAAATAGTAAACAAACTGTCCAATACTAAAAATAGTAAACAGTTCTGGAATGCGATAAATAGATTTAAAAACAAAAACAATAACATAATGGACGGGATAACGATTACAGACTGTGAAAACTTTTATAGAGATTTATACACTGAACCAAAACAATCAAACAGTTACAATACCTTAGGCAATCTCACTGACCTTGACCTAGACAAAGAAATAACTGAAACTGAATTACTAGAAGCTATTAGGAACATGAAAAGTGGCTCGACCCCGGGTTCAGACCTAATTAATAACGATTTTTACAAACACTTACCTGGGGAAGGGGTCCGCTTTGTAACTAGCTATTTTAACAAAATTTTAGAATCAGAAGAAACCCCGGAAGACTGGTCTGAAATCATCACTATACTATTGCTAAAAAAGGGGGACAAGAGTGATTTAAATAATTATAGAGGCATCTCTTTAGTTAATTCAATAGCAAAATTATTTACGTCAATTATTAACAATAGGCTTAGGATCTGGGCTGAAAATAAAAAAGTTATACCGGAGAGCCAAAATGGGTTTAGGAAGGGACGGAGTTGCGTCGATAACATTTTCATTTTAAATGCGATGGTGCAAAATCATCTAAGGTTGCCTAGAAGAAAGGTTGTGGCAGCTTTTATCGATTTTAAAAAAGCATTTGATAGCTTGACCCATGAAATTCTATTTAATAAATTAGTGAATATTAAAATAAGTTCAAAAATCTTAAGAATAATTAAAAAGCTATATGACAAGGCAAGAACTAAAATAACCCTTAACAACGAGATGTCCACAGAAATTAAAATCTTTAAAGGGCTGTTACAGGGTGAAATTCTATCTCCTTTACTATTTAATCTGTTCCTAAGCGACATAGAAACTTTTTTCCAAGAAAAGGGCTATGAGGGACTTAGCCTGGACTCTTTAATATCTATAAGATTTTTAGCGTACGCTGACGACTTGACTTTACTTACGGACTCGACAACCAAGTTAAACCAAGCTCTCAAAATTCTGCAGGAATATTGTGACATTAATGGACTAACAGTAAATACAAAGAAGACCAAAGTAATGATATTTTCCAGAGGTAGCCTTTCCACTAACCGTCCTAAATGTTACTATAATGGAGAAGTACTAGAAGAAGTTAGTTATTTTAATTACCTAGGTGTTTGGTTCAGCAGGAGAGGGGTGTTTGAAGAGGCAGTGAATCAGTCATTGAGTAGAACTAGGGTTGCTTCAGGGGTGGTTAGAGAGACTTTGGCAAAAGCTTCTAATAGATCTTTTCAGACAGTCTGTCAGGTTTATAATGCTAGCGTAGTAAGTACATTACTTTATGCAGCACCGGTTTGGTCGCTAAGATATTTAGAACAGTTAGAGAGTGCTCAAAGTTATTTTTTTAAAAACTTCTTTTCTTTACAGTCTAACACTCCACACTACATAATTAGGCAAGAGTTTCACCTAAATCACGTAGCAGTTAAAATTTTGAAACTAACTCTTGATTTTATCAACCATATTCACGATCTAGATGAGAATAGCATAGTAAAGAAATGCTTTCAGCGTCTTCTGCACCTAGATTCCGTGCCTAGTAACACGGTGAGATGGAACTGGATTTCACAGGTAAAACGGATTCTGAGTGCAGTGGATGCTGCCAATACAGACATCATAGCTTCAACTATTAGCAACAACACTATCGATACTCTACTACAGACTTACGCTACACTCCTTAAACAACAAGACTACGACAGAATACAGACGTCATCTTACAGTAGCTTATACCGTACATTAAATAGCTTTAACCATATAGACACTTCTTACTTAAATCCCGAATTTAACCTATCCTATAGCCATCAAAAAGTTATAGCCCAAATACGAACTTCAGGTTATGGTTTTATGAAGATTACCCTCAGAGGAATTCTTCACAAGTTCAAAACAGACGAGCTTTGCACTGTCTGTAATAGGCACGAGGCAGAGACATTAGGTCACTTAATGTTAAGGTGCCCTATTTATAAACCTCAAAGAAATGCCTTTTTGCCCCTAAATTTGGTTAGTAGCGAGTATACCGATGAAACTAATTTGGCCTCAATAATTGGAGTTATGTCCAGGAAACAAGCGGTGAATATTTTTTATTTTTTTGTTAACATCCTTAAGATTAGGTCATTTATTTTAAATGAATAAGTAAGTTATTATTTTTGAGGCACAAAAGTGAGGAAGTCTGTTTTTTTTAATTTATTTTTACTTAATTGAATATTACAAGTATTTGTCGAAGCCCTGTATGATTTGTTACAAGCAAGATTATGTTTTTACACTTACAGTGTTAAAAATAAAAAATTAAAAAAAAAAAAAAAAAGCCGATGTGAGCTATATATATGTAATATTTTTATTTTATGTAACCACTTTGTATAAAGTTACCTAAAACTTTGTATACAAATAAATATATTATTATTATTAAGTAGCTTAGGAGACTGCAAAAAATTGAGCCCTTAATCAGGGCCGTAACTACACTCTTGGAGGCCCTGGGGCAAGATTATTCTGGGGGCCCTTAGTGGTATCGAGGGGATACCTCCCCCCCCCCCCCCCCCCCCCGGAAATTTTTTGAAAAATAACCCACCAAAACGTGTTTTAATGCATTTTAGAGGTCAAATTTAAAAAAAAATCGAAAATGTCTAATTTAGCCTCTATAGCTAAATCCTCACCTACCTCCTGGTTAATTTAGTAAGGGTAGTTGCGATGCAAAATGCAAGAGGTTGACTGGTTACTATTTGCGTCCGCATGTGTTTTATAACGCCGAGGGGGGGGGATTACTCAGGGGCCCGGGCCTTCGGGGTCGGCCATGGTTTGATTACAACCAAAAGCCAAGAAGAATATTGAAGTCAGTGGGGTAACTATGGGCCCGATTTGCGGGTGGGCCCCAAATCCAATAAAACTGTACCGGTCTAGGAGGAAGTGCAGACGCGGGGGTTCATAGCCCCCGTCGGGTGACCTGCTCACGGAGCCGACCGGAGTTCACTCTGTGTCCGGCCCTCGAACAGTACAGTTCAAATATAGTTCATAGTTTAAAGTTTATCACGTCTTATTTATATCAAGCAACCCTATCACCAATCATCGGCCCGTTACAACTGGTGGCAGCGGTGGGATTATCAAGGTAAGCACAATCAATTATTTATATATATTTTTTTTTTTATTCGCTCACTTTTTATAAACACTTTCCCCTTAATCACATACTCACATTCATAATGCCTTCTCAACAGACCATTGAAGTAAACGGTCAAGTGGTATCTTTGGCATCGTATATATCCGAATTAAACAAAAAAGTCTCAGATGCCGTGTCCGAAGCGGCCCAATTGCGGCAAGAATGGGCCGAACAAACACTTAGGTCTTCAAATCACACAGACAATTTCACCCGAAATCTATCCATGGTAAATAACGTTCCAGAATTCGCTGGAACGGATACAGGGCTCACAATTACAGACTTTGAACATAAATTAGAACATTGCGCGACGTTATCGGGTTGGACAGATAACGATAAACTCCATATCCTTTCAATAAAATTAACAGGACCCGCGAAAACTTTTTTGACCACCATTAACTCACCATCACTCACATACAACACTGCAATTACACAGATAAAAGACAGATTTATATCGGAACAAGACCCCGCTACACTCTTACACCGGTTTTCTAATTTAAAATTACAAGAAGGTGAATCCTTAGAGAGTTTCGCTGATAAAGTCAGCGTAATTTCTTCTAAGTTGACAACATTAGCCCACACGGATCCCAAATCACTATTAGATAAACTTATTGACAAAATATCGACGGATTCCTTTGTCGGTGCACTCCCTCAAAATTTAAAAACTCCGGTACAATTAAAATTCCCGAAAACCTTACAGGAAGCAAAACAAATCGCGACTGCCATTCGAGACATAGATAAACACATAACCGAACAACCGATATTTGCCATTCATCATTCACCGCGCATTAATAATAATAATAACACCCGCCAATCCCCACAACAAATAAATAATGACAGGCAACAATCACTAAGAACACCATCACCAACAAATAAATCACGACCCCCCACCCCTTGTAAGTATTGTCGGGCTATGCACTGGCATAGCGAGTGTACGGTCCGCAATTCCCCCAATTCTTCTCGTAACAATTCACCGCGCAGACATTATACACCCTCACAGTACACCAACATATACAGACAATCCCGCTCACCTACAAGACGCTCACCAACAAGAAATTCATCATTTTTATGTTTCCAATGTTCCGGATATGGCCACCAAAAATCACAGTGTCCGACAAATATACGACGAAGACAGAGTAGCAAATCCCCCGATAAAAACAATATAAGGTGCCAAATTTGCGATTTATTTTGACATGCTGCTAAGGAGTGTACACGCTTCACGAATCACCCAAACTCCACGAAGGGTTGGCAGTAGACCGGCTGCAAACCCAGCACATAGCACTTCCGGTCAAGGCACTAGGCAAATACACAAAGGGCACGCTTAAGGATACAGAGGGCACTCTCGCACAACACACCACACAGTTTTTTCAAGGATCAAAGAGTATATTAAGGCACAGGCACAGAGTTAATTCAGGCAAGTCAAATTCACCCAAACATGTCACATGGCACCCATCAACATACGTAGATTCACAAGAACAACCACAACGAACATCAACACAGGGCATTACATGGCACACACCTATCAATGACACATATAAATATGGCACACGCGAAATAAATGGCGACATAGTCACAGACAAATTTCACAGTGGAACACACACCTACAGGGGGGCAACAATAAATAGCACAGGCCAAGCACACACCACAAAATTAAATTCACTAATTTCAAAACTTCAACAGTTATTACAAGACACACAACAATCGATTCACCACTTTTCACCAGAGCACACCAATTTGTCAATGCACAACATTAATCATACACCAAATCAACTCTCACAAGACACCATACTCATACCAGCATTTTCGAGTGATCACGATACAAGTTTACTTTTGCCTGCTACTGTCAATGGTCAATCAGTTAAATTGTTACTAGACACAGGTGCGTCAATTTCATTAATACACAAGTCTTTAGCCACATCTTTCTACCCCACTTCAATCCGTCTTCAAAGTATTTCCGGGAACGCAATGCACGCATATGGCGAAAGCGAGGTTCAAGTTCAATTAACTGACAATGTAAGTTTTAGAGATAAGTTCATTTTAGCAGACATACCAGGCAATTTTCATGGTATCATAGGTAGGGATATTTTATTTAAGTACAGAGCAATAATAAATTTTAAAGATTCCAAATTTATTTTTAATGGTAAATGTATTCCATTCACAAGGAACCAAACAGTACATCAGAACGGTAATAACATATATATGTGCTCAGATGTTCAAGAAATTAACAAGTACAAGTTACATAATTTAAATTCCGAAAATATTTTCCCTAGCACACTTTCTCTAACTAGAAAATACACTTTAGAACCGCGTTCACAAATATTAGTTAAGCTTAAAATAAGAGAGAATATACCAAGTACAGAAATGCAAGCTTGCATTTCTTCGCATTCTAACTTGCCTAAAGGCGTTTATATAGCAAACTCCATTTCAACAATTATTGATAACTATTGCATTTTTAAATTCTTAAATACAACTTTCAGGCCAGTCACTTTACCCAAACATTTTCCAATAGCCTTCATTGAACCATTTTCATCATTCGAACAGCAATCAGACAAGCTGACCGAAAGTCACGATGTATATCACCTAAACCACAATACAGAATCAGATCATCAACTGCATCAGGCATTATTAGCAAAGCTGTCGCATTTAACCCCTCAACAACAACAAACGGTTATAAGTAGATTCAAGCCATTCTCTAGTATTTTTTCATATGACTCCGATATCAAATCCCCTATCACTCACTTGGTCACTCATGACATAGACACAGGATACCATGACCCAATTTCAAAAAGACCCTATAAAGTAGCTCACAGTGAAATTCCAATTTTAAAAGCGCTTATTCAAGATCATGTAGACAGAGGAATTATTGAACCTAGTACTTCTCCCTGGGCATCACCGGTGATATTAATAAAGAAGAAAGCTGCCATGAATGAACCACTAGACGTTAAGAAAGATTCATTAGACATAGCTCAAATTAGGAAAAAGTACCGCATGTGTGTAGATCTTCGAGCATTAAATTCAATAACAAAAACCGAAATATATCCTTTACCAAACATCGATCAAATTTTTGCCAATCTCACGAAGTCACCTTATTTCACCACTCTTGATTTAGTTTCTAGTTTTCATTCAATACCTCTCACACCAGAGGCGTCAGAGAAGACAAGTTTCGTTACACCTTTCGGCACTTGGAAGTTCAAATCTTTACCTTTCGGAGCGAAGAACAGTCCTGCTGTTTTCCAACGTTGTATGGACGCAATTTTATCGGGGCTAATAGGTGAAGAATGTTACATATTCATTGACGACATACTGATTTTTAATGGCAACACTTTCGAAGACCACTTAAACTCTATTTGTTTAGTACTACAAAGATTTAAGGATTCTAATTTTAGTATTCAATTAGATAAATGTAAGTTTTTAGTTCAAGAGTGCACGTATTTAGGTTATTTAATTTCATCACAAGGGCTTAGCCCTGATCCAAGTAAGTTAAAAGCAGTGCTAGATTTTCCGATTCCACAAAAGCAAAAGGATGTACGAGCATTTTTAGGAGTTACTAACTATTATAGAAAATGGATAGATCACTACTCAGATCTGTCCAAACCACTCACCATCTTAACAAAGAAAAACCAACCATTTAACTGGACAGTAGAATGCCAGTCTGCATTCGATAAGCTTAAGATTGCTTTGACTTCACCACCTGTACTATCATTTCCAAATTACAAGCATGACTTCATTCTCACGACCGATGCTTCAAACATTGCTGTAGCAGGAATTCTTTCTCAGAAAATAAATGGTGACGAACGTCCTCTGGGTTACACCTCACGGCTATTAACAAAGGCAGAACGAAACTTACCAGCAACTCACCGCGAATGTTTAGCAATTCTCTACAGTCTCGATACTTTTAGGCACATTGTTTTAGGTTATAAGGTTACGATAATCACCGATCACGCAGCACTATATTGGCTTCAAACACTCAAAGATCCTGGAGGCAAGCTATTACGGTGGTCACTTAAACTAGCACAGTACAACTACGAGATAAAACATAGACCAGGTCGTAACATTCCACATGCAGACGGACTAAGCCGATACGTAGCAACTGTTAACGCTGTAACAGCAAACGATGCACAAGACGAGTATTACCCGGTTTTCGATTTAACAAACATCGCAACGGCGCAAGAGGTGGATGATTATAGTCAATCACATAAATTTGATTCTCAATATTATACTAATGAAAACAACATCATATGCACAAATCATAACGGTAGGCAATGTATTCTCGCACCCAAATCAATACATTCGGATATTTTAAAGGCATACCACAATGCCCCAATGTCAGGTCATTACGGCACAGAAAAAACTATAGACCGTATTAAAACACGCTTCTATTGGCCCACAGTCACAAAAGATGTAAAAGAATATGTCAAAACGTGCGTTTCCTGTGCCCGCAGGAAAAATTCAGGTAAACTTCATGTTCCACTAGGTAATTTTCAAGAACCAAATTCATGTTTTAGTCAAATTTCAGTAGATATTGTAGGTCCTCTCAGTGATAGTTTCGATTCTTATACAAACAAAACGTACAAGTACATTCTCACGGTAATATGTCAATATTCAAGATTAATAGAGATGTTTCCCCTTGACAATCAGAAGACAGAAACTATAGCAAAAATATTAGTCACAGAAATATTTACTCGTTACGGTACACCAACAACTTTGCTTTCCGATCAAGGACGAAATTTTGTTTCTAAGTTAATGGCAGATATATGCAAACTTTTCCAAATAAAAAAGATTAACACCACAGCTTATCACCCAGCATCCAACGGGCGTTTAGAACGAAAACATAAGGACCTGGCAAACGCTCTATCTCATTACGTTTCAGAAAACGGCGACAACTGGAGTTTCTGGTTACCATATATCCGGGCAGCTATGAACTCGACTACTAATTCATCCACCGGATACAGCCCCTATGAATTGGTCTATTCCCGACCTATGGTATTCTTCTGGGATGCAACTTTAGTTTCACCACCGAGTAATGTAGAATACGCAGTCCATATGTCCGCCCTACAAAATAAATTGCGCAGTTTACACGACTATAGTAATAAAATTCAGAAAGTTGCAAAAGATAAAAGGCAGACACAGTATAACAAAAAAACAAAACCTCCAACTGTTCAAGAAAATGATTTTGTTTACGTTGAACATATACCACCACCAGGATCATCCAAATTTTGTAAAAAATGGTCAGGTCCACATAAATTGATCAAAATATTATCAGAACAAAATGCATTAGTCGAAGTAAACGGGAAAGAGAAAGTGTTACATTTTAACAGGCTTAAAAAGGCTCACATTCGCCAGGATAGGCAAACTGATGACACTATGAAAACTTTAGACGACCTTGCTGAGGACTCAAGTCTGATAAACTCATCAGACACAGATCCAACATCCACACGGCAGCACATTCCTACCAAGGCCTCGACAACACACGCGCACTCACCTCACACTACATGTTCAAACAATCCTTCATCCACTCACACTATGACATTACGCGGACACCCAAGACAATAGATAAATTAAACTCACGAGTACTTAGACACATCATGTAATAATTGATAGATTAATTTTAAATTTTAGTTTTATTTTATGCATAATCCACTTGTTTTTTTAAGTTCAAATTACTACTGTCAGCTAATCAACATGCCTCATCCAATTTTTTTTTAAAGCAATATTTTTTCCTTTATTAAAGACACAAGTCATTGATATCTTATTCTTTACGACCAGCTGTACATTCTATTACGCTAGCCTCAGCATTCTTCGTCATCTAAGCTCTGATTTCATTGTTTTATTTTAATTAATTCATTTTAATTTAGTAAAAATCGACATTTGTGTTTTTTTTATTTCATTTAGTACAGTAATTAATTTATATACCTCTCTATTAGTTCAATTATAATTCATGAAAATATACAAACAAGCAAACTAAATTAATAAATTGTAAGGCATCAATATATTGAAGTAAATTCTGTATTGTTTCAGAACTCCACATCATTGAACATTCTCTCCAATTTCGGACTTATAAACATTACCTTCACATATTTACATATACTTCAGAATGGGATTCTTTCAGTACCTTCAAACCTCAGTTAATGAGTCAAATGGACTGTCTCCCCCTTTTATTCGTTCTCTATGCTTCCTGTGGATATTACTTCACCATACAAAGGCGTTTAATGTATCAGAAGACGTACAAGATTTATCACCCTATGGCGTCCTTTTCCACAAACTGCAACCCTTTGTCCTTTCCACCAGTGATTGGCGCATTATAACAAAATTCAATTTCACAACATTTCAGGAAGACATAGGCAACCTTCAAGAAATGATTAACCAATTAGAAAAAGATTACAGCTATTACACCCTGACATACCCGGCCTTTTACATGGAGCTAGAAAAAATCAAAACGTCTTTAAACAACTTTATGACTTCCGCTGATCACCCACTCCAACTTTTTCCGACCTCACGCCCCAAACGGGGCCTTCTCAATATAGTAGGTGAAACCTTGTCATTTTTGTTTGGAACAGTTTCCGACAGTCAGTTAGAAACCATCAACAACCAATTTGCTCTAAAACTACTATCTTATTACCAATGTCGATGGGGGCCCCTTTAGAGCATAGTAAATACTTCTATACCATTATCAGGGGGCCCCATTCAGTTCTAAACGCAAATTTTTATTTTTTTGATCATCATTTTTTTTTTTTGGCGAAGGGCCTCCAATGCCCTAGCTATCACTAATTGAGATGGACTTAAAATAACTCCAAATGTGTCAGAGCCTGGAAGTGTGAATTCTTGTGTTTCATTTAGTTACTTAGATTGTTGTGATGGTTTTATCTTATTCAATATGGTCAATGTTAATTTACAGTAGAGAAACTGACAGATAAATCATATTAACCAACTGCGATATTAATAACTTTTATATTTTTACTCTTAATTAACTATTTTAATTTGCTTCCTCTTAATCTCTCTATTTTAGCAAACAATTTATATTATGCTTTCAAATTGCGTCAAAGAGCTTGGGGGGGGGGGGGGGCACCCCTGCTTATACGATCTCTTCGTAACAGTTTAAGGAAAAAACTTTGATAAAGGTGAACAATATATTGAGTAAGCGTCAGAGTTTTTTGTCAGTTCACCGTGTCATAGTCCTCAAAAAACTTACTGGTCAACTACGTTTGTCATACGTTGCCACGGGGCCCCTGGTGCGGGAAAATATTGAATCTTTTTCTGTAAATGTCTAGGGGCCCTCTAGTTTCAAAAGAACCGTTTAATAATAGTCCATAATTATTCTCTCCTGAAACTAATTTTTTTGATAAAAGGCTTTTAAAATTCACATTATTTCGTTTTGCCCATTGAAATTCAAATAGGGCCGTAGGATCGGGGGCCCCCGGGGTCGGGGGCTCCGGGGCACTGCCCCGGTGGTAGTTACGGCCCTGCCCTTAATATTCAGCCTTTTTAACAGGGGAGAGTTTCAAAGTTTCTATTATTGTTACTGATTCACTCTCTCGTCATCTAAACTACTAGTAGGTAGTTCTGTGAACAGTAGACCTCGCTCGTTAAAATAACAAATCGGGGTTTGAGCTTAGGTTCAAAATAGTGTGCAGTAAGGAAATAAGTACTATTTCTAAAAAAGAGGTACAAAACTATGTACCCCAGGGGTACAGTAATAACTTTAAGGTTCTTCTTTCGCGCACACTTTACTTCTATAAAGTAGTAAGTACCATATGAGTTTCAGCCCGATCCTATGAAAAGCAAAAACGGTGCAGTAAAACAAATAAAAAATAGAGTATTTTTGCGTATTTCGACAAACCGGTAACAAAAGTACCCTTTTATGTACAGAAATACTTTTTTTCAGTACAACCGCATTATAAGGCCTCGCAGTAGGCCTACCAAATGCCTACATAAAGATACCTTTACAAAACACATTAAATTAAAAATTGAATCTGCACAGTACCCAGACTTAAGTACCTTTTGTACTAAAAGTACTTAAATTTAATGTCTATCTTGGGTTGTGCAATATTATACTGAATTAGGTTCTAAAAGGACAATCTTGTCACAGAATAATCTTAGGAGCAAAAAGGTCAACAGTGGACTTACCTCGCACTTTTTGAGAGCCCGAAAAACTATTTATCGTTCAAAAGGGTCTGAAACGAGACTTTTTTATAAACATTTGTATTTTTTTAAAGTACGTTTGAAGGGCTTTTCAACGATATCAAACACGGCCGGCCAGCTACTATTTTTACCTTTTCTTAAACAGAGGTACATAACTTTGTACCCCTCATGTACCCGGCATGTTAATAAATTTAATGTTTTCCTTTAATTTACACTTTACTACTATAAAGTACTAAATACCATATGCGTTTTAGCCCGATCCTATGAAATTCAAAAACGGTACAGTACAAAGATTAAAAAGTAGCGTTTTTCGACCAATTTTTCCAAACCGGTACACTTAGTACAAAAATAAGTATAAATAAAAACACACTTTTGAGTAAAAAGCAGCTATTTTTTTATTTTTTATTTTTACAGAGCGCCCTACAACTAACGTGGTATTAAAAGTACCTCTGTACCCGAACCCGCAAAGGTACAGGTACGAAAAGGGTACAGTGCGTTTAAGTGTTATTTGGCGCAACTTTTGACCGAAGGAAATTTTCGAGCTGATAAATCCCTCGATGCTATTAGCCCCAGGGTGGGGTAACCTACCCCCTACACGGCACTCTAAAAGTACAAAAGGGTACTAAAGCACCAACCTAGTACATTTTTTCAAAAATATTTTTGCACACATTTGGTACATTTTAAATGGCCTTTCCAACGATACCTCTTTCAAATAGGTACAACGTCCCCTTCTGGTTGCGGCTACCAAAGGAGGACGTCCTTCACATAGACGTAGCTCCCGAAGTAGGAATCAGAAATATAATAAGAAACCAGATTCTTAAACAGGACAATATGACCTAAAGTCCGGTACCCTTTTGAACCCTGTCCGATTAAAATTGCGAACGGTACAGAAGGTCAAATTCGAAATTTCGGAAAAACACGTTTTTCGTGAGTATTTCGCCGAGGTACTCGACTTCCCCCCCTCGAAGGTACTAAAAAAAGGGGATTGCACTTACCCCTTGAAAAAGACATAATTAGAGCATACGAAGCAGAGTAGGAGAGTACTTTTTTTTTCTCTGTACGTACCTCCAAAGTACCATCTTATACCTCAGAGTAGAGCAGCATTTCATGGGCTTTTAAGGCTCAAAAGCCCAATAGCGTCGTATAAATGCCCTAGGAGGAGATACGTGAACCATGTAGAAAAACGTTTGAAAAAAAGTGTTTTTTCGCTTTAAAGGGCCTGAAACGTGAAAATGTTTAAAATGTTTTTGCATCACTTTTGTACTCTTCTCAAGAGCTTTCCATCGATATACGACATCCCGTACCAAATATCTCCGGTTTTCTGATCGGCGAAAAACAAATTTCCCGATGTCGCCCCTAAGCGGGGGTGCACGTAAAAAAAATGTTCTCGTTACCGGCTATGGAACTCTGCGGGATCTACAAAAGCCTTCGAAAAAAAATTAAAATTTTCAATTATTTCAAAAGTTATAAGAAAAAACGTGTTAAAAAAATGCCCTTTTTGACCGTAGGCGATTTCCCATTGGAAAAAAACCCATTTCTCGGAAAATGTCCCGGGAGATAGAATTTTTCCTTAAAAATGCACTATAACCTTAACAATTTCCAGAAAACTGCATGCCTCTACGACAAACACACCCATCAGTACAAAAATCCAAAAAACACCCTATTTCGCCCTTTAAGGCCGAACTGCCCAGACCCAATGTTTGGTCAAGCAATTTTTAAGGTTCCTAACCGATTTTGACATTACCAACTCAAAATTTAGCCGAAAACCAAGAGTCGGGGTATAATTATTTTTTTGTTTTTTGCCGTGGCGCCTTAAAATAAAGTAAATTTTTACCCCCCCCCCCCCCCCCCCATTCGACGGGCAATGAAGTTGCGTTCCCCCGCCCCACATCACAGCTCGGTCGGCCTGCGGCCTCCCTCGCAAAGACAGTCGATTTACAAAAAAATTAAGAGAGAGACAGACACACAGACGAAATGCCAAACGGTCGAGTCAAAACGGAGACCTCGCTACGCTCGGTCAATAAGCGACTTCCAAAATAGATAGAAACTTGTCATTTGGTACAGTTTTTCATGAGGGTACGAGTATCGTTTCATCTAATTCTGTAAGTATTCAGGTTGTCTCTAAGCCGGGTTGCTAATCCATGAAACAATTTTCGGGGACTGTTAGTTGTCCTCGACTAGTTGCGAGACAGTCGCTGGCCTGAAATAAAATTCTAGAATATGTTGGCATCGACGAAACGTCTCATTCAAAATGATTTAATTGTATTTTTTCACACCTAAAGTGGTCCATCACACATCCCTAATAATAGAATAAAATTGTAAACTGGTTCTAATCATTTTGATAAAGAAATTCTAACATTTTAGTCCATTTAAATACGAATCTAACCATGTCAGCTACTTTCCCGGAAAAATATATTTCAACAGGAAATATCTTTTACCGTGGACGGTGAGAGGCCGGGTTCAATTTCCCACTGGAGGGAAGATATTTTATAATACATTTTGTTAAATGTTCACAAGATGAAACTTACCTTGTATATAACTAGGCATCGCGTGGCTCTATCATTGAAGCGAGCGTATTGCAATGAAATACTGAATATTGAAATTTATTAATCATGATGAATGTCATAGTTGAAGATAAGTGGAAGAGGGTTAGTGTAGGGAAGAGTGGGGGTACTCGGTACAAAGCTTTACTTCCTAAACAAACCTATACGACTATAACAATCTTCACCACCCGCGGTAGCTTTTAAACAATTATTGAAGCGAGCGTAGCGAGCTTCCTACATTCAACGAAATATGCTCCGTGTCTGTCTGTCTGTCAGTAACGTTTACGCGTGTGACGATAACTTGAGTAAAAGTTGACCGATTTAGTTGAAATTTGGTATACATGTTCCTCTTACTAATACTCAGGCTAAGTTCGTTGGACAGAGTGATCCGTCCATGAGTTCGCGCGCAACGCTCGCGTAAACGAGAGGTACAAAAATTAAATTGGAATTTCAGGACGGAAAAAGATTCTATCATCATCTACTCGATGAGACGAACATTTTTTTCAAATAACATTTTTTACTAAAACCAACAGCGACACCGCTATGACTTAATAAAGATCGCTAAAACTATTAAAGCGGACCTAAACGTTTATAATAGAGAAAACAACCTTTTTACCGATATCTTACGTTCTAACGAAACGATTTTAATAAAACTTCATATACACCATCTAATGCACAATTGAAACAGGTATGCAAAATTTCAACTTGATACAAGCAAAATTCTTTGCGTAGTGACGAGATACATTTATAATAATTGTTTAAAAGCTACCGCGGGTGGTGAAGATTGTTATAGTCGTATAGTGTATGGTTTGTTTAGGAAGTAAAGCTTTGTACCGAGTACCCCCACTCTTCCCTACACTACCCTCTTCAACTATGACATTCATCATGATTAATAAATTTCAATATTCAGTATTTCATTGCAATACGCTCGCTTCAATGATAGAGCCACGCGATGCCTAGTTATAAAGGTATCTCGTCGCTACGCAAAGAATTTTGCTTGTATCAAGTTGAAATTTTGCATACCTGTTTCAATTGTGCATTAGATGGTGTATATGAAGTTTTATTAAAATCGATACGTTAGAACGTAAGATATCGGTAAAAAGGTTGTTTTCTCTATTATAAACGTTTAGGTCCGCTTTAATAGTTTTAGCGATCTTTATTAAGTCATAGCGGTGCCGCTGTTGGTTTTAGTAAAAAATGTTATTTGAAAATAATGTTCGTCTCATCGAATAGATGATGATAGAATCTTTTCCCGTCCTGAAATTCCAATTTAATTTTTGTACCTCTCGTTTACGCGAGCGTTGCGCGCGAACTCTTGGACGGATCACGCTGTCCAACGAACTTAGCCTGAGTATTAGTAAGAGGAACATGTATACCAAATTTCAACTAAATCGGTCAACTTTTACTCAAGTTATCGTCACACGCGTGAACGTTACTGACAGACAGACAGACAGACAGACAGACAGACAGACAGACAGACAGACACGGAACATATTTCGTTGAATGTAGGAAGCTCGCTTCAATTAAGTTCAAGTTTATAATTTTGTTTGTAGTTTATCTGAAGAAGGCTGCTATAGAACAGCCGAACCGGTCAATTGTTGCAATTACAAGTTTTGTGTGAAGACGTTGTTTGGTTATTGAACTACACCTCTTACATGATATGTATATTGTATATGTGCCTAGGTACTCGAATATCGTATATGTCAAAGTTAGTGTGAGTTGTCAGAGACCGATTTTTTGTAGTTTGTACGTACACATAGGTAACAGTCGACCCATTAATATTAACCTATTACATAGGTACCTATTACATAGGTAATAGTCGACCAATCATGGCAAGTTTTTTCCTCTATTCGAAAGAATTCATTTGTAACTAATATTAATATTCGCAAACCTACTCTGCTTATTTACGGATAGCCATTAGCTACACTGAAATAAAATTGTCATTTATATTATAACATATATATTGAGAGAATTTAGTGGGGGGGGGGGGTGAATGTGAAATCCATTAAACAGAAATAATGTAAATGATATTCTATAGAGAGGAAAACCAGAATAATATTGTATAACAGTAACAGTATTCTCTACCATATTTTACTGTCCATACTTGGACGAATTTCTTTTGACCCATAATAGTGATAAAATACCCATTGTAGTAAAAGTAAGCAAAAAAATGTCATTTAGATTCAATATTATATTTCTTGTACACAAAGCAACCACTTTGAAATACCGTATTATCATATCAATCTATAGATAAAATTGCATCTATATAGTTTTTATTAAAAAATAAATATTATAAAACCTTTTGTGAAATAAATATAATAATCAAATAACATAAGTTGAATACATTTGACGAATAAGTTAAAAAAAAATAGATAAGAGAAATTGACAATGAGTTAGGTTGTCACTCTGTCAGCTGCATAAACAGTAAGATTGTCACTTTAACCTGATTAACAGCACTTAAATTAAGTAGTGTTAAATTATACTTAAGTGCTATATTATCTACATAAATAGTAGTACAAGTTTTTAGGCAGTTTTAAACCTAGCGGTGCCATTCTCTCGCGAATTATTATAAAAAGAGACTTTTTTTCGATTTTAAACATTATTAAATTCCGCGTTTATTTATTTCTAGACAATATTTGTAGTGTTTGAATAATATTTGACACGAGTCGGTATATAAAGTAGCTCATCACAACGTACTTTATTGACCAAATCTTATGTCACTCGAGAAACTACAAATAAACACTTTGTATATATTTTAACAACCAAGTGAAAATAAAATTATATGTTAAAACTTTGTTATAAAAACTTACAAAAATGTTCGACACATTCAAAAAAATGCTCTAACTTTAAAACCGCTTTCTTAAATTGCTTAAGCGATAATAGTCTCTTTTTGCTTTTTAAAGAAGAGCACTATTTAATTAATTAATCTTGCTTTGTAAAAATAGTTTAATTATTATATGAGAGTAACAGACTAAAAATTCAACTACTCTACTTAATAAAATTTTATTTACAATATCCTATTTAGGTCAAAAAAGAAGTCGTATTTTCCTATTTTATAAATGCAGAATTAAAGAAGAAAAATCGTGAATTTTCTCCGCCGTTACAAAGTTTTTATAATGAAAGTTAACTGATAAAGTTGAGATAATAATAATGTGGAGTAAATTAATAAATGCACAGAATGTAAACTTTGATTATCACACCATGATGATTATCACCTAACCACCTCTAACTACCTCTAACCACCTCTAACCACCTCTAACCACCTCTAACCACCTCTAACCACCTCTAACCACCTTTAACCATCTCTAACCACCTCTAACCACCTCAAACATTCAGATTCAGAAAGTAAAGTGATCCATGTCAAGAGTTAAAAAATCATTATTTTGCCATGTTGCTCTGCTGTTAGAGCATCGAGGAATTTAACTCATATCAGGGATCTCTTGTTCGATTCCTGGCTTGAAGAGAATTTTTTATTTTTCTTTCTCACCTTCCTATTGATTCAAATAGATTTGTTTCAACCCCTGTTGAAAAATGAAATCTAAAAATCCGTTGAAAACATTCAACGATTTTAATTTGCTGATGTTATTTTTCAAAATGATCGGTTTATGTCCGTTCGGCGGATGTTATTCTAGTTTTTCGATAGCCTGGTTTATTTATTCTCTGGTTTATCATGTAGTTTACATCGGTTTAGTCGTTTTCTTCTATTTCTTATATTATTATAAACATTTCGACAACAATTTGATGAAAGTCGTATCGTTTGCCGTAACAGCGTCCAACTGCGTTTCGATCGTCCTCACCTTCTGTTTGACTCTTTTTCAACGTGAGTCTTTAGAATCGGTTTTGAAAGAGGTGAGTTGCATCGGTCGTCATTACGACAAGACAAGTTGCATCGGTCGTTCTTATCTGACGTTTCTGTTTCTCGATTTGGTGCTATTGTGCGTCACTTTGTTCTTCGAATGGTCGCTAAGTTCAGACGAAGTTAAAATGGCTTTTAACTACTGGATGTCTATTTATTTGAACTTATCTACGAAGCAGTTTACCGCTGTTCTGCAGCCTGTCAAACTGCTATTCGGTTGTTTGAAGCCGCAAGTCAAGCAGAGCTCGTCCGTGAAAGAAATCATTCAACTGGCTAGAATCTACGACAGACTGGAAGATTGCTGTTTGAAAGTCAATAAGACTTATTCCCTCGCGCTGTTCATATACTTTGCTACGTGTTTTTGTCACCTGATCAATACACTGTTCGCATTCAAGATATTTATCGACGACTGTATGCACGAGAAGAATTGCTATTTAGCGGCGTGGTCACTGTATTTAACTATATCTATGTTCCTCAATGTTATAGCTCTGGTTTACGAATGCACGATCGTCGCAGACAAGGTATGTTCAGATGTTCACATTTTAACAGATTTATAAGAAATGTTGCATTCAGTTTCACGCGGAAACAAGATTGGAGCGCAAAGCTCTCTATATCCCAGTGAAATTAGCTTTTGTAATCAATGTCTACTGATACTGATTTATTGGGTTTTCGTCCGATTTAAATTTAATTGTTTTTATTTCACAGATGTAACTAAATTTTTTCCGTGGTAGACTGTGAAATAGTAACTTTAGAGCCTAAAAAATATAGCTAAAATTCATTTTTCCTACTAGCGGCAGCAAAATTACGCATTATTGAACTGTTTTTAGGCATGAAAGTTTAATTTCTCTGAGGTTTCAAGAAAACTTTACAATACGCAACAAAATGCGATTTTGCTGCCTAGGCGGCAAAATAGTATTTTGCTGAGGATTTTTCCAGGCTAAGCCACGCCCACATTCCCCGCTACAAATAAACACACAACCTTTTCTTTTATACTATCTTTAACCTAAATTATTTGAACAATTTACCTTAAAAATATTATGAATTTATAAAAAAAGGTTTATTTATTATTTTTTTTTTTTATTTATTTATTTATTTTTTTTTTTTTGGAGGTTTAACTGCTGAGGTTATTTTCCTCCGAGAATGTTTAGAAATATTTATAAAAATAAATAGAGAGCAAATAAATATAAATACATAAAAATAAATGGATATTGGTATTAATGAACGGATGAATGTACTAGTATTAAGTAGTTTTTGTGTGTGTTGTTATAGATGTGCGTGTAGTAGGGTGATTAATTATAATTTGTATTGTAATGTGTAAAAATCTGAAAAAAGTTATATTTCTTCCATAAGCCCAGCTTGATGTAGATATTGGAGTAGCTTTTGTACGTTCGTCTCGTCGTCTTTTAAAATGTCAGGCATATTTTGGGGGAGTGAATTTTGATTTCGTAGAGGTTCTAATTGTTGACATTCACATAAAATGTGGAATACAGTCAGTCTCTGGCCACAGAGGGTACATATGGGTCTGTCTTGTTTTGTTATTAAATATCCGTGAGTGAGTCTAGTGTGTCCAATCCTTAGTCTTGCAAGTACAATTTCTTCGTGTCTAACCTTTCTGTAACTTGTTTGCCAATCTGATACTAGCGGTTTTACATATTTTAACTTATCATTTAAACTATTTGTCCATTGGTTTTGCCAGTGTCTTTGTAAGGCTGTTCTAATATTTCCATTGAGATCTTTGGCCGTAACTGTAGTTTCTAGTGGTTCTCCCACTGTAACTGCGGCTTGAGCTAGATGGTCTGCTTTGGAATTTCCTGGAATACCTATGTGACTAGGTATCCAGCAGAACTTTACCTTGAGATTAGTTAGGTGTATGTAAGTGAGAATCTTTGATACCACGGGGTTATGACACTGAAGGTTTTCTAGACTTTTTAATGCACTTTTTGAGTCTGAGTATATCACAATTCTGTCCATTCTCTCCCTGACTGCGTGTTTAATTGATTCATAAATTGCCTCTAACTCCACTGCACATATTGAGCTCAGCTTGTTACATTTGAATTGCTTAAAGGTATCATTGACTACAAACGCACAGCCTGTTCCTATTGAGTTTTTGGATCCATCTGTATAAAAATGTTTTTCCTCCTGATGTTTTGATTTGTGGCGCCTGAATTCTTGTAAGTACTTCTCCAGTTGGGTCTCTGACTTAGAATGTGATTTGCACAGATAGTGTACGCACGGTTTTTGCAGAATATATGGTGGTATATTTGGCAAGTTAAACTGTGTAATCTGCTGTGTCTGGTCAATTTGGTACACAGATACTAGTTTTTTAAAACGCACTCCAGGTGGTTGTGGTAGGCTTGGCTTTGTTTCATAAAGTTCCAGGTAGTTTGGAGATTTAAAATTCTTTCTTGTCGAATTGTTTGGGAATTGAAGGAGCCTGTATCCAATGCGGAGTAGTTGTAAATTTCTTCTGTATTCTAAGGGTTGCTCGTTGGCTTCTACTTGAAGGCTTTCTACGGGGCTTGTTTTAAACGCTCCAGTTGCCAGTCGTATGCTAGAGTTTTGGATTGGCTCTAACCTTTGTAAAACCCTTTGTTTCGCTGAGCCGTAAATGGCACAACCATAGTCCAGTTTGCTTCTAACTACCTGGTGGTAAATGTAGAGAAGTGATTGCCTGTCTGCTCCCCACCTAAGTCCACGTAACATTCGCAGTAAATTCAAGTTTTTATTACATCTAGCTCTGATATGCTCTATATGGTTTTTCCAAGTTAGCTTTTGATCTAATATAAGTCCGAGGTAGGGCACTGTAGTCACTAAGGGTATTGGATGTCCACTTAAGAAAAGTCTAATTTGTGTTGGTTGAGGTCTTTTCCTACTATTTCTTTTGCGACTGAATAGCATACACTGTGTTTTTGAGGTTGAGAAGCTGAGACCATTTCTTTTAGCCCAATTGTCCATTCTTTCTATACACGTCTGTAAAACAGCGGTGGCATGTCTTCTATCTTTTGACCTTAGTAAAATCGTCATGTCATCTACAAAGAAGCATTTTTCTACACCTGCTGGTATAACTTCTTCTACCTCATTGACAGCCAGAATAAATAGGGTTACACTTATAACTGCTCCTTGTGGGACTCCATTTTCTTGTACTTTTGGTTGCGAAAGGGTGTTTCCTACTTTTACTTTGAATCTTCGCTCAGCTAGGAAGTTCTTGATAAATATAGGTAAATGTCCTTTAAATCCATATTTCTTTAGTTGTTGCAATATTAAGTGTCTCCAGGTCTTATCATACGCTTTTTCGCAATCGAAAAATATCCCTATTGTTTCTTTGTCTTGTACAAAACCATCTTGAATATAAGTAGCTATTCGAACCAGATTGTCCATTGTAGATCTGTTTTTCCTAAACCCACTTTGGTATTTTGACAGCAAATTTCTAGACTCTAGTTCCCAAACTAGTCTCGAATTTACCATTTTTTCTAAAAGTTTCCCTAACGTATTAGAAAGAGCTATAGGCCTGTAAGATGTTGGGTCTGTCGGATTCTTCCCTGGCTTGGGAACTGCAATGAGGATTGAGTCCCTCCAGTCTTCAGGGTATTTACGCTCAGTCCAAAGAATATTGTAGAGTTTTAGGAGATACCCTTTGAATTTAAGAGGCAGGTTTTTAATCATGATGTTGTGAATTTGATCAGGGCCAGGTGCTGTTAAATTTAATGATTTTATTGCTGATTCTAGTTCCCAAATGGTGAAATTTGTATTGTATTGCTCCTCATCTGTTTCGCTTTCATCAAATACACTGTGGCTTTCTGCGACCGACTTTTTTGTTTGAAATTCTTGAGGGTATGACTTATTGGAGCTTACCTCAGCAAAGTGATTTGCTAACGTTTCTGCTACGTCTTGGGGATTTGTAATTTCTTTGTTAGCAATTTTCAGTGATGGGATGGTGTCAGAATTTGGTTTTCCTGATATAGATTTTACTTTTTTCCAAATTTCCGAAACTGGTGTGTTTTGATTGATTGATGAAATGTAATTTCTCCATGATTTTGTTTTAGATTCTGTGAATACGTCTCTGCAATTTGATCTAGCTTTTTTATATAACCTTAAGTTTTCTTGAGTAGAATTCGCGTTGGATCGCTTTAAAGCTCTTCTTCGTTCTCTCAGGGCAACTTTACACGCCTCGTTCCACCAGGGTACTGGCAAACGTTTATTTCTTTGGGTAGTTCTTGGGATAGCCTTGTGGGCAGCATCTAACACAGCATTCACAATATATTGTAGGAGTTCTTCTGATTGCATCAGGTGGGTTTTAGTCTGGAATTCAGGTGTTTTTATTAGGCTACTGTGAAATAAGTCCCAGTCGGCATTTTTGAACAACCATCGGGTGGGTGATTTGTTTGGTGAGGTTCCATTAGGGAATAGTGTGACGAAAAGTGGGAAATGGTCACTTCCATACAGAAAATGTGATACCTGGAATTTGGAAATTTGGGATAGGCCACGTGAAGTTATCATTAAGTCTATGGCGTCACTTTTTCCTGTTCGAGCATCTATATAAGTTGGTTGGTCCTCATTGTAGAGGAAAAGATTAAGGTCGTCTAGTATCGACTCGATTATTGTGCCTCTACGATCTAGTTTTGAAGAACCCCACAGTGTGCTGTGAGCGTTAAAGTCGCCTGCTAGGATAAACGGTTTTGGTAGTTGTTTCACAATTTCTTTTATTTCTGATCTATATAATTTTTGGTTACTTTCTAGATAAATGTTTCCTACTGTTATTGGATATGTCCCCCCAATTCTGATTGCCATAATTTGTAGGTTAGAGTTAATCGGGATTCGTCGGCTGGGTAAATTGTTGGACACTATAGTTGCAAGTCCTCCTTTTCGCCCATTGGTTGGATCAAGTCGGTATATTTTGTACCCAGGAATTCTTATTGAGGTTATTGAAGGTAAGTGAGTTTCTTGAGCTAGTAAAACTTGCAAGCTTTCTTCCTTTAGTAGTAGTTTAATGTCAGTACTTCTAGATCTAACTCCTTTACAGTTCCAACTGCAAATTTTTGTCATTTGATTATTCATTATTTTATTTATTTATAAAGATAATATATAAAAAGTATATAAAAAAATAATAGATAGATAAAGATAGATAGAGATAGATAGATAGATAGAGGGATATTTATGTAATTAATCTAAAGGATAAAATAAAAGTAGGGAAGGAAGAAATCAACTAGCGGCGTCCGCGTCTAGTTGATTTCCACTTTCTCATCTTACAGGAATTTTCCTTTGACCCTGAACCAAGAGATAATGTGCTGGACTCCGTGCATGTTGCAGTACTAGAATTGCTTTGTCTGTCGTCGTCATCATTCTCCAAGGTCGAATCCCAGTCGTTAGCCCACATCATGCGATTCTCTTCTTGTGTATTAATAATACTGTCTTTTAGATGTTTTGAGTGCGAATCTTTTGGCGATTCTTCCAATCCACATCCTGTTTTCTTTTCTTCTGCAGCTTTTAATGATTTGTTTTTCTTTTCGTCTTTCTTTGGATCTTTTTTTGGTTGTCTTTCTAGAGTGGTAGTGGAGGTTGATTGCTCTGGTGAAGGTGTGACAGATAAGGTTGTTAATTGAGGTGGTGGCGTGATAGATACAGTTTGTGATTGAGATGGCGTGATTGTTTTGGTGGTTAACCCTAGTGGTGGTATATCACATTGGATCCCTTGTTCCTTAGTTGTTTTCGGTTTAGCTTCTACCATGCTAGCATATGATCTTGATTGTTCTATCTGTTGCGAAATTATTTTTCTCTTAGCTTCTACATATGATACTTTTTCGGTTATTTTAATTTCTGTAATTTTCTTTTCTAATTTCCATCTTGGACAGTCTCTGTCCAAGGTGGAATGAGGGCCTCCACAGTTGACACATTTCTTGGCATTTGTACACTCTGCATCATGCATGGGGTCTGAACACTCAGGGCACGTGAAAGTCTTTCCTTTACAATTTAGTTCAACATGATTGAATTTCAAACATTTTCTACATCTGATGGGCAGAGGTATATACGGTCTCATTGGGACTGAGTAATATCCTATTTTTAATCTGTCAGGGAGTGAAGCTAGACTTAATGTGAGAACATATGAATTTGTTTTTTCCAAAGAGCCGTTGATTTTCCGATTGATTCTATAAATATCAGTTACTCCTTGGAATTTCAGGTGTTCTTTTATCTCGTCAAGGGGTACTGTGTTTAAATCTTGGCAAGAAATAACCCCGCGAACTCTATTAAGAGTTTTGTGAGGCTCTACAACGAGAGGCAAATGTATATTTCGAGGTAAATTGTTTATTAGCGCTTCACCTTGCTTTGTTGAGAATGTCTCAATAAGAAGTGATCCATCTTTTAGTTTTTTTGCATTTTTTACAGCACCACAGGAAGTTGTAAGTAATTTTTCTAAGAGAAACGGTGATACATTACTTATAGACTCTCCGTCAGCTCTTTTTACTATTAGAAATGACAAATTCGGTTTAGGGGCTGTGGGTGTCGGAATCACTTCATTGGTAGTCCTTGATCTTTTATTTCTTTTTACATTTGATTCATTTTGACATTTGTTGTCAAACATTACACTTGGAAGGCCCCCTGGATCAGGAGGCTTGAGATTATTCATTCTTACCTTTTAATGTTGCAGCAGTGAGTTAAGGTAGTACCTCGCTCTTTCCTTTGCTTGTAGTGTACTTCTTTGATCTGTTTTATTGTACAAATTGTTCGAATTTTATTTAAATCTTTTATCTTATATTCAAAAAAGGTTTATAAATACTTATTATAGATTATATTTATAAAATAGATTGGAATAAGAAGAGAAAAAAGAAATAAAAAGATTACAAAAAAATAGTAGGTCTTAAAATAATCATAAATAATTAAATTAGTGGTAACACTGCAGCTCGTCTATTATCATCATTTTGTTTTGTTTTTACTGTATTTCTGTCAATTCATTTTTTATAATTGTAACATTTTATATTGTTGCTTGTTGCTTGTTTTTTTTAATTTGAATAGTTCAATAATAGTATTTGATAAGTAAGTAAGTATTATGAAATGAATATTATTTTTCCGTGGTAGGCTGTGAAATAGTAACTTTAGAGCCTAAAAAACATAGCTAAAATCCATTTTTTCATTACGTGGACTTAAAAAATCTTTTCATTACTCCTAGCTGTAAAGAAAAAATCTTTTACGTCCTAGGCACTAAAAGATTTTTTCTTTACGGCGGGTAGTTGTCAAAACTTCCGTTAGTAGTGCTGCAGAATTTGTAGAAATGCTTCTAGTACGATAAAAATCCGCTAGATGTCAATGCGTTTTATTTATCTTTTCTTATAGTGTAACCTCATTTTAAGGTTTCTTTTTTTAAGTCTTAAGTATGTACTAATATTTGTTATTATTATATATTGATTAGTGATTAATATTTAATGTTTTTTAATTGTCTGCTACCTCGGAAAAAATAGCATATGCTACGCGACTTTGAAGTGTTTTTTCTTTACCTTGGCAATATTTACTGTCTCGCTTCGCTCGACAGTAAATGTAATTGCCGCGGTAAAGAAAAAACTCACTTCACAGCCTAGTAACATAATATACTATTATAGGAAACATTTTTCTGCCGCCAGTAGGAAAAATATTGTATGCAACAAGGCAGCAAAGGAAACATTTCTGCCTCATATTGATATATTGCCTGCCTCGGCTTCGCCTCGGCAGTTAATTTCCATAGCCTGACCTCGCCTCCGGCTCGGAGGCTAACTTAATCATTCGTCAGAAAAATTCCATTTTGCTGCCTAGTTACATAAATAACTATTTTCATTACGTGGACTTAAAAAAATCTTTTCATTACTACCAGCACGAAAGAAATAGTTATTTATGTAACTAGGCAGCAAAATGGAATTTTACTGACGAGTGATTAGATTAGCCTCCGAGCCGAAGGCGAGGACAGGCTATGATAATTAACTGCCGAGGCAAGTAATTTACCAATTTGACAATTGGATAATTTACCAATTTGACAATTGGATAATTTACCAATTTGACAATTGGATAATTTACCAATTTGACAATTGGATAATTTACCAATTTGACAATTGGATAATTTACCAATTTGACAATTGGATAATTTACCAATTTGACAATTGGATAATTTACCAATTTGACAATTGGATAATTTACCAATTTGACAATTGGATAATTTACCAATTTGACAATTGGATAATTTACCAATTTGACAATTGGATAATTTACCAATTTGACAATTGGATAATTTACCAATTTGACAATTGGATAATTTACCAATTTGACAATTGGATAATTTACCAATTTGGCAATGAATAAACGAGGAAGAAATGTTTCCTTTGCTGCCTTGTTGAATACAATATTTTATTAATATAACACATAGTTAATTACTATATGTGTCATATTAATAAGATAATAACATAAGTATTAACTAAAATTAATGTTGATAAAGAAATCAAATATGAAGCTTGGGAATAATAACAATTGTGAATAGCAAACTGAAGCTATAACAATAAAATACAAAACACACGTTTAAAACACACATAACTTCTGAATGAATAATGCACGCAACATAAAATATTTATTTATATATTTACTAACAAATTACTAAAAGTATTAAAGATAATCTTCTACTGCTTAAAAGAAAAGAAGTAACTAGGATAAATCAAGAAATGTAGCTAGTCTAATCTAGAATGACTTCAACAATAATAATAATAATAATAATATGGATGTTGAATGTTTACATGAAGCTGCAGTGTGGTCAGTGACTCCACAATTTTTTTAATTTAAGATCTACTATTCATAGAACTTATTTAACAGAATTAACAAATATAAACAAATTATTTAAATATTAAAACTTTTTTTTATTAAATTTTACTTATTAAACTATAATATATAATGTTATTAAGATGGAGATAATAGTATAAACTGTTATTGCCAACATTATAACTATAAAAATGTTGCAGCCTAGGCATCAATATTTTTCCTTATATTACGGCCTAGGCAGTAAAATCACATTTCTCTGCCCGAAATCAGTTCAATAATGCCTCATTTTGCTGCCGCAAGTAGATAAAATGTTTTTTTCCTGGCGTCAATGTAGACGCGTGGAGCATAAGGCACTGGCCAATTTCGATGAAATTTGGCATTCAGTATCAGAAAAATTATACCCTGAGACCCTGAGGCGAAATCGAGAAATGAATTCTAGCTAATGCATAGTCAGGTTGTTGCACTGGAGCGTTTCCTTTAGTTTGTGTATTTAGTTCACGTTTTGTCCACCACGCAGCATTGCGGTCTGTATGGGGCAAGGATCTTATATAAAGGGGATAGAGGGTTGAGGCAAAAAAGTGACCCCATGAAGATATGTAAAATATTAGCTCCAATGGGACAAATTACCTTCCTCTTGGTTATAGGTATCCAAGAATTTGTTTATAAGTGTCAGGTTATAACCTGTTAAAAAAGGTAATTTGTCCCAGTTCAAAGGTCGTGGAGCATGCGCAGTATGATTTTTTCTCCAATTTCTCTTACCTTCATGGGGTCACTTTTTTGCCTTAAACCCCTTCTTAACATTACATCCGCTTTATATAAGATCCTTGGTATGGGGCATCTTTTCTACACAACTACAATACAAACTCCAACATTTTTACTTTCTCATATAAAGAGAAAGTATTGTGATGCGCGAAAATTCTATTTTGATGGATTTACACGTTTTGAGGTCCCCTGAGTCTAAAAAAGTGGTTTTTAAAAAATGTCTGTCTGTCGTCTGTGCAGACGCCTGGAGCCGAAACTACTGGACCGATTTTCATGAAATTTGGCATACATGTTCAGAAAAATCATACCCCGAGGTGAAATCGAGGAATGAATTTTAGCTCCAAATTTAGGGGCGCTACCCCCCAAAAACTCATTTACAAAAATAATTTCTCGAAAACTTTTACGACGATTTTGATTAAAAAAATTCTAAAATTTAGTCCATTTAAATACGAATCTAACGATATAAGCCGTTTTCCCGGGAAAAATCTAGTTCCTGAGAAAATAGGTTAAAACGCGGACGGAGAGAGCCGGGTTCGATTCCCCGCGCAGGGGAAGTTATTTTATGATAAATATTCATGAAATGTTCAATAATTATTAAATGTACATAAAAACTAATAAATGGGATACACTGGGCTAAGTATTTATGAACTTTTATATGAGAAAGTTTGTCTGAGTTTCTCGGACCGATTTTTTGATTTTTTAACTTAATAATAATTTTTTCATTTATATTTGCAGTAAGTTTAATAGATACTCAATAATTATTTTTAATAGAATAATTTGTCAAAAAAATAGTCTCCATACTAGTAGGCCTGCACTCTAGTGGAGAAAAAACGTAACTGTTTTCCAACTCGAGAATCCTAACGTCAAACATTGCCAGTGCAACAACTTGCCCATTCTATATAACTTTAATTCTAGCTCTAAATTTGGGGGCGCTACCTCCAAAAACAATGATGAAAAAAATGATTTCTCGAAAACAGTTCAAACCATTTTGATTTTAAATTTTTTTTAAAATGTAGCCCATTTAAATGCAGATTTAAGCATGACAAGTCGTGGCCGATATGTTGATGAAAATAAATCTAATTCTAATGAAAATCAAAAACAAACGTAAACAACCTCCTATTAAACACTTTTTAAATAATTTTAAAAATAAATCAATTAAATAAGATTATGGGATTATAACGCAGTATCTTTATCTAGATGAGAACGGTTTCTTGCATTTCTTATAAGTAGTTGTTATTATTAAAAGAAAAAATGGCAACTATTGGGCACTTGCAATAGTTGCCATTTACAGTACTTATATTTTACGTTTGCAACTGGTATATTTTGTAAGGTTAAGCATATTATTGTTGTTTTGTTTGTTGACGCCAGGCTAAGGATTTTAACAACGCACTGTGCGAACAGATGGTCTCACAAAACAATGTCCCGTATTCATCAGACGTGAGTCTCTTCTACTAAATCTTTTATTTTTTACTATGTTCTTATTAGCTTGCTTTCTTGTTTGTTTGTTTGTTTGTCCAGTACAAATCTTGCAATCGATTTTTAACTAACTTCCCGAGTAGCTAGTCATTTAAAACTTTTAGAAGACAGGTCTCAAATTTGTGATAGATAAACATCGAATGACAGCAAAACAGGAAATATCAATTATATTATTTATCGATTATAATTTATATTATTTCAAATATATCGATGGCACGGTTTAGATTTGGTGTTGGTGAGATCCGTTGTACAAAGATTTTTCCTTTTATAGGTTTAAGATCAGCTCTCTAGATGGTTGACATTTATGTGAAGTAAATAAATTTGAAACTATTTTTTTTTTTTTTTTTTTTTTCACTAACATTATATATTATACTAGCTGAATACCCGTGCTTCGCTACGGGGTGTTTTATTTTCAATTTAATGGATTTATAAACTACCATCAAGAAACATTTAAATTATTTTACAAAGCGAGAATATCTAGATTCTATCCCTCCCCCTTATTTCTATACCCCCTCCCCTTTGATAAGATAATTTACTAATATCCCAAATTAGTAACTCATTCCGACTAAATTTTTAAAAAGGAAAAGCAGTGTTATTTTCCTTCTGTACAGATATAAAATTTTCTAAACTTAAATTCGTTGTCAGGACTACTCATTAAGTGGAAATACCCCATATTCTCTCTCCACAGCTCGGGCCTCCATGTTTCTAGTGGAGAGATAACCTTATGTAGAGCTAAAATGTAAAATCAATAAAATAGATAAATTGATGTACTAAAATATTATTTATATATTAATATGTTTTATTCAATAAAGGCATTTAAAAAAAAATAATAAAAATAAAAAAATAGTTTTTTTTAAGCCCAATCGGATAAATGTACAGACACAACAATTATTAGTTTTTTATACATAGATATAGATATATTTTTCCATTTTACCCCCCTAAATGTACATAACAATAATTGTACAGCACTCTACAGCACTCTTAAAGAGCTTTTCAACGGTATGCATCGTGAAGGGTTTTCATTACTTTGACATTTGTACCCCGTACCCCTGTGTACCAAAATCTAAATTTCGAAAATGCAAGAGGTCGGTGACCTTCCCCTTTTCCCCTTGCTTTGAAGGTCAAGTGTGCAAATTTTCATTGAAATCGGAATAAAACGGTAGATTTGAATAAAGAACACACACACACGCGCCCGTTCGAACGCGCGCGCACTCACACTTACGTTGACATTTCCTTTTTACCCCTCTCCTAAATGAAAATAATGACAGAAACGTACATTACAATTACTTTTCTCTTAAAGAGCTTTTCAACGATATGCATCATAAAGGGTACCTATCAATTACTTTGACATTTGTACCCCGTACTCCTGTGTACCAACATTTTAACTTAATAATCATATGTAAGCAGTACACTCATAGACACTCTTCATTTATATAAGATAAAAGACACTCAGACACTCTTCATTTATCCAAGATGTAGTTATACATATATTTCCATTTTACCCCCTCCTAAATGAAAATATGACAAAACTGTACATAACAACAATTACTGTACTTTTAAAGAGCTTTTCAATGACATGCATCATTAAAAGTATTCATTACTTTGACATTTGTACCCTGTACTGGGGCTAGGGGTCTTATACTAAATAAAGAATAATTACTCCATAGAACGAAACATATATAATTTTCTTATAAACTTAAAAGTATATTATTTTTATTTGACAAATGTTTAATTAATAAAAGAAACTTTATAAAATATATCTTGTTTAGTAATAGAAATCAACTATAACTTGTATATTCAATCAACACTTTCAATTCATTACGGGTTATATTACTCTTAATTGATACATTCAATTAATTATGAGTTGGGTTATATTATACTAATTATTACTTTCATTTAATTATTAGGTATATTATATCTAGTTAATACATCCCAGCATCTATTACTTTCATTATATTTAATTAAGGAAAATCAAGCATAACACCAATATCTTTCATTATAAAACCCCCTATATCTACCCCTTTAGTAAAACAAATGATTTAGTATTTCCAAAATATCCTAACTACTATTAATGCATATAATTAACCTAGTGTTTTGTAGCACTCGCTAACTTTCCCTTTACTATAGGTCGCCACCTACCAACCAGAGAAGGAACAAAAAGGGGAGTAATTATAGCTCATTTCATTTACTCACAGATACCGGGTATCAGGAAAAGTACTAATCCAATATAGTCCATACTGAATCTCGCTCGCCTGCTCCTAGCACTTGGTATATATATATATATATGTTCACTCGCATCAATCTAGCACAAGACTGAGCTCCCGCTCTTGTCTCGGGGTGGGACGGCCGAGAATGTGCTGACCGCGCTCTGCCCCGCCTAACTCCCACACATTTCTACTGACTCTTATTCACTTTGGATTAAATGCGAATGCATATTTACGTTTCGGGGGTCCTAGGCCGCGTTTCCCCCCATTACACTACCCCCCCGCAAAACGAAAGTGGTGCCAATGGCAGCACTTTCAACACCCCTGAGCTGTGGGACAGTTGGAGCGTTCCCCTCTGACTGGCAGGCGCCGTTCTCTACTCCTTAACCATACTGTAACTATTACATAATTGTACAAACAGAAGTGTACATATAAACCTAAACAGAACAAGTAAAACTGATAGCAAATATACATACAAATAACTTAAATCTAGCGAATGTTCACACATTCTTAGTGTCTCTGTTTTCCGATCGGTGTCACGGATCCTCCGGGCAACTGCGAGGGTAACACACTGGAAAGGGGGTCGGGGTGGCTTGTAATTCCGTCGTGGTTCCTTCCGCCTCGGTGGCTGTGGTCTCCCGGGGCCGGGAACATCGGCGGTACATCCAGAATCCAACGACTACAACAACTATCAGCGTGAAAGCTAGAGTCCCACCGCTACTGCCGTAAAGAATATACCGCCGCCTCTGGTCTAAGTGGTCGTGCAGATTTCTCGATTCCCTCTCTAAGATGTCTAGAGGAACCTCCAGGTCTGCGTAGGGTCCCCGTTTTACCTCCCCCAGTTGATGTAGCTTCTCTAACAAAGCTCGCTCCTGCTCCCCATGTATTAACGAGTGGTTGAGGGTAGGAGGATGATCTATCTTAAGAATAACTACCTTATTGTATGGTTAATCTTAGACTGAGCTGTATATTTACAATATATAAATATGAATTATAACTGACAACTTGTCAGTTGACACAAAGTATGTGTCAGTCCTCCTCCCTTAATTGACGAGGAACGCAGCTGGTCAATATGCCTCCGATGTTCTACTTGCGTTCCATCCTCTTTCACCGTGTAGTGGAGTTGTCCGTGTTTGGCCACCACTGTTCCGAACATCCACTTTTTCCCTCCACTCCTATAATTTCGCGCCAGCACTCTCTCTCCCACTACGAACGATCTCCTTGGTGGTCTTGTACCTTCTCTCTTATCCTGGTCCTCCTTTATCTCATTCATCAAACTCAATACCGTTCTCACTTTAAAACCTAACATGCCTTCATAAGGTGACTTCCCCGTACTGGCTGGTGTCATCCTCAAGCGGCTCACTAGCTCTAGCAGTTTCTCCTCGTGATTTCCTCTATCCATCTTCATCGCGTTTATTCCCTTCTTTATCGTTTGGACAAACCGCTCAGCTTGTCCATTCGTGGACGGGTGGAAAGGTGCTGATCTTTTATGAGATATTTTCTGCTTCTGTAAAAACTCTCCGAATTCTCCAGACGTAAACTGTGTACCATTATCTGTTACTACGACCTGAGGTAGCCCAAATGTTGTGAAAAGTTTCCTCAGTGTTAGTATGCACCATTTGGCTGTAGTTGTTTTTGTCTCAACTACCTCGACCCATTTGGTGAAGGCATCAACTAAAATAAAATATGTCCTACCGTCTAGAGGCCCTGCAAAGTCGACGTGTATTCTTTGCCAAGGTCCACTTACTGGAGCCCAGGGGTGGTTCACTTCTTTCGCTTCTTCATTCTGCTTTAGGCAGCATGCCTGACATCCTCTAACCAATTGTTCAATTTCTTTATCAATACCAACCCAGTAACAGTGACTTCTCGCTAGTAGTTTCATCTTAGTCATTCCGATGTGTCCGACATGTAGTTCATTTAGTACATTTTTCTTCAGATGTTCAGGTATCACTACTCGTATCCCTTTAAATAAACATCCGTCCTGTAATGTCCACTCATTGTCCACCAATCCTAGTTCTTTTAGACTTGTACCATTCTCCAAATGTTCTACAATCCGGCGAAGTTTACTGTCTCTTTTTGTTTCCTTTTGTATTTCTTCCATTGTAATCGGCAAAACGTTTATCTGTTCGATCTGAAATGAGGTAATTTGGTCACGTCCTTCTTTTCCTTCTTCCCCCTTCATCGGAAATCTTGATAAGAAATCTGCATTACCGTGGTCTGTGGTTTTTCTAAATTCAGTTTCATAATCAAACCCAGATAAAAAGTGAGCATAATTGAATATTCTCGTTGCTGACATGGCTGGTAATGTCCGATTTGGGTTGAAAATTGAAACCAGCGGCTTGTGGTCTGTCACCAGTGTAAATTTTCGGCCATACAGGTAGGGGAAAAATTTTCGTAAACCCCAATATATTCCTGTTGCCTCCTTGTCAATTTGGCTGTACTTTTTTTCACACTCGGTCAGAGCTCGGGACGCAAACGCTATTGGTTTCTCTGTGCCGTCTTTGTAGCGATGGGAAATCACAGCTCCTAGCCCCACTGGCGATGCGTCTGTGGCCAAAACAAGGGGGAGTTCTTGATTGAAATGTACTAAAATTTTGTCACTTGCGATCTCTTGTTTTACCTTGTTGAATGTTTCTTCACATTGTTTTGTCCAGTTGTAAGTTATACCTTTTCTTAAAAGCTTGTTTAAGGGTTCCAATATAGAGGCCAAATTTTTTATAAATTTGTTGTAGTAATTTGCAATTCCAAGAAATGATTTTAATTCTGCAACATTTTTAGGTCTTTCCGCTTGTATAACTGCTTCTATTTTTTCCTTGGTCTTTCTCAGTCCGTTTTCGTCAATTATGTGTCCAAGATATTTTATGCTCTTTTGAAAAAACTTACATTTGTCTCGATTTAGTCTTAGGTTGTACTGTCGCATTCTTTCAAAAACTTGTCTTAGTCGTTTTAGTGTTTCGTCATATGTTGCTCCTTGTACGATTATGTCATCAAAAAAGCTTTGTACTCCCTCTAAGCCTTGCAGTGCTCTCGCCATGAACTCGTTCCATTTTGCTGGTGCCACTTTTACTCCAAACATTAATCTATTTACTGTGTACTGTCCTAAATGTGTACTAAGAGTCTGCATCTTTTTACTATCTTCGTCCATTTCCATGTGGAGATAAGCATTACTTATGTCCAGAGTGCAGAAGAACTTCCCTCCATTCATTTGTGCAAATATGTCTTCTATAACAGGTATCGGGAAATGTTCGTCCTTAATAACTTTATTTAATGTTACCTTGTAGTCGGCACAAATTCTAATCGTTCCGTTTGGTTTCTTCACTGGTACAATTGGGGTTCCCCACTCACAATTTTCTATTTTTGTAATTATACCATTTTGTTCTAATCTCTGTAGTTCTACTTCTACGTTTTTCTTGATTGCAAACGGTACTTGTCTCGGTTTGACATATATCGGTATAACCCCGTCTCTTACCTGCAAACAACATTTTACATTAGGTATTACTCCGATATCTTTTTTGAAAATATCTTTAAATTCCTGTAAGTAGTCATCTAACCTGTCATTCTTTGTATTGATGTTCTTTACTTCTGCCCAATCTAATTTTACTTCCCGTATCCATTCTCGGCCAAATATTGGTGTTACATCTTCTTGAATTATGTACAATTTTCCGTGAAATATTCTGCCTTCGTATTCGCATTTGACAAATGCCATTCCTCTTGGTGATATTATTTCTCCTGTGTAGGTCCTCATTTTGACTTTAGTTGGGTATAGTTTGTTCTTCAGTCCTAAATTTCTATACTGTTTCCAAGAAATTGTGCTCAAGGCTGCTCCGGTATCCAGCTCCATGTTGAGTCTTGTTCCTTCAACAGTTAGTTTTACTAAAAATTTTCCAGTTCTTTCACAAGTTATCACGTTGATTCCATTGTCATAATTTTCCTCATTTTCCGAAAATTCTTGTTCAACCAGTGTATCATTTTCTTTTGTTAATTGTTTTATTTGAAGTCCTTTTGTCTTTGTCAAGCATACCCTTTCTAAGTGTCCAATTTTTTTACAGTGAGAACAAACTGTCTTAAGGTGTCTACAGTTCTGTGCCCTATGTTCTATTGAGCCACACCTAAAACAGCGGCCCTTCAATATATCAAATGTGTTCGATTTTTGTTTTTGAAATTTTGAGTAATTTGATTCTGTCGGATGTTTTGTCATTGTATTGTTTTTTCTTAATTGATTTATTGTCTGGTCACAAATTTGGTTTTGTTGAGTTTTTGATATAAGTGAGTTGTCATTTTTTGCTAGTTCAATCGTTGTAGCTATGTCAACTGTCTGTGCAAAAGATAACTCCTTGTCATCTTGTAATAATTTTGTTCGTATGTCTGCGTCAATTAACCCCCTAATAAATTGTAGTCTAAAAAAAATTTCAGAAATTGGTTTACCACAGGTACAATTAAACTCACAATCTGTCGCAAGTTTGCGTAATTGCGTAGAAAATTCCAACACACTTTCGAGTTGTTGTTGGGATCTTGAAATGAACTTATGTTGCCTTGCCCAAAGACTAGGTTTTGGGTCTAAATGTTTTTTACAAATTTTGATAAGTGTCTCGTATGATTGTTCAGTAGGGTTCTCAGGTGCTAGTATATCGTATAGTTTTTGATGAAGTTGTGGTGTAAGAGCATGTAAGAAAGTGAATGATTTCAATTTTGGGTCCTTTAATTGTCTTAAGTAAATGAAAGTTTCAAAACGTGTAACAAAATTAGAAAATGTTTCGTCGTCCTGATAGGTGGTAAAATTTAAGGTTGAAGTTGTTTGACAACAATTTTTATTTTTGTCTATATTAGAAGTCATGGAACTATCCGTATTCCTAGGTGTTGAATTAGTTATCCTTAATGATTGTATAACGGTTTTTATTTCTATAGTGTATTCAATAATTTGTGTACGATAGTCTATTTCATTTTCTAAAGCGTCATTGTCAGTTAGTTTGTCAATTTTATCTTGTACATCTTGGTACTTATTTAACATTTGTTCAAGTGTGTCCAGTCTAGTAGTCACGTCATGTTCTTCGAGGTTAGATTCTGATATTCTGTTTTTATAAAATCTAGTCATTTGTCCTTTAATGACTGTCCGTGCTTTCTTCAAATTTGACAATTGTTCGTCGTTCTGTTCTGTCATGATAGGTGTCCTTTCCAGTTTTCCTCGTCGCCACTGATCTATCTTAAGAATAACTACCTTATTGTATGGTTAATCTTAGACTGAGCTGTATATTTACAATATATAAATATGAATTATAACTGACAACTTGTCAGTTGACACAAAGTATGTGTCAGAGGAATTTTCAATTCTCCTTTGGCGAACTCCCCCGCATGGCTGGGGATTACCGCTGTACTACTTCCTTGCCAATTGGGGTATAGCTGGTAGTGCGATGTGCGCACTGCACACATCTTGACCAGATGCATGGAACCATGCCCGGCCAAAGTCATCTCCTTGGTGGTAGTGGTGCCATTTTCAGCTCGGCAGCTAACAACTGCTAGCGTGGGGGAGGGTAGACTGTAGACCCAGGAACTGCTCCTGGTATCTGGGATCCAGTACGGGACCCACTCGCTGAGAAGCACCAATTGATTGCAACTTGTTAGTGCGCTTAATCTTTTCCCAAAATATAGCTGGCTTTCGCAGGTCTCATATTCTCTTTTGAAGATGGGGAATGCTGAGGGACATAGAGTTATCGATCCCGTCCTACAGGAGGTATATTGTTCCTGAGGTAGGAAGGCATAGCCATCCCTCTCCTTGTTGACTATCATATATTCTACACTGGTCCGCACTACCACTGTTCGTTTAATGTCTTTCCGATATATCGGGAACTCACGCACTCTATACAGATCGAATAGGCGGTGGGTGGTAACAAGGGGTACGCTTAACATGATGTACAGACGGCCCTTTTCGGGGGCAGCAAAAGCACTTACTTCACATACGTCATAATATTGGTATATCTCCTCTACGGTAAGTTTGGACATTATCCCTAATCCTTCGGGTAGGTGGGCGACTATATTGGTGAGTATAGCAAGCAACTCGAGAGGGGGTATTATAGTCGAACTGAGCCTACCTAGAGCTACTACGTCTAAGGCACCCCTGAGTTTCCCTAGTTCATATTTAGTTTGTCCTATCATGAACTCTAAGTTTCTAAAGCATGTCGTTATATTGACGTAATTTTCTAATATAGTTAAATGGTCCGTGAGAGCTTTGTGTGCGGTTATCGACAAATTTATATGTTCCTGCAGAGTCTCTGAAAGTAAGAACAACTTCCTCGTTGCGTCCTCCGCGCGTAGTCCTAATTTACGACTAACACTAATTTGCCGGTCTAACAAGTGGATGATTTCATCCTGATGAGTTTCCAATTCCTCTAGATCTGTCGCTACGCGCCCTAGCTCCTCCTCCGTCGCCGTGCCGAATAAAGCTTGAAGGGCATACCCCCCCATATTAATCAGGCCCCTCTTGACTCGACGCGTGGGTAACACTTGCACTAGTTCCTCCGCATACCCTCGTACTTCCTCCATAGCTTGGGTCACACGCCGGAGTTCACCTGCTAGCATTAAGTCGGTCGTCGCCCCGTTCATCCTTTGTTCCTCTAAGGTTATTCGTACTCCTTCTAGACGTCGGGAGAGCACGTCAAGATCTTCTCTGTATCCTTCTACTCTTAGTTCTGTTATTACCCTCCACTGGCCTCCGACAACCAGTGCTTGGCCTAGCGGTAAGAAGGCTAGTCCTTCTCTTACCTCTCCCCCTGTAACATAGAGCATAGAATCAGTTTCTCCGTCTTGGCCGAAGCCGGCTAGCTATGGGTGGAGAACTGGGGTTGGAGGCTGGGAGGGGGGAACTTGGGGGTGAGAATATATCTCCTCCGTCTTCAGGAAACCACGTAAAATCATGGGGGTCCTCGTTGCTTATAGTTACACTGTCATCGTCCTCCTCCCCCGTAATACTCCCTCGTGGAATTACTAAGGCCGCAGGTGTTTCCGGTTCCTTCTCCTGTTCTGCTCCTGAGGGTAGCTCGTCGAGTACCGGAATGAAACCGCCTTCCCATGCCTCGGTGGTGGGCATCGTCGCTGTCCACTGGTCGTCGGTATCTTGATTGGGGTTTCGGGCTTCAGCCAGCCTAGGGCTCAGATCTAGGTCGTTATTCGAACTCTCCCCTTCTGTGGTTGTCAGTCGCAGGTTCTCACCATGAGCGCGTTTCAGCCTATTCGCATGGACAATAGTGGTTTTCCCATTTCCTTTGTCGATCTCGAAGTCTAGCTCCCCATATTTCCTCACAATGCGGAAGGGTCCTTCCCAAGGGTGGCGGAATTTCTTCGCATGCCCTGGCGTTAACACAGGGTTGTGTAGGTATACATGATCACCTTCACCGTAGGTGGGGATTTTAGCACCGGCATCATGGTATTCCTTATTCCTTTCCCGGTCCTTTTCCGCCTGTTTCAACGCCTCTTTCCTTGCTTCTCCTAACCTTCTTTGGAGCTCCTGTATGTGGGGAATTGGCTCGGAACTCATCTTAGGGGATATGTCACATTCAAATGGGCTGGTTATGTCAGTTCCATAAAGGAGATAGTGGGGAGATTTCCTGAGAGTCGAGTGAGGAATACTTCGGTAGGCCATCAGGGCGTAGGGGACCCACCTGTCCCAATTTCGGCCATCCTTCCGGACAAAGTGTGATAGCGTATCAGTTAGAGTTCGGTGGAAGCGCTCAATCATACCGTTACACTCCGGATGGTATGGAGTCGTCTGTACTTTCTTAATATTCAGCAATCTACACACCTCCTGCATCAATTCGGAAACGAAGTTCCTTCCCTGATCCGTTAGCAGTCGTTGGGGTATTCCATGTCGAGTCACTATTTGGGTGACGAAAGCATTTGCAATGGTCTCCGCGGTTTGGTCTTTCAGCGGTATGGCTTCCGGGTAGCGGGTGCAATGGTCTATGAACGTCAGGAGATACCTGTTCCCTTGGGTCGAGGTCGGCAGAGGACCTACGATATCCATCGACACTTGTTGGAAGGGTAATGTGACAGGGAAAGGGCTACCCATCGGGGCTTTAGGTTTTCGCGTCGTTTTCCTAGTGGCACAAGAGGTACAACACCTGATATAATCCCGAACATCTCTCTCCAAACCGGGCCAGTAGTAGTTTCGCTCGACTAGAGCTTGCGTTCTCGCCGCCCCTGGGTGGCCTGCCGCCGGCGCATCGTGATTAGCCTGTAACACTCGGCTCCTCATAGGTCTTGGCACCACCAGTCTCCACGCTCCTAGCTCTTGCTCCTGGTAGAGTATTCCGTCGTCATCGGTATGGTGTTTACTAGTCTCCTTCCGTAGCTTCTGACAATCTTCGTCCTGTTCTTGAGCAGTTCTGATATTCTCTCTGGTCCACGAGCTCGCTTGCACCGGGGCCACATGCCTGCTCAATGCATCGGCGTTCGTGTGTTTTCTACCCGGTTTATGTATCACTTCATAATCGTATTCGGCCAACCGAAGAGCCCACCGCATGAGCCGGGAGCTGGGATCTTTCAGTCCTAACATCCACTTCAGGGCAGCGTGATCAGTGATGAGAGTAAATCGTCGCCCATAGAGATAACATCTAAAATGTTTCACAGCCCAGACGACCGCCAGGAGTTCTTGTTCTGTAGCAGTATATCTGCTCTCCGCCCCTTTCAATTGTTTACTCGCATAGGCTACTGGTCTCTCCTTCCCGTTCCGTATCTGGGATAGTACAGCTCCGGCTGCGGTTGCTGAGCCATCCGTGGCGAGGATGAATGGCTGTGTGAAGTCGGGGTAACAGAGAACAGCGTCGCTACATAACTCATCTCTCAACCGGTTGAAGGCCTCGTTTTGGGGAAGTCCCCAGGTAAATTTAGTCCCCGTCTTTGTTAACTCAGTCAATGGTTTCGCTATTTCTGCAAAGTGAGGGATGAAACGTCGGTAATAACCCACTAACCCTAGGAAGGATCGAATGTCCTTGGCATTGTAAAGCATCGGATATTCCTTCACAGCTTTTACCTTGCTCGGGTCGGGCTTCACGCCCTCTGAAGAGACTACGTGACCCAAGTATACAACTGATGACTGAGCTAGCTGACACTTCTCTAATCGTATTCTTAGGTTGGCCTCTCGAAATCGTTGCAGTACGTGTCGCAGCCGCTCCGCGTGCTCGGCTAGGCTCTCGCTGTATATTATAACATCGTCCAAATATATGTAAATGAAATGAAATGAAATGAAAATCTTTTTATTTGCTGAGATCACATCTCTGTGATATACAAAAGTC
This sequence comes from Gerris lacustris, assembly GCA_951217055.1. Classification (NCBI taxonomy): domain Eukaryota; kingdom Metazoa; phylum Arthropoda; class Insecta; order Hemiptera; family Gerridae; genus Gerris; species Gerris lacustris. Next base: position 664,734 of record OX578286.1, read on the forward strand.
AGATATAAATAAATAATAGTGTCAAAGAACAATAACATCATTAATTAATAAATGGTTAAAATTAATCATAAATAAAATAAATAACAACATAAAAAATTACACATTAAAATCAAGTAAAAAGTACTCTTTTGTGCTGTACAATGGATTTTTTAAAAGAAACGCTTTAATATAAATGTTAAATTTGTCTAGAGGTAAACACTTTACCTTTGGATGCAATTTATTATAAAATTTGTGTCCCAGCACACTATGTCCGACTTTGGACCTGTCCAGTCTGTATTGAGTCAGCTTTATATTATCTTTCTGTCGTGTATCAAAGTGGTGAGTGTCTTTTAATTTTATCTATACTATTTACCCTACTTTTTACAAACTTTAAACAATAAAAAATATAAATACTATAAAATGTTAAGATTTTTAGTCGCAGGAAAAGTGGGCGACAATGTTCCGTCTGCTTTGCTCCTGCAAGTATTCTGACGGCTTTTTTTTGCTTTCTGAAGATTTCTTGGGACTCTGCATGACCCCACATCAGAACTCCATATGTCATGTGACTCTCAAAAAGAGCATGATATGCCGGCTTCATAGCCTCTTCTGGCAGATACTTCCTTAGCGTGTTAAGTAGGAATAACTGAGATGAAAGCTTCTTCTGGACTTTTCCTATTTGAAGTTAATTTGGAGTCAAGAGTTAGTCCTAAAAATTTAATTGACTTGGCTTCTCCACTAGGTCTGAGAGTAAACATGATTTCTTGGGTTTTTTCGTCATTTAGGAAAAAACCATTGCTAGTAAACCATTCGTTGGTACTTTCATTTAGCCTTCTTATACTAACTAGGCAATTTTCTACATCACTACTCGTCGACATGATGATTGAATCATCACAGTACCCCACTGTTTTGTTAGAAGTTCCTGATCTTATTGTTTCCATGTAAGAATGGTAATCATTTATGGTAATGAGGAACAGTGTTCCTCCTAGATGAGAGCCTTGAGGTACACCTTGTTTGACCGGTAAGTATCCAGAACTGCTATTATTTAAGCTAACGTATTGTATTCTATTTGTTAAATAGCTTTCTAACAACTTTAATGCAACATCTGCTATATTGTATCGTTTGAGTTTTGCTATGAGGACATCATGTGGAACCAGATCGAAAGCTTTACTAAGGTCACAGCTTGCTAGGAGAGTACTCTTTCTCTCTTCAAAACCCTCTATAATGGTGCTTACTACAGAAAGAACAGCATCAACCGTCGACTTGCCGCTTCTATATCCGAACTGTGATTTTGTGAACAAATCATTATCTTCAAAGTGGCTTTGTAGCTGCTTATTTACAACAATTTCCAGAACCTTGGAAATGACAGGGATAATAGCGATAGGTCTATAGCTTCCGGGGTCAGATTTGTCTCCTTTTTTGTGGATCGGTATTACTCTTGTTATTTTGAAGGCCTCAGGGTATATTCCGGTTTTCAAGCATCTGTTTATTATATAAGTGAGGGGCTCACTTATGCTATTGATAATTTGTTTTAGCATGTGGTTAGAGAGGCCATAGGCATCCCGGCTTTTGGAATTAGATATTCCTCTTACTATGTTAACAATCTCTAATGAACTGATGCCGGAACCTCCAAAAACCGACAGACTGTTACTTGTGGTTGTTGCTGTTTTTGCCGCTTTCTCAGCTTTCCTTATATTTTTATTTATTTTTTTCGATATCTCCTCTATGGTGTTTATGAAATAATCATTGACCTTCTTCGGTTCAAGATTATTTTCCACTGATAATTTGCTGTTACATTGGAGTTCATTAACAACGTTAATGAACGTGTAACAAGAGTTCATTAACAACGTTAATGAATGTGTTCATGTAACACTCTACTCCCTTTAGGTGGTGTAGGACGCGGTCCATCGTGCGCTGGAACGTCGCAGGAGCGCCAACCAATCCGAACGGCATGCGGAGGAACTCGTAGTGACCATCCGGTGTGGAAAAAGCAGTCTTCGCCCGATGTTCCTCGTGTACTGGGAGCTGGTGATATCCACTTGCCAGGTCTAGCGTGGAGAAGTATCTACATCTACCCATCCCTTCCAGGGTTTCGTTTATGTTTGGCAGAGGATACGCGTCAGTACGCGTCACTGCATTTAACCCTCGATAGTCAATACAAAATCGGTATTTCGTCGTTCCATCTTCCGTTTTCTTCGCGACTAATACAACTGGAGCCGACCAAGGCGAATCGGAGGGAACTATAACCTGTTCTTCAAGCATACGGTCCACCTGCTCTTTCATCTCCTGTCTAAGGTGGTATGGTACCCGGTAGGGCTTCTTTACCACCGGGGGCGAGTCCCCCGTCTCTATTCGGTGGGCTACTCCTTTGGTGCAGCCCAAGATTCCATCGCAACCTTCAAAAAGCACACCCTGATATTCCTCAAACACTTGTCCTATTCTCTCGGCATCCCGCTGGGACAGATGCTTGAGTTGCTCCCTTACTAAACCCCTCGCCGTGTCCCCATCCCGTTCTTTATATGGCGGTACCATGGTGGTACTAGCTACGGACTTGTAGCTCTCATTACCTCTGTACGTCGTGGCTTCTGCTAAAACCTGATGATTATCAATGACAACAGCCCTCCCAGTTAGATTTACCCCTTTCACATATACTTTTCCATCCTGGACCGTTCCCAAAACCCTCGCAACACGGAACCCTGGTTGCGGTTGTGCAACTGGTTCGCACCAAATCTCCCCGGTCATTCCCTCTATTTCCACCTTAACCAATCCCTCAGACCACGGTGGGAGCGTTTGGGCTCCATACGCGGTTACTCTCCTTACAACAATCCCGGGTCTCTTTTCTCTACCGGCTTCCTCTGGTCGTACGTCTATCGCCATTGCTTTCTCCGAAGGTACCATTCCTGTACTCGGTTCCCCCTCCCTTTTCCCTTTCCTAGATTTCGGGGTCCGCTCTGTCTGCTCACATGCTCTTCCTTGGCCGGTAGGCCTAGGGACGTATGAACTCTCCAGCTCCTCTTTCCTGCTTATCTGCTTGCGTGCTCTCCCTTGGCCGGTAGGCCTAGGAACATACAACCTCTCCAAGTCCTCCTCTTCTCCTTCTTCTGTCACAGTGTTGGCTGCGACAAGTTTTGTCAACCTTACATCTCCTCCGGCCGCGTCAATCACGGCCCCTACTTTGCGTAACAGGTCCATCCCTAGAATACCATCATATCCCTGGAAAAAGTCGGTGATGATGAACTCGTGTTCGGTTTGCACCCCTCCTAGGGTCACCTCCAGGACTTGGTGTCCCTGGACAGGCATACATTCTCCTGTCACTCCTCGGGCTTGGATTCTGGCCTCCGTTAGTCGCACGCCTGGTCTCGGCGAGCGAAGGAGCGAGATATCCGCACCCGTGTCTACCAAAAGAACGAGTTTTTTTCCTTGAACTTCCACTTCGTATCCTATTCCTCCTTCACGCCGCACGATCACATTCGGGACATAGGCGTCCCTTGCCCCTGTCCTTGGCCACCCAACAGTGGGGCGTCTGTTAGGTGGTAGGCGTTTGGGTGTGTTGGACCCGAAGGTATCGACTGACCCCTATATGATGTTGGGGCGGAGTCCGGTGGAGGGAGGGCCCTTAAAGGCCGTTGCTGGTTGCCCCAGGCCTCCCTTCCTCTCTGGGGACAATCCTTCATCAGGTGGTTCACTCCATTACACGTGTAACAAACCAAAACGCGTCTGGGACACTCCCGAGCTAAATGATCCGCTCCGCAGACGTAACATCGCAATGGAACTCTGGGTCTACTTCCGGTCCTTCCTGGTCCGTTCCATCTCCTTCCGCCTCCTGGATCTTGTCCCCACTCGGCGTTGGACCTTGACCCGCCCCCTGAACCTTGCCCCCAGCCGCCGTTGGCCCGAGGCCCCCTCAAGTACCTACCCCCTGTCGCTTGGCTGTTTACCATCGTCACGCCGGCGGTTGCATGTAAGGACGGGGCCCCACACTCCCCGGGGTCTGGTCTTTCCCTATTAGTGGCCACCTCAAACACGTGTGACGGTGTAATCTCCTTGACCTCTAGTTGGTTGGCCCGTTCAACCCTCTCGGCTCTCAGCACTGCGTCTTTGAGGTCTACAGGCGGCTGGTATCGCAGCTGCCGCGCCGCCTCTCCCTTCAATCCGGCTATGAACACGGCTAAGATCCGCCTGCTCAAGTCCTTTTTCGCCCATTCCTGCTCCTCGATCGAAGGGTATACACTAAGAGTCTTCAACCCGAGAGAACTGCATCGATCCGCAAACTCCCTCACTCCCTCTCCTTTTGTCTGCCTTGCTGCGTGGAAGTCCTGCTCTAATGACTCCCTATCACGGGTTTCCCCAAATCGGTCTTTCAGTTTCCGACTATAGTCGGAGAAGCCTGTGTTTTCTGGTTTCAAATCCGGGCACGCAGCTACAAAAGTGGCGGCGGCCCCCGTTAGTTTAGCCTCACAGACCATTACTTTGTCTTCTTCGGTCCATCTCCCATTTTTAGCAGCCCTTTCTAAGTTCCGGATAAAGTCCTCTACCGGTATATCCGTTTTTATGTCCCCCGACCATGGTTTAATAAGATTCTGTAGTGTCAAGTCTCTTCTTGGGGTAGAAGAGACTTCACGGGCCGCGAACTGGGCGTTCGCAATCAGGAGTTCCCCTATCCTGCCCTCAAGTTCCTTAACTTTCTCCTCCATATTTATATGCCTTAGCACCGCAACCCTATTCTCTTAGTAAGTAACTAATTCTAAGTTTAAGTCCTATCTCACAACTCGATCTTGGCCGAGGACCGTCACGCACACAAAGCTCAAAACAATAACCAATAACCAGCTCCTGCCTCTTATGATACAGGATATTTATCGTTGACAATAAAGTTTACACAACATAACGACAGAGTACAAAAGAACAATTAAATAAACAAAAGAATTAAATCAAGGGTAAAAGTATAGTTAATAATTAACATAAAATATTGGTCGGCATACTAGACCGGTGATACACGCCTGCTCTGGGGTCTGGCGTACCTAGCTTCCCCAGGCTGACCTAACTTACTACCTAGCTTCCTTAATAAAATAATAATCCGGCAATTCTTGCAGCCGGTAACCCCACACCTGACACCAATTGTACTGGGGCTAGGGGTCTTATACTAAATAAAGAATAATTACTCCATAGAACGAAACATATATAATTTTCTTATAAACTTAAAAGTATATTATTTTTATTTGACAAATGTTTAATTAATAAAAGAAACTTTATAAAATATATCTTGTTTAGTAATAGAAATCAACTATAACTTGTATATTCAATCAACACTTTCAATTCATTACGGGTTATATTACTCTTAATTGATACATTCAATTAATTATGAGTTGGGTTATATTATACTAATTATTACTTTCATTTAATTATTAGGTATATTATATCTAGTTAATACATCCCAGCATCTATTACTTTCATTATATTTAATTAAGGAAAATCAAGCATAACACCAATATCTTTCATTATAAAACCCCCTATATCTACCCCTTTAGTAAAACAAATGATTTAGTATTTCCAAAATATCCTAACTACTATTAATGCATATAATTAACCTAGTGTTTTGTAGCACTCGCTAACTTTCCCTTTACTATAGGTCGCCACCTACCAACCAGAGAAGGAACAAAAAGGGGAGTAATTATAGCTCATTTCATTTACTCACAGATACCGGGTATCAGGAAAAGTACTAATCCAATATAGTCCATACTGAGTCTCGCTCGCCTGCTCCTAGCACTTGGTATATATATATATATATGTTCACTCGCATCAATCTAGCACAAGACTGAGCTCCCGCTCTTGTCTCGGGGTGGGACGGCCGAGAATGTGCTGACCGCGCTCTGCCCCGCCTAACTCCCACACATTTCTACTGACTCTTATTCACTTTGGATTAAATGCGAATGCATATTTACGTTTCGGGGGTCCTAGGCCGCGTTTCCCCCCATTACATACCCCGTACCCCTGGGTACAAAAATAAAAATTTCGCAAAATCCTTTCTTAGTGGATGCCTACGCATTGAACCGAGTATATCCTCAAAATTTCAAGTCTCTCGGTTAAGCAGATTTTGCTGTGCGTTGATTCTATGTCAGTCAGTCAGTCAATCAGGACATTGCCACTTATATTATAGACTAGCTGAATACCCGTGCTTCGCTACGGGGTGTTTTATTTTCAATTTAATGGATTTATAAACTACCATCAAGAAACATTTAAATTATTTTACAAAGCGAGAATATCTAGATTCTATCAATCCCCCTTATTTCTTTACCCCCTCCGCTTTGATAAGATAATTTGCTAGTATCCCAAATTAGTAATTGATTCCGAGTACTGAAGAAAAATTCTAAAAAAATTTAAAAAGGAAAAGCAGTGGTATTTTCCTTCTATTTTATTAACTATTGTCTTAATATCTAAAATTAAATCTAAATATTTTTTGGCAGCGATTGAAGAGTAATTTCTTTAACAGTTCTTCCTACAGAAATTTCCACAAAAGATAAAATATTTTCAGTAGTTTGTTATGAAATTTTAGTTGAATATTTTTTTTATAAAAATGAAATTATAATTTTGAAATCTATTTAGAAGCCCCGTTCTCTGCCCCATATAAAGCTACCAAAACGTCTTACAGCCTATATCACCCGCAGAATTGAGCTTAACATTGTACCCAAGAACCTCCAAAATCTATTCAGCCATTTGGACGTGATTAAATCACAGACAAACAGATATGATATTTTCTAAACGTAAATTCATTGTCAGGACTACTCATTCAGTGAAAATACAAAATTTGAGCCCAATCAGATAAATGTACAATGTACAGTCACAACAATTATTAGTTTGTTATACATAGATATAGATATATTTTTCCATTTTACCCCCTTAAATGTACATAACAACAATTACTGTACTCTTAAAGAGTTTTTCAACAATTTGCATCGTGAAGAGTTTTCATTACTTTGACATCTGCACCCTGTACCCCTGTGCTCCAAACTTTAAATTTCGGAAATTCATGTAGACAGTGACCTTCCCCTTGCTTTGAAGGTCAAGTGCTCAAATTTTCATCGAAATCGGACTAAAACTGTAGATTTGAAGAATGAACACACACACAAACATCCGTTGACTTTTCAACTATACGTTGACATTTTCTTTTTTACCCCTCTCCTAAATGAAAATATGACAAAAACGTACATGACAACAATTATTTTTCTCTTAAAGAGCCTTTCAACGTTATGCATCATAAAGGGTATTCATTACTTTGACATTTGTACCCCGTACCCCTGTGTATTTGGCTGGAAACTGGATAAAGTCAACTATTACTGCATTCTATAAGGGCTTTCTGAACTTTTGTACGCCATACCCCTGTGTAACAAAATTTAAATTAAGACTTACCCTTTTATATGTTGATTTATAGCAAAGGGTACAAACTACAAACAAAAATAAGAACGACAAGAACTTTTACATAAGAGCGTGAGTGCAAAGCTGCGAACACGAGGAACAAGAGCGTTTAATCAATATAGGTTATACATATGTTATGAAGGCAGTGTTGCCAGTAAATAATAAAAATTTCCTACTTCAACACTCCTCCTAAATTTTTACAAGATTTCACAAAAAAAAATATTAAACATTCAACAAAAAAAACAATCTAAAATAAAAAAAACAAACAATCAATTATTGATGAAGAAAGAAGAGTTATTGATAAGCAAAGTGTCAGTGTTTAAGTATTAAGGATTTTAAATAATCAAATCTATTGGCTTTAAGGTCTTTTGTCAAGATATCAGCAATTTGATTTCCTGTTGGGCAGTACTTTAAAGAAAAAAGACCTTCATCAAATTTTTCTTTTATAAAATGGTATCTGACATCTATGTGTTTACTCCTCCTGTTTACAATGCCGTTCTTTATTAACTGAATAGCACTTTGGTTATCAACATTAAGTTCTGTTTTAATTTTTACATTAAGTAACTCTTCAATAAAAGATTTAAGAAAAATTAACTCGCGACAACAATCGGCAGCTGCAATATATTCAGCCTCAGCTGTTGACATGGAAACTACAGGTTGACGTCTTGAAGACCAACAAACAGGTGCTCCACCAAAGTAAATAATATACCCTGAGGTGCTCCTCCTAGTTACCTTATCACCAGCAAAATCTGAGTCACAATAAGCTTTTAACATAGGCATTTCACCATCTTTAAAAGAATATTCAATAAAGTCAGACTTACAACCATTCAAATAGTGAAAAATATGTTTTACTTGATTAATATTAGTTTTAGTTGGCTTACTGGCATATCTACTACAGTAATTTACTGAAAATGAAATGTCTGGTCTGGTACGATTAGACAGATATAGTAATGAGCCGATAGCTTCTTGATAAGGATAATCATAAATTATTTTTTCATTACAAATATTCGCATCATTACCAAGTTGTATAGGAGTGGAAAACGGTTTTGATTCTGTCATGTTAAATTTGTCAAGCATCTCCTCGACATACTGTGGTTGACTGATTTTTAGTTTGCCATCAGACTTATCTATTTTCATGCCAAGAAATGATTTTAACTCATTACAAATAGTTATTTCAAATTTAGATTTTAACATATCGAGGACTTCATCTGCCTCAGATTTATTTTGACACATTATAATTCCATCATCTACATATATAGCTACAATTATATTATTAGTTTTTGATTTAAAGACACATTGATCAGTCTGAAGTTGTATAAAGCCTTTGTTTTTAAGAAAATCTGAAAAATGTTTATTCCACCTTAATGGGGCTTGTTTAAGTCCATAAAGAGCTTTGTTTAGCTTACATATTTTATTTTTACAATCAAAATCAGGTGGTAATGACATATATATGTCACCATCAACTTCACCATAGAGAAAAGCAGTTTTTATGTCAAATTGTTTTATTACATTAAATTCTCTTTTGCAAGTAAGAGCCAAAAGAGTTCTTAATACGGAAAAGTTTAAAACAGGGCTATAATTTTCTGAATAGTCTGACTGTTCACAACCCCTTATAACCAGTCGGGCTTTATATCTACCGTCATCTTTAACTTTTAGCACCCACCTGGAAGAGAGAATCTTGTTGTTACCTATTTTATCCTTATCTACCAAATTCCATGTTTTGTTTTTATTTAATGATTCTTTCTCTTCTTCTATGGCTTTAAGCCAGTGGTCTTTTTCAGGGCTATTTATTGCTTCGTTGAATGAGAATAAGACATAATCTTCAAAATGTTTTGGTAATTGTTTAGTTCTTCTAGATTTTCTTTCTTCAATTAAAGCTTCATTATTTTCTTCTGGGTCAGGAAAATCTTGAGGATTCCATCCAAAGAACGGTTCTTCATCATCACTTTCGATACATATGTTTTCCATTGTTTTATTTTTTGTTATTTCCTCTTCTGGGTTTTCTTTTGTTTCAGAGACGGTTTCTTCGATCAATTCAACATTTTCATTTTCTTCAAAGTCGATATCAAGAATGTTGTCAGTATTTTTATAGTTGTTTGAGTTTAAGAGAAATTGGTTTTCTAGGAAAACAACATCACGAGATATTATAATTTTTTTGTCGATAGGATTCCACAGGCGATAACCTGTATCAGCATATCCAATCATATAACATTCTTTGCTTCTATCGTTTAGTTTTGTTTTTTGTGAATTTATTTTAGCATAGGCCTTGCAGCCAAATATTTTAATGTTATTAAAATTAGGCTTCTTACCATACCATATTTCACAGGGTGTTACTTGATCTTTGTAAGGAATTCTGTTGAGAAGATAAACAGCAGTTCTTGCAGCTTCTCCCCACAGTTCTAAAGATACATTAGATTCAATAAGTAAAGCTCGTACCTTTTCTAGTAATGATCTGTTGAGGCGTTCTGCTTTCCCATTGTGTTGTGGTGTATAGGGAGCAGATATATCTAAACTTATTCCTTTTTCTTTGCACCAGCTAATCCATTCTTTACTCTGATATTCACCACCGTTATCTGATCTTATTTTTACTACAGGTAAGTTCCATTTTCTTTCAACAGTAAGTATGTAATTTTTAAGACAGTCCATAGTTTCATTTTTATGTTTTAATAGATATATAACAGTAAAATGTGTAAAGTCATCTGTTATAGTTAGGATATATTTATTTTTATCCCATGTTATAGGAGAGATAGGTCCACATATATCAGTGTGTAGTAGTTCTAGTGGTCTATTAGCTCTGGATCTTTCTGTTTTGAAAGGTAAGCGGACTTGCTTTGCCTTTATACAAACTTCACATTTTTCAGTAATAGAGTCGATATCATTTGTTTTTAAGGTAAGTCCATCACTCATAGATAATAACTGTTTCATTTTATTTTGACCTATGTGTCCTAATCTTTTATGCCAGATTTTATAATTATTACTATGATCAATGGAATTGTTTTGAGCTGACATTGCATGATTATTTATAGATTCCATTTTTATGTAGTATAGTCCATCACATTTTTTATTTCCAATCAGTATTTCTTGATTATTTTTAAATACTTTTACTTCATTTTCATTAAATGTAACAATACCTCCATTTCGAGTAATAGCATCGACCGATATTAAATTTTTAGTTAGTTCTGGGACGTATAAAACATCTTTCAAATTACATTTTAATGTGTCAACAGAGCCAGTCTTTACAGCGTACATGGCATCTGATTTTTTAGCCAATCCTATTTTAGATGCAGTTGGTTTAGGATCAATCAAAGTACTTATATTGTTAGTCATATGAGAAGTGCATCCTGAGTCAATAACCCAATCAGAATTTGAACAAGTTTTATTACTAGACAGAAAAGCAACTTTATCATTTCGGTCTTTATCATTTTTATTTTTATCTTTTCTAAAAAAACAGTTTTGTTCAACATGATTGTTTTTCTTACATATGCTGCAAAATTTCTTGTTTGGACAATTTTTAACTGTGTGACCTGGTTTTGAACAACCAAAACAGGTTATACTTGTTTTATCTTTTAAATTTGGAAATTTGTTTTTATATGCACCTTGATTCTTATTAAAATTATGTGCTTTAAAGGCAACATTTTCAGAAGCTTTATTACTATAATTGTTACTATTGCGACTTTCTTCTGTAATTAATCTACTAGTTAGGATAGATAGAGTTTTCTCAGATTTAGACGTAGATTCCCAAACTGTTCTGAAGTAACTATATTTTTCTGGAAGAGTAACGAGAATTTTTGAGATTAACATTTCATCTGAAATATCTTCATTTAAAGAACGAAGTTTGAAAACGAGATTTTGGAGCCTACTTACATGTGTAGCTAAATCACCCGAAGTGTATTCAAAGCCAAAAAACTCATTCATTAGAGTAAACTTTTGTTGATTGGAGTCTCTTTCATATATTTCCGTAAGTTTATTATACATTTCAGCGGCGCTTTTACAGCATAAAATATGGGTAGTTGGGTTCTTACCAATAGTTGATATGATCAATTTTTGTGCTCTAGCGTCTTTTCTAAGAAAGTCTGCTTTGTCCTTAGCATTGCCATCTTGTTCAGCTTCACCGGTAACTATGTCCATAAGTCCATGCGAACGAAATAAGATGTTTATTTTGAACTTCCACAAATGAAAATCTTCAACACTTTTCAGTTTTTCTACGATTCCACTTTCTGAAATTTCGCTTAACATTGTTGCATCCATTTTAATTATCACACACGTGAACCGATATTTTATTCCGATTTTTATAACTGTCCCGATTTAAGTTTTTAATGGTTTTTAATTGACAAAGTGTCCTGGGCCCATAACCTGTTGATTTATAGCAAAGGGTACAAACTACAAACAAAAATAAGAACGACAAGAACTTTTACATAAGAGCGTGAGTGCAAAGCTGCGAACACGAGGAACAAGAGCGTTTAATCAATATAGGTTATACATATGTTATGAAGGCAGTGTTGCCAGTAAATAATAAAAATTTCCTACTTCAACATTATACTCGTATAAAAGATTTTTCCAATTTTACCCCCTCCTAAATGAAAATATAACAAAATTGTCTATAACAACAATTACTCAATTACTGTACTCTTAAAGAGCTTTTCAACTATATGCATCATTAAAAGTATTCATTACTTTGACATTTGTACCCCGTACTTCTGTGTACCAACATTTTAACTTCATAATCTCATGTAGGCAGTGACCTTCCCCTTGTTTTGAAGGAAAGTGTGTAAATTCATCAAATTGGGATAAACTGTAGATTTGTAAAAAAGACACTCATAGACACTCTTCATTTATATAAGATGTAGTTATACATATTTTTCCATTTTACCCCCTCCTAAATGAAAATATGACAAAACTGTACATAACAACAATTACTGTACTTTTAAAGAGCTTTTCAACGACATGTGTTAAGTCAAGGGGGAGTTGCAGCGAGCGACTCCTGCCCAACCTTAACTAATGAGGAGGTAAAGGTAAATTTGTAAAAGAAAAAGATAAAATAAAATAAATTGCGGACTGTATTTGAAATAATAATGTAACTCAGAAAAACAAATAAGTAATTGAAAACTTAAAACAAAAATATCAATTGTAAAAAATGGAAAATAAAATAATTACATGGCCTTCTTAAGTTCTAAAGAGAAAATAAATATATTAATTATAACTGAAATAAAATATAATCTTTGAAGATAAATGACTATATGAGAGAGATAGGTAGTTAAGGTTAAGAGATATAGGTGGTGTGGTGTGTAAGGGGGGGATGGTTAAGGAAAAATGGTGATGGGGAATTGCTCGTAGATAAAGATGTAGGTGACAGTAATGGAAAGATCGCACCTGGGTGTAAGCGTGGATGGATGATGATGAACTATGGTCTGCATGTGATGAAGTGTTGATCTGACCCAAGATGAGAAACTCCAGGAGAAAGGTGAAATAAGACTTTAATGTGACACTGGAATTCACTGCACACTTTGGATGTTAATATTGGTGAAAACTGGTATTGGTGATATTAGATGAAAAACTTGCTGATGGTATTGATGAAGTGAGATATAAAAAACTATGGTCTTTGATCTGTCCTGATTGAGGTTTACTTAAGGTCTGCTAGGAAATGAAGGGAGGGGGACTGGGTCTATGGAGTAAGAGTGAGAGTTGTATATATGAGATAGTAAAGAAAATAGTAAGGGACTTTGACCTGTAGATAAATAAAATACTTGAATAAAGGCATTAAGATATAGTCTAATGAGATAAAATAGAAATACGCCAATAAATGAGGGAATTTTAAATCATAATACTTAACATCATTAAAAGTATTCATTACTTTGACATTTGTACCCCGTACCCCTGGGTACAAAAATAACAATTTCGCAAAATCCTTTCTTAGTGGATGCCTACGCATTGAACCGAGTATATCCTCAAAATTTCAAGCCTCTCGGTTAAGCAGATTTTGCTGTGCGTTGATTCTATGTCAGTCAGTCAATCAGGACATTGCCACTTATATTATAGATGTAGTTATACATATTTTTCCATTTTACCCCCTCCTAAATGAAAATATGACAAAACTGTACATAACAACAATTACTGTACTTTTAAAGAGCTTTTCAATGACATGCATCATTAAAAGTATTCATTACTTTGACATTTGTACCCCGTACCCCTGGGTACAAAAATAAAAATTTCGCAAAATCCTTTCTTAGTGGATGTCTACGCATTGAACCGAGTATATCCTCAAAATTTCAAGCCTCTCGGTTAAGCAGATTTTGCTGTGCGTTGATTCTATGTCAGTCGGTCAGTCAGTCAATCAGGACATTGCCACTTATATTATAGATAACAATAACAATTATATTATCAACATCACATAGGTACGATTCAACAGAAAATTTAAAAACGTAGAATATAAAATAGTTATTTATGCACCTAGCCAGTGGCGGATCCAAGGGGGGGGGGCAAAGGGGGCAAGTGCCCCCCCCCCCGAGAGACAATAATATACAAAATTATTTTGCATGTCCTGATAATATGTACACGTACACTATAAAACAGGTAACAACAAGATCCACGCTTGAGAAAATGCATATGTTGCAGTTCAGGGCCACCAACGGGGGGGGGGGGGCAGAGGGGGCAATTCCCAGAGGCCCAGGCCCCTCGGGGGCCCGTGCCTCTGGGGGGCGGGCGGCCCTGGTTTTATTACAACCAAAAAGGCAAGGAGGATATTGTTATCAGTGGCGTGACTATTCGGGCCTTAAAAAAACATGAAACTTATATTTTTGTACTAATGTCGATGGGGACCCCTTTAGAGCATATGATAAAATCTAACATGGAATATTACTTCTACGCCACTGTCAGGGGGCCCATTCAGTTCTAAACGCAATTATTTTTCATTTTTGTTTTGGCGAGAAGCCCCCTGCCAATGCCTTAGCTACGCCACTGAATGTAATAAACTTAAAATTATTCCTAATGTGTCATGAGTATGGAATTTTGAATTCTTGTGTTTCATTTAGTTACTAAGATTATTGTGATGTTTTCATCTTATTCAATATGGTCAATGTTAATTTACAGGAGAGAAACTGACAGATAAATCATATTAACAATCTGATATTAATAACTTTTACATTTTTACTTGTAATGCATTTTTTAAAAATAAAATGTGTTATTTAACTATTTTTATTTGCTTATACTCTTAATCTCATTATTTTAGCAAACAATTTATATTATGTTTTATTTTATATTATACTAAGTGTAAAAGAAGATTTTTTAATGAAACTTATCACCTACAAAACAACTTAATAATTATTTTTTTTTTTTTAATCCATCTTAGTTAAACTCCGAAATTCGTCCCCACCAAACATCTTTTCCAGTAAGGACAAACTTGCCCCCAGAAACCCTTAAAACTCATCTTTTTGCACTTAAATTTTAAAAAATTCTCCGGGGGAGGACCCCCGGACACCCCACCGTTATTTGTTCAAAGGGGCCCTAATGCTAACTGGCCCAGGGGCCCGGAAATCCTCTCAGCGGTCTTGTAGCAGTTTCTAGTTTGTTTCCATAAATCATGAAACCTTACCCTACTATTGTGATTAAAACTCAATTATTTCATTCAAGTTGTAATTAAATTTAGTTATTCGAAAGATTTTGAGCCGTATTTACTTTAAATGTTTTCTTAAGTTTGTTAAGAGTAAAACACAAATTTCTATTCAAAATTTATACATTTTTCCCCTGGACCCCTCTTTTTCTTGAGGGGTATTTCATACCCCGAAAACCCCTCGGTGTTGGATGGATTGCCCCCCCCCGAAATTAGGTCCTGGATCCGCCACTGCACCTAGCGAGTAAAGTAAGCCATTATTCCCTGAGCGAAAAAAGTTGGTTCTTAAGGCGAAGCCGAAGGAACCATGGTCCCTAAATCCCGAGGCGAAGCCGAGGGAATAACTCTAATTAGCTCCTGAGGCGCAGCCGAGGGAGATAATTATCGCGAGGGGAATAATGGCACTTTACTCACGAGGTACATACAATATTTTATCTCCAGTAGAAAAAAGATTCACATTTTCGTCCATTGCACAGTTTTTATTTAATATTTTAATAAATAACAATAATTATTAGCACTTTTAATAGCAGATATAAGAGATCCAATATTAAAAACAAATAAGAATTGGAATAAACTCAAATAGAAGGTTATTTAGATGCAGGTTATAATGTTGTAAACAAAGATAAACATGGTCAAAAAAGCGCAGTGCCGCCAACCTGATTTCGACAACTTCATTACATTAGCCATACATTTTCTACTATTTATAAAATAATTAAGTTGCAATCTTTACTTTTTTGCCCTACTTTACTTTTTCGCCCTACTTTTACTTTTTCTCCCTATTTTTTGAGTTCAGGGATGAAAAGACCTGTTTTAGTCCCTCTAAACTAATTCAAAATCATAACTTTTTCTCCCTACTGGAGATAAAGTTCTTTTTATCTTTAAATTATTTGTTGCAGTGACTGTTACTTGTCGGTACAAGAATATTTATTGTTATGTTTTGTTTGTTGTTTCAGCCGTTAATTCGACTTCATCTTCTAACTCAAAAAGACATCACATTCACGGCTTGTGGATTCTTCAACCTTGATTTCACACTGATACACTCGGTAAATATTCACTTACATCTAGAATCTAGAGTACTTTCCGAAAATATTATTATTAACATAAAAGACAGCTTTTTCAAACTTGTAATAATTTTTTTGCTAACTTGGTTGCAGGTTGTGGCTGCTATCACCACCTATCTTCTGCTTCTCATACAGTTTTCCTGAAGGGCTCTTATCTCTTAAGATTCTCATCTCTTATCTCTTAGTGCTCATCTCTTAGTGTCTCATCTCTTAGTTTTTCATCTCTTAGTGTCTCATCTCTTAGTTTCTCATCTCTTAGTGTCTCCTCTCTTAGTTTCTTATCTCTTAGTGCTCATCTCTTAGTTTCTTATCTCTTAGTGCTCATCTCTTAGTTTCTCATCTCTTAGTGCTCATCTCTTAGTTTCTCATATCTCAGTGTCTCATCTCTTTGCAGATGCATTAACTTAACCGTTGCCTCGTGAAAGATTTGAGACTCTGCGCACTTCCATGGGACTTATATGGTTGTAATCTGTCGAGTGGGGGTGTTGGTCTACATCTAGTTTATTGTTATTCTCCGGATGACAAGCAACCCTGAGGCACCGCTAGCTGCGAACCCACCTTTTTATTGTTTATGTTTAATGTTTGTGTACCCACGTTTTTTATTTGTAACTTCATAATAAAGTTTATGTTTTTAGAAGTGAAGTGTAAATGTAGTTTGAATTACAATACTACTACCCCCTGCAACTCTATCAAAAACAACCAACATAAAGTTTACTGACCTCAAACATAAAGCAACGCGTTCTTCAGCTGATATAGTCGCTCTGTAGTTCAATCTTTTTTTTCTATATAACTTTGAAGAAGATGGAGAAAAAATTTAAAGTCCCTTGATGTCATTCTAAAGTATTGTTTAAACTTCTCTTCATCTTGTTTAAGATGCTTCATCTGATGGAATTCCCCAAATTGGTTTCTTTTAGCGTTCAAAGCACGCACCCACTTCATTTTCTCTTTCTGCTTACATAAAGTAAATAAAAGCAATATAGCTCTTCATCAGGGCTATTGTGGTCCTTCCTACTTAACATGACCAACGAGACTAAGAAACATAGTTTCCTGTGTGGTCAGTCCACCTAGATATACGTCGCGTCAGAGAGGTTACGTAAAAGTGACAAAGGTTGCTGTGACGTCATGCGCCCTCCACGATTTTTCGTCAGGTTATCTTTTCTGGCTCATAACAAACCATTGTTTACTAGAGTTCTGTGAGCATTTTATAGTTTTTTCCTCTTTTCATTCTATTAAAAGCTTTTTTAACCTTATCATATATTAGTAACATCATTAATAAGCCAACAAATGTATACATTATAGGTGATAAAACAAATAATTCTCACAAATAACTCAAATAAGATGTAAAATAACTTACTTACAGATGTGCTCTTTTTACTCTATTAAAAGCTTTTTTAACCTTATCATGTATCATTAACATCATTAATAAGCCAATAAATGTATACATTATAGATGATAAAACAAATAATTGATTAAAAAATAATAATAAAATAAAATAGAACTGATAAAACTCAGTCGTATATCCAATGTTATGAGCCAGCTGACCTAACAACACACACTTTTTTACGTAAGTGACGTCACACTTCCTCGGCGTATAGCTAGCGTACTCTCATAGCTCGCGTCGCGTAGCGTAGCACAGCTAGCTCTCTGTGTGGCCGGGCCTTTTTATCGGCCATTATTGGCCGCCATCTTAAATTTAAAGTTGTCAAATATACTGAGATGCTGTGAGCCGAATTACGAACCAAGATCTATCAAATCCTTGGTAAAACAAACTGATTTCCATGCATCTGTACATAATATTTAGTAAACAAAGTTATTGCATAAATAAGTTAAAGCATTTCTAGATAATCATTATTTACAAAAGTTATTGCAGGCTCGCTACGCTCGTTGAGGCCCCTTGAATCCAAAAAAGTAATATAAAAAATCGGGTATGGGGTACCTCGGAACTTTTCCTCACTTGAGAGGCCACTATTAAAGTGGACTCTCCTGCTGCGAAGAAGCAGGAGGAAGCAGCATTGGACGTGGTCAGTACTTGGATGGGTGACCGTTCTGAACTAACTGATTTATTATCATTCTTAAAAAAAAAAACAACCTTATTTTTAATACCTATATTTTATTTTATTATTTGATGTTTGGCGGTATTTTGACAGATGTAAACAAACTTTGACGTCATCAAAATTATCGCACTAATAAATAATTATATTCGCTTATAACTTTTAAACTAATTAATGGAATATATTTGTTCCTTAATTTTTTCCGGTTCCAACGATATGCTATATGTCAAAAACTTATTTATACTTTCGGTATTATTAACCGTCAAAGTTTAAAAATTCAAAAATTGATAACTTCAAAATGGCGGCCAAAATAAAAATGAAATTTGGTGGGCTTGTTTGTCAACAAAGAGGTACATTCGTGCCAAATTTCAACTCGATCAAGACCATTTTCGATTTTTTAAATTTTTGCTGACTCAGCAAACTGGGTTCAAGATGGCGGAAAAAGTTGATTGGTACTTATTTACTTGGTTACCCACCCTAAAGTGGGTAACCAACTAAAGAAGGTAGGATGTGGCAAGATTTTACTTGGTTACCCACCGTTTGTTTGCATTATTGAATTTTCCGGGCGGCAACACTACAGGTAAGGACTGATTTTTCTGCCTAGTTTCAACTCTCTAGGTTAAATACCTTGGGCGCTACGATGATAACACACATACATATACTTACATACAACACACACACACACACATACATACGTCATGCTGAAAACCACTCAGGAGGTCTTAATAACACCTAAAACGGATAATTCCGTTGAAATCTCGAAAAAAGTTTCTTATTCTTTCTTCATTTTACGTTGACGCACCCTCAGCCTAAAATACTAAACCGATTTTAATTAATGAGAGCTTTTTGGATTGGACTAGGGCCCTAGTGTATTCCTAGATCAAAAACATTTGGTAACTCATTCCTGCGCTGAATGCGGAGCTAGAAACCAAGTTAAGAGCTAGATCCCCTTGTCAAGCTCTTTACTTCACTTTTATTTGACTCTAATGTGTGGGAATAAACAGTTTAGAGTTTAGAGAATCCTTCCTTAGGAACCGTACAAAAAGTCATGAAATCTGACCAAAAACCTCTAGTGTGGTAAAAAAACACCCCGCCAAGTCTGTGGTCCAAAAAAGTTGTGAAATCAACTTTCTGTCCCGCCAAGTGATGTTGGCACTCCTGACCCAACACTGTCAACTTAGATACTTATCAGTTTCTTCTCCTTGGCGGTGTGCCTTGCCATTTCCTGAAACTGGAATTTTAATATTCTTCAAACACCAATACAATTACTTGTTTCACCGTCACGTTTGCCACATGTGGTTTGTGTGGAAAGATAGTTGTTCACCTCATAGTCTCAGTTCTAGACAACTAGTACTAATATATGCAGGCGCACATTGGAGAGGAAAGCCTTTTACAGTGTTTTAACAGTGTTGTTGAAGGCTCTTCTCGATGCCACAATGATCATTGCTGTAAATCTTTCCCATTATGAAATAGCAAATAAAATAGAAATAAGTAATATACAAATTGAGCTTTCAAGAAATGACGCCATGCAACTACTACTTTAGTTTTGTGGAATACAACCAGTTAACTTTGGGAAGTACTGCAGGCACACCGCCAAGGAGAAGAAGCTGATAAGTATCTAAGTTGACAGTGTTGGTCAGGAGAAAGTGCCAACATCACTTGGCGGGACAGATAGTTGATTTCACAACTTTTGTGGACCACAGACTTGGCGGGGTGTTTTTTTTACCACACAAGTGGTTTTTTTTTTTTTTTTTTTTGTCAGATAGAATTTTACTCTACTATTGGAATTTAGCCGTGTTAAACAATCGATTCCCACAGTTTTATTGTTATCCACAATTACATTATAATGTTTTCAAATCTCGATAGAAAAGAATCTGGACTGTATTATACATAATTCTATTTATTACATGCAAAAATGTCAATATTTTATTATTAGGCATGATAAATAACCATTATTTAATGTTAATAGCGTGCATAAAAATATTAAAAATCGAAATATTCTTATTCTGTGCCTCAAAAGTTTATAAAAAATTCAATTAAATTTGTTCAGAACTATTTTTGCTCTATTATTAAGAAAGTTTTGCAAACAAACCTGAGTAAGACAGAGAAGGGTAGACTAAACTAGGGCTAGAGCAGTGGCGTAACTACGGGCCCGCACGGGTCCGCAATGCGGGAGGGCCCCCAGCGTCAGGGGGCCCCCAAATCAACGTCGTGGGGGGGGGGGGGGGGGGGGGCACCCAGTTCTAAACGCAAGAGGTTTTTTTGTACTCGTCAGTTTTGTTTGGCAAGGGGCCCCCAAAATGTTCTTGCGGGAGGGCCCCCAATGCCATAGTTACGCCGCTGGGCTAGAGGTAGAAGGAGTTAGAGACATCCAACCTTTTTTGTTAAAAAGGAAAGGAGATATACCTAATTTATTTATCTATGATAAAAAAAATAAATAAATAATATAAAATAATACATATATTAGGTTAACATTATAGAATGATAATTACAGTGGCTTAATACTATTTATTGCTTATGGGCTTAAAGCAGAGGCTTGTGTGCAGCTCCGGTGTCTAAGACTGGTTACACGTAAGTCTTTTTATAATATATACAGCTAATAAATCAAGTTTACAATTATTTTGTGGTTTATATAATTTAAAAGATTAAAATAAAATTTAGATTAATGATAATAAATAATAACTAAGAATAATAACCAAATTATTTTTATATAAATAGAAAACATCCTCTTCAAGTCAACTAACTCTTCAAGTTGGCTTTGTACTTAAAAATACAGATAACAATTGGGTCAACATTATACAATCATAATTACAATAGCTAAATACTATTTATTGTCTACTTGCTGCAATAGCAGAGACTTGAGTGCAGATCTTAAGACTGGATAAAAATAGATCTATTTATATAATATTATATACATGCGGTTTAGATAAATTTTATGATTTATATAATTTACAAGGTTGATAACAATTTAGATAAGAGTATAGATTTAGAATAATAACCAAATTATTTTCATTCCCCTAATTAATGAATTTATTTTAGTAATGTAATTCAAATGTTATTTATTTAATTTAATTTGATTGTTCTATCTTATTATTTATTATTATTAATTTATTCATCGATTCAATTAATTCATTGTTTAATTATATATTTATGTCTCACTTGAAGGATTTAAAACATGCTCTATGGGGCAACATTTCCCAACCATAAGGTATTAGGGTCATGAAAAATATTTTAGAAATTATAGTCATAAATTATTATAAATTTAAATGATAAAATATAGGTAAGTGGATGTTGGTTTAATAGCTGGAACTGTTAAAGTAGACCTGGTTTGGTTGACTGATGAACCAAGGAAGGAATTCGAGATATTTATCAACTACTGTTTATTATTAGGAGTGCATCAAATTTCCTTGGTGTTGAAATAGAAAGGTCTGATAATGGGGATATTCCAATCTGCCAAACCAGCCATTACAAAAAAGTTGTGGAAAAGTCTATAACCTCAATCTGTAAATCAGTAAGTGTTACTGACCTTCTGGGACCATATTGAAAGCACAGCAGACAAGGCCACAGCAATGACGACAAGGCTTGGCAGACTAATGGCTAACATCAGGGGACCAAGACAATCAAGACGGCGACTTCTCATGTCAGTCACTCATTCCCTCTTGCTTTACGGAGCTGAAGTCTGGTCAGACAGTCTCAAACATGAGAAATATAGAAAGAAGCTGGCATCAGTACAGAGGATCGGGGCCCTGAGAGTAGCATGTGCTTATCGCATAGTATCAGAAGTAGCCATCCTGGTGATAGCAGGGATCATCCCTATTGATCTCTTGGCACAAGAAAGAAAGAAACTTGCTGAGAAGAAAGGCGAGGACAAAAAAGTAGCCAGGCTAGAGATAAGAACAACAACGATGATGCAGTGGCAGACTAGATGGAGAGGCGAAACAACAGGAAGGTAGACTGCCAGGATTGTTAACAACCTGACAGAGTGGATGGACAGAAGCCATGGCGAGGTAAATTTCTATCTGACACAGTTAATGTCAGGACACGGGCTGTTCTGCCCATACCTCTACAAAATAGGAAGAGCAGATAGCCCAAGCTGCATGCACTGTAGAGGGGGAGAAGGATGATTCTTACCATACCTTCTGTACCTGCCCTAGCTGGAACGAGGCGAGGCATAGCCTGACAAAGATGATAGGAGATATAACCCCAGACACCCTTGCGAAAAAGATGTTGGATAACAAGTTGGACAGCAGTAGCCTCCTTCACAGAGAATGTACTGCGACAGAAGAGGGCAGCAAAGGAGCGACAAGAACACCCTGATTGAACATCAGTATCAACTCCAATACTCAATCAGTCCTCAGGAAGGTCTGGAACAGGTGTCTTATGTCATTATGCTGGAGGTGCAATCTCTTGGCTAAGTCAGAGTCAGCAAAGAGGAGATCATACAACAGGAATGTCTGGAACAGGTGTCTTGTGTCTTTATGCTGGAGGTGGAATCTCTTAACTAAGTCAGAGACAGCAAAGAGGAGTTCATACAACAGGAAGGTCTGGAACAGGTGTCTTGTGTCTTTATGCTGGATGTGCAATCTCTTGGCTGTCAGAGACAGCAAAGAGGAGTTCATACAACAGGAAGGTCTGGAACAGGTGTCTTGTGTCTTTATGCTGGAGATGCAATCTCTTGGCTAAGTCAGAGACTGCAAAGAAGAGATCATACAACAGGAAGGTCTGGAACAGGTGACTTGTGTCTTTATGCTGGAGATGCAATCTCTTGGCTAAGTCAGAGACAGCAAAGAGGAGATCATACAACAGGAAGGTCTGGAGCAGGTGTCTTGTGTCTTTATGCTGGAGGTGCAATCTCTTGGCTAAGTCAGAGACAGCAAAGAGGAGATCATACATCAGGAAGGTCTGGAACAGGTGTCTTGTGTCTTTATGCTGGATGTGCAATCTCTTGGCTGTCAGAGACAGCAAAGAGGAGATCATACAACAGGAAGGTCTGGAGCAGGTGTCTTGTGTCTTTATGGTGGAGGTGCAATCTCTTGGCTAAGTCAAAGACAGCAAAGAGGAGATCATACCACAGGAAGGTCTGGAGCAGGTGTCTTGTGTCTTTATGCTGGATGTGCAATCTCTTGGCTGTCAGAGACAGCAAAGAGGAGATCATACAACAGGAAGGTCTGGAACAGGCGTCTTGTGTCTTTATGCTGGAGGTGCAATCTCTTGGCTGTCAGAGACAGCAAAGAGTCTCAATTTAAACTACTGAGGCAGAAGTAGTTGCAGCTAATGAAGCAGCTACAGAAGTAATTTCGTTGAATAGACCCAACTTCAGCTGGTATTTCGATGCTTAAGGTGGACAATGAAGCAGCTGTGAAGATATTTTGACATGGCATTTATTATTTTTAATAAAGACCAGTTTAATTTGTTAAAACCTTAAAAGATCATATATTTTTAATTTATATTTAACTATACTTATTTCTAGCAAGAAAATTCCCAGGCCAAAATACATCTACTGCAACTTAACAGTCGCCCTCTAATATACAGTTTTGATATGACTGTTCAAAACTTGTTTCCAATTGGTTTTATACTGAGAGTGAGGGCACTCCAGCACCCTTATTTGTGTATGTGCCAAATTAATATGCCCTTTTATATTACTCTTCCTAGAAGATTTATGATCACAGTAAGCACATTAAAATGCTCTAGTTTTATTATGTACTGAGTCAATATGTCTTTTCAGATGATTCTTCCGGCTGGTTGTATGCTCACAGTGAGGGCATTGAAATGCTCTAGTTTTAGTATGTACTGAGTCAATATGTGTTTTTAGATGACTCTTCCGGCTGGTTGTATGCTCACAGTGAGGGCATTGAAATGCTCTAGTTTTATTATGTACTGAGTCAATATGTGTTTTTAGATGACTCTTCCGGCTGGTTGTATGCTCACAGTGAGGGCATTGAAATGCTCTAGTTTTATTATGGACTGAGTCCATATGTCTTTTGAGGGAACTCATCCAGCTGGTTGTATGCTCACAGTGAGGGCATTGAAATGCTCTAGTTTTATTATGGACTGAGTCAATATGTCTTTTGAGGGAACTCTTCTGGCTCGTTGTATGCTCACAGTGGGGGCATTGAAATGCTCTAGTTTTATTATGGACTGAGTCAATATGTCTTTTGAGGGAACTCATCCAGCTGGTTGTATGCTCACAGTAAGCACATTGAAATGCTCTAGTTTTATTATGTACTGAGTCAATATGTGTTTTTAGATTACTCTTATGGCTGGTTGTATGCTCACAGTGAGCACATTGAAAGGCTCTAGTTTTATTATGTACTGAGTCAATATGTATTTTCAGGATACTCTTCCGGCTAGTATTGTACTGACAGTGTGGACACTGAGTAGCATTCAGTTTCTTGGGTACAGAGTGGACATGGATCTGCAGATAAGACGGTAGTTCTTTCGGTCCACTTCCGGTAGCCTGATTATTAGCCAGACCTAAAACAATACAAGCTCAATTAGATGTAAGGGTGACTTTTTTCTTCCTTATTTATCTATATTTACAAATGACAAATGAACTCAAAATTAAACATAAACAAAACTAAAAGTACATCGCCACAGTGACATCCAACAAGTGTTGATGGGAAAGGATGCTGCAGAATGGGGACTACCACAAGCAAAGTTTCTCTTTCAATTAACTTTTCCTTATGTTCAGATTGTTTTAGTAGTTTCTATACAAATTAGTTACAGTACAGGACAAAAATGTTTCCTTTAATTTCCTATCATTTAGCAATTTAACAGAAAACAATACAAAATATACAAATCAACAACAAATGGTTGCAAGGTGCGTAGCCTTAGAGATTAATGTTAGAGGGTTACCTGGTGGACTCTCCTCAACATGTTGAGAATCCCGGGCAGGTGAAGTTACTTCTCTTTTAATCATCTTCAGACTCAGCTCACATTCCAACTCTATACCTGCTGTAACAACACAAAATACAATTATTCTATGCACAATTTTCGGAACGAAGTTCCTTACGGCAAGTTCTGGAGCCCGGGAGTGAATCCGAAAAAAAATTACCAAAATTACCATCACAAAATCACCGTCAAGCCTGGGCATTTTACCAATGCCCAGGCTGAGTTCGTCGGAAAACGTTATCCTTCCAAGCGTTCACTCGCAACGCTCGTGTAAACGTAAGCTTTAAAAGACGGGAAAAGGTGTTATTAAGGAAGCCTGTTACTTGACTTGTTTTGATTATTTTTGTTATATATGTCAAAAATGTCACTTTGTTTTGTAAATAAATATGTAAAATTTCACCCTGATACAAGCAGAAGCTGTAGAGTAGGGAAGAGATATATTTTATAATATTTTAAATTAATTGGCCAGGTAGGTAGATAGAAAACAGTCCTATTTCAATCCAAACTCCTTTAACAAACATACTCTTTCACTATAAACTCATCATGATCAAATTTTTCTTATATTTAATATATTAAGAGGATCCTCATATATGGGATACCCCTTATTTATTATAATTAATGATTTACATATTTGAATTTGGCGGGGACTTAGCCTGGAAATCTCGGATTGTCTCGGAACCCAGGCCGGTTCGACCGCTTACTCTCGGACCCCTCACCATTTTTTGAATCAAATGGAGTTTTCTCGTAAATAAAAGCTCCACGGACTTACAGAAGAAGTAAATAAATTATCAGAAGTCCTAATCCTACGATAGCGGCCAACAGAGGGAAGATACAGACCATTATTAATGAATTTAGCGAATTCAGTCTTAAGCCTAAAGGCACGCTCCGTTGTGACGTCACCAGGTGATAAGAGGGAACAGGTGGTTGTCGTGGGAGAAGCCAGTCGGAGAAGTAGACTCGAGGAGGTAACGTTGGAGGGTAACCCAGATTCGGGACCCGTAGAATTCCGACTAGTGGAATCCGTGATATTGCTACATTTTGAAATCCGGATATCTAAGCTATATTAGTAAAACAGTTTATCAAGTTATTTCTAAAGATGAATTCAGTGTACGCCAGTTTCATCGTAGAGAAATTTGAATTGGATCATCTGTCCGACAAGCTCCAGAGAACCGTCTGCGCCATCTTCCCTTGAGAGGTACGCATTCTGCCCATGAGAACATTCTGACGAGGATTCAACATTCAACAGTTCAGATAAGTCAAATTTGTAGGAAATAGATCCGTCGCTTGTCTGTGTAAACTGGTCTTAATATCTTAGTTCATTAAAATATTAATGCCTGAGTATTATAAATTTTTAAATCTTTTATCTCTCAGGAATTGCTAAGTCTAGAATTTGAAAGGAATTTTCCTATTAATAAAGCGAAGTCAATTTTAAAATTTTGTTTTTATTTAATGAGACGACACAACCTTATATACAATTTTAATAAAAATTTACATATAAATTTTCTTGCATCTGTGGGTAAGACAGAATCAAGTCCAGGGGCGAACGCAAGTTCTATCTTGGCGACCCATCCTGAGATTCTCATTGCTCTTAAATATAGTAATCTTCAAGGAGACGTGGAAGTAAGGTAATTTCCAGTTTAATTAATCTTTAAAATTTTAATGATTTCTTTTTATTTTTATCCAATTTTAAATTTTATTCTCCCCCCCCCCCACATCGAACCTTGTAATATATTTATATTAAATCAAATTATAATTATAATTTACTACGGGAAACAGACAGTGAAAAATACACTCCCGCGCCAGGATTTGAACCACGGGTCTCCTGTATTTCCAGTACAGATGCTCTGGCCAACTAAGCTACGCAGGAGAATGATTTTTAACTGCCGTAATCAATAACTAGTCCCGAATTCAAGCTTTCAATATTCATATACATTTAGACAGTTAATATTTATAACATTAGAACTAAACCAAGAATTAAGGCTTATAATTATAAAGTACTCAATTAGTACCTGTACCTTGTACAATCAATTCGAAATTCAATTTTAAGTTTTTGGTAGTTTTCATACTACCAAAAACATCCCCACCAGCTATGGAGAAAAAGGCAATCTGTGACACTCGGATAGCGGAGGGGGAAAGAGGCCGCAACAGAGGTGACAACCCTACTGACTAAACTAAAGGCTGGAAAGTGACAACCTAATCAAGCTAACTTCAAAAGAGCTGACAGTGACACCCTGGCAGCGGAAAGGGAGAAAAGTGAGGGCAGAACGTGACCACCGAACTGCGGTCAGGCCAAAGAGGGGGCGCTGGAAGTGACAGTCCACCAGCGGAATACAAAAGGAAGGCTAACAGTGACACCCTGCTAGCGGTTAAGGAAAAGCTTAGGCCGGCTACGTCTGACCACGACGTAGCGGAGGTAAAAGAAGAGTGAGGCCAGAAAGTGACATCCTAACTGGCTGCAGACAAAAAGCCGGGCTACAGTGACCACCCATAGCTGGTCCCACGGTATACATTCCCTTGCGGAGGAAAGGACGGGAGTGATAGGGAGACGGGTCCTGAAAGAAAAACACTACTCCATATTAACCTGTATAATCTCGAAAAGAAAAGAATAAGAATACATATATAAATGAATACAATATAATATCTAGTAGGGAAGGCTAGAGGGAAGGGAGTGAGAGAGAGGAGAAGTGGCACTGGATCAGAGCTCCAACCTGGGTACATAGCCTCTCTCCCCACCAGGCTCCCCAGAGGTACGGGAGGGAGTAGGCCCGCCCACTTGGCTCCCTTCCAGCGCCACTGGAGGGGGAGCCCAGGCCCGGGGTCCTCTACCCCGCGTACCCCAACGAGCCCGCGGCCCCCCTTCAACTAATAAAAGTCAAATCATTCCGGCTGAACCGTGGTATTGGCTCTCTGAGGAAATATGTCCGTTGACAAAATGTAAGGAACTTCATTCCTACCACAAGGCAGTAAAATAAATATTGAAATATACCCAAGAGAGATAATATCGATTTAGTTACCTGGACCCTGGACTACTTCAGGTACATCCCTACCAGGTGAAGCAGCTTCAGTCTTTACTAACCATACCTTACTATCTGCTTCAAATGGTTTTTTGGGTAAACCTACAAGATAATCAGAAAAGAGCATGTATATTTATAAACACTAAGAATTAATTTTTTAATCAGTAGGCTAAAAAAGGAAATATCTACTGAGCATTAGGTTAGAAGAAGCATCAGCCTCAGAGTACAGATCAGAGTGTTACCTGATGGATTTATTGAGAGCTCCTCTTCATGTTCCCAGGCAGGTGAATTTACTTCTGCTTTAAATAACCTTTTCAGGCCCGGCTCACATTCCAACTGTATACCTGCTGTAACACACAAAACTCAATTGAGCTATTTGTAGTTATAACAAGAAGGTTAATAAAAGCACTGAAATGTTATTATAAACAGAAGGAAGACAGACAAGACTGATTTAGAGTTACCTGAATTCTGGTCTACATCCGTTGTATCCCTGACAGGTGAAGCAGGTTCAGTTTTGACAAACCATGTCTTACTATCTTCTTCACATGGTTCTTTGGGTAAATCTACGACATAATAACATTAGCGAATTAATATTTAGAAATCCTTGGGATTAATTACTAGAAGAAGGGTTTAATCAAAGTCAGATCAGTAGACCAATGAAACAGCTTCTGCAAAACCTTTATAAATTCTGTCACAATAATGGTTATTAATAAGAGTAATTCAAAGATACCATCATAATGGTTTATACACATATTTCTATTAAGAAGTGAAACTGGTCTGTAAGGCCTCCTTCACACAGCGTGTATTTGTATCTACAGTATGTGCGTTACAAGTTGTCACTATTGACACTCAGATTGGCCAACCTAAATGAGGAAAAAAATAAAGCTACTAGGTCTGTGGGAGCGGTGGGACCAGTGACAGTTTTGTTTGCCGAGTTGGCCCGATCTTCTAGAATTCTAAATCCTCCTAGTCACAAGTCATAACAGCAAACTGTAGACATATGTTTTAAGCACTGTTAAACCTTGTGTTTAGGGTTTTTGTTGGAACTGTTGTCAACTCTTACCTGATGTCACTTAAATACAAACCATAATGCTCTAAAATACTATTATTTTCCTGTGGAAGGAGTTAATTAGAAGCTGGAAATGTTAGTTTATAGAAAATGATTAGTAGAGTAGAACCCCTCTTATCCGACCTCGGGATACTCGACTCCTCCCAATATTCAACCGTCACACCCCTTGGTTTAAAAACAAAGATTAATCTGACTCGACTCAACTTTGTCCTTATCAGAATATTGAGTATAAAACAAACAAGCTGCAAGTCAGGTCATTGTTATCGTATTGATACTGATCGCTAGACTTGCTTTCTTATCATCGTCAGTATCATACTATATTTACAATCCAGTCTTACTATATTTTTAGCGGATATGGCGGCTCAACTGAAACAAGAACGGGTTTCATGTACATTACTGTAGAAGTTAGGTGTTCGGCTTGACAAAGGTGAGTCCGTTCTAAAACTAGCTTCAGAATTACCAGTTGGTGTAACAACAATTAAACATCGCAAAAAGAGCCTTAAAGACTTTGAAGCGTATTCCTTAACCTGTTATTAGAATGAATATTCTTATATACATATTCAGAATACAGTATGTAAATTGATTTTTAATAATAAAGATATAATTTTTACACTGAAATATTCGCTTTTTCTTTGTTCCCCATATTATCTGATCTTTTTTGTGTCCAGACCATGCTTCGGTCTACGAATATGGGGGGTTCTACTATGTATTTGCTATCTACTTATACCTGCATTGTTTATTCAATAAAGTTTCATTGTTATTATTAACATGAGAGACGGTATAAATCCAGAAGGAAAGCTCTTACTGACTTTGAGGAAACAATAACATTGTGCATAGAGAAAGAAAAGAAACCGGGTATACACGCACAAGAAAGACAAACCACAAACTGGCTAGCTGGCAACATTGGTGTCTCTTGTATGATGGGGGGGGGGGGGGGGGCAACCAGAGCAGCCACCAGTTTAGTGGCCAGTCACACGCAGCTGAGGGTGAGTAAGTTGGCCAGTCTTGGCATGACGTCCCAGTGTCAAGGAGATGGTAAAACTGCAGTTATCCAGCCACTTAGGGGAGGAGGTCATTTAAATGTACCGTTTTGATAAGCGGATATAATCTCACAAAAGTATAAATCAAAC
This sequence comes from Gerris lacustris, assembly GCA_951217055.1. Classification (NCBI taxonomy): domain Eukaryota; kingdom Metazoa; phylum Arthropoda; class Insecta; order Hemiptera; family Gerridae; genus Gerris; species Gerris lacustris. The sequence goes on from OX578286.1 coordinate 694,942, forward strand.
AAAAAGTTATAACCAAAACCCTGCCCACTCTCGAATAGTAGGATAACTGGAAATTAGCCCTGATCTGGTGGCCCCGAGTGAAGGGGGCCCAAGTTAGTAAACTGTATTGGTCTGGCCTGCCTCTGTTTAGGTGAAGCAGGTCTGGAAGAAACCTTATAATGAAAATAATATCTGGTAAAGTTTGAAGTGGGTTATATTCAGTAAATAGATTCAAATACAAAGACAGAGAATAATAATAATATTCTTTATTTTCACAACATATAAATGTAATACTACATACATGTATTACAATTTAATAATTATCCTCACTTTTTAACCTCCTCTTGTTTAGCATATTAATATACTCTAATATGGGAGAGCCCTCGGTAGTAAAAGGGTACTAAAGTGAGGGCTACAATTATATGATATCAGGGTAAATCTTTAGAGACCGTCGGCCACGCCATTTGAGATTAGATTTGATACTTACTACGTTTCTACGTACTTAAAAACAAGTTGAATCTTGATTTGGGATTTAACAAGCTAGGTGTTTCTAAGAGAAGTATTAAATCCGTATTCAGTATGAAATAAAAAAACAAACTTTTTCTTGGTTACTTTTGTTAAAGGTTATACATCATTTTGTAACCTTCACCTCTTATAACCATGTTTTTTATAACGTATTTAGAGAGATTTGACTACAGTTTCTACAGAAATACGTTATGTGTGCTCGCACCCACACTCTGCACATGTCAGGATTGAGATCAGGTGTTTCTATGCAACTCGATCCAGATACGATCCCAGAATTTAGTGTATCTTATCGGGACCGGTATCGCATTTATTTCTTATTGAATCTAGGTTTCCATGGACACTATGGATCCAAAAACTGTATTCAACCCTTATTCAATCTGTATCTAAACATCATGGAAACGTAGTAATATTTTAAACTTTGTTTGCCCTAGAACTTTTAATGGCCGCTCTGCACCCCTCACTTTCTGAAGTAAAACCCTCCTGCATAAAGACCAGGTAGAGGTACAACTCGGACAATGCAAATTTCAATCTAACCTCAAACAGCGTGGCCACCGGTCTCTAAAGATCAACCGATATTCTATACACTAAATTATACAAAGGAATGTTATAAAGATTATAGTTTTAAAAGTTACCTGGAGGGAGAGTAGAAGAGCTGGAGCCGTAGATAATGGCCGCAGTCTCGTCAAAACATTCAAACTCTTCTTTCACTAAAGGATTCATTCCACTATTAGGATCACTAATTAGTACTTACTTGCTATAATCCACTCAAACTGAGTTCAGCCCAATATAACTGACACAGATAGTAAGTGATAAACTCGCTTATCTAGCTATAGGTAATGACCAAGTCGCAACAGAGCAATTTTTCTGTCGGAATTATGAAAAAGAGTATAATCCCAAATAGAATAGAATAACACTACGGGTGTGTTCGGAAACACTAACCAGGTCGACCGAGAAGTAACCGGTGTGTCCGGAAACACCAACCTAAACAACAGACCGCGTTCGTAAAGCTCCGGTCGTTTTAGCGGTCGACCGCTTCGACCGAAATCGAAATACGGTTAGTTCGGTTAGTAACCATAATGTTACCTTTCTTGGCGAAATGTCAAGGTGGGTTCACAGCTAGCGGATACTTATTTGCGGAGGGCTATATAGATAACAATATATTCTTCGGAGAACCGCCGAGACAGAGGACGGAGTCGTTGTTTCCCTCGCCTCGAGTTTCGGTCGACCAGGTTATAAACAAAGCCAATTATAACATCGTTTTTTCAACTTGAATTTAGTTCCAAAAAACGTATATAATAGATTATAGATTAGTACTTAGGACTTGATTAGGACTTTTATTAGTATATAAATAAGAAATAGGTATTTAATCAAAATAATGAAGGAACAGATATAATAAGCACAGATATAAAAAAAACACTGACATAATACGCGGATGAAGATAAAACACTGATAAAAAAAGTATATTAAACACAGATGCAATACAGATTATAATATAAATAATGTAGGAACAAATTCAGATACACAATATAATATAATAAACAATTGTAATATAAAAACAAAAAGGAAATAGGAAGAAGACAAAGTGAAGGTTTCATACAGGTTTTAAAGCGGCACCGCAAAAAAGATGGTTTGGAACCAACTTTCTGCGGTGCCGCAAAAGAGTTGCCATAGATGAATCCCTCCGGGCCTCCGTAAATACGGATCCGCTAGCTATGAACCCACCTTCATACGTCGCGTCAGAGAGGTTACGTAAAAGTGACAAAGGTTGCTGTGACGTCATGCGCCCTCCACGATTTTTCGTCAGGTTATCTTTTCTGGCTCATAACAAACCATTGTTTACTAGAGTTCTGTAAGCATTTTATAGTTTTTTCCTCTTTTTATTCTATTAAAAGCTTTTTTAACCGTTTTTAACCTTATCATATATTAGTAACATCATTAATAAGCCAACAAATGTATACATTATAGATGATAAAACAAATAATTCTCACAAATAACTCAAATAAGATGTAAAATAACTTACTCACAGATGTGCTCTTTTTACTCTATTAAAAGCTTTTTTAACTGTTTTTAACCTTATCATATATCAGTAACATCATTAATAAGCCAATAAATGTATACATTTTAGATGATAAAACAAGTAATTCTCACAAATAACTCAAAGAAGATGTAAAATAACTTACTCACAGATGTGCTCTTTTTACTCTATTAAAAGCTTTTTTAACTGTTTTTAACCTTATCATGCATCAGTAACATCATTAATAAGCCAATAAATGTATACATTATAGATGATAAAACAAATAATTGATTAAAAAATAATAATAAAATAAAATAGCACTGATAAAACTCAGTCGTATATCCAATGTTATGAGCCAGTTGACCTAACAACACATACTTTTTACTTTCTCATATAATGAGAAAGTATTGTGATGGCGCGAAAATTCGATTTTGAGATTTTGATGGATTTACACGTTTTGAGGTCCCCTGAGTCCAAAAAAGTGGTTTTTAAAAAATGTCTGTCTGTCTGTCGTCTGTCTGTCGTCTGTGCAGACGCCTGGAGCCTAAACTACTGGGCCGATTTTGACGAAATTTGGCATACATGTTCAGAAAAATCATACCCCGAGGCGAAATCGAGAAATGAATTTTAGCTCTAATTTTGGGGGCGCTACCCCCCAAGAACTCTGAAAAAACCTGAAAAAAAATTATTTCTCGAAAACGGTTCCGACGATTTTGATCAAAAAATTCTAAAATGTAGTCCATTTGAATACGAATCCAACGATATAAGCCGTTTTCCCGGGAAAAATCTAGTTCCTGAGAAATTAGCTTAAAACGCGGATGGAGAGAGCCCGGGTTCGATTCCCCGCCCAGGAGAAGTTATTTTTATGATAAATTTTGATGAAATGTTCAATAATATTTAAATGTACATTTGAAAACTAATAAATGGAAATACTGGGCTAAGTAATAATGAATTCATATATGAGAAAGTTTGTCCGAGTTGACTCGGACCGATTTTTTACGTAAGTGACGTCACACTTCCCCGGCGTATTGTTCTTTTGTAAACATTATGATTACATTTTATAAACATTGAATTCAATGTCGTCTTTTTTTGCTAATCTTTAAAATTCTTTTTTATATTTAGTTTTTGTGAAACATGGACCTTTTTCGGCACTCTTTTACTTTGTTATTCACCTTTTTTATTTTAAAATTGAAATAAATTTGGTGGGTAATTTTTTTTTACTAATAATAACAATATATCAAAACTGAAAGATGAAAAGTGTGATATTCCTTTATACCACAGTTCATTATAGACCTACCTTTGTGCTAATAGTTATTTACTTTGTTACCAATCCTAGTTTTCAACATTTTATGGATACCGATATACAGTCTGACTCATGAAAGAAGACGTGCGTTGACAGCGCGGGAAATCAGATGACACTCAGATTGGCCAACCTATGAGAGGGTAAAAATAAAGCCACTAGGTCTGTGGGTGAGGGTGGGGCAGTTAACTTGTTTGTAAACAAAAGAAGGTTATGTTCCTCGTACCAAATCGCGATCTTTTTAACTATTGTTGTCTATAGATTTTCACATCTTATTACGAATATATTTCAATATTTCTTCTAAGAGTTCTTTTTTCTTCATCACAATGCCTGAGTTGAAGGAGACTGTGCGGTCGAGGATCGCTTGGTGGCATAATTTTGCTTGATTCATTCATGAGAGATTATATACAATTGTTAGTCCGTTTGCATATTTTATACATTTAAGAGATTATAAATGTATCATTTGTACACAGAAGAATTGATATTATCGATGTAAACAATTACTACGTTCACACATCGTTTTGAAATCGTTTCGGATCCAATTCGTTTTCAAAACGATACGCGTTCTTACAACAAAAAATACAGGTGATCGAAATATTTGTTTTCGAAATCTCGTAACGGTGACGTCACGAGTAAAACCTTCTTTCTTGTTACCCAATATGTCCGCGAATTTTTACATTTTATTTACAAGTTATTAAAAGTTTTTACAGGTTCTTTATAGTTTTAACTTTTGTTTAAAAACGTTTTTGCCGTTAAAAAAAAGAAACGGAAGCTCACGAAAACAAAGAACTTAAAAAGTGGAAAAGAGTAAAATAACCTGAAACCTCGATCCCCTCCATGAAGTTCAAGGTTTCAGGAGGAAGATGCTGCTGAACGTCGTGTAATCTGAGTTTTTAGTAGAAGGAAAAAGGAAAGGGATGATAGCTATATACAGATTTAACCTAAAGGGGTGCCACTGCAATAGTTTATTTACTTGAGGAATTGTCACAGCTTCACTTCTATCTCACACCAAACAAAAACGAATTTATATTTGTTACCTCCCTTTGTTTATAACTTTTTCGGTCGACCGCTGCCCGTTCGGAAACAAAAATGATTTCAAGCCGCCATGACACTAACCACAACAAACCGCCGGTTGACCGGTTAGTGTTTCCGAACGCACCCTACATTACACATTACAAGGTTGTTTATATTAATATAACATTGTTATTGTTTTGCATCAGTGAATTTAAACTCTATTGAGGATTATAGTCTGTACTCTTTTTCATAATTCCGACAGAACAATTGCTCTGTTGCGACTTGATCATTACCTATAGCTAGATAAGCGAGTTTATCACTTACTATCTGTGTCAGTTATATTGGGCTGAACTCAGTTTGAGTGGATTATAGCAAGTAAGTACTAATTAGTGATCCTAATAGTGGAATGAATCCTTTAGTGAAAGAAGAGTTTGAATGTTTTGACGAGACTGCGGCCATTATCTACGGCTCCAGCTCTTCTACTCTCCCTCCAGGTAACTTTTAAAACTATAATCTTTATAACATTCCTTTGTATAATTTAGTGTATAGAATATCGGTTGATCTTTAGAGACCGGTGGCCACGCTGTTTGAGGTTAGATTGAAATTTGCATTGTCCGAGTTGTACCTTCTACCTGGTCTATATTTAGGTACAGATTGAATAAGGGTTGAATATAGTTTTTGGATCCATTGTGTCAGTGTCCATGGAAACCTAGATTCAATAAGAAATAAATGCGATACCGGTCCCGATAAGATAGACTAAATTCTGGAATCGTATCTGGATCGAGTTGCATGGAAACACCTGAACTCAATCCTGACATGTGCAGAGTGTGGGTGTGAGCGTACCTAGCGTATTTCTGTAGAAACTGTAGTCAAATCTCTCAAAATACGTTATTAAAAAACATGGTTATAAAAGGTGAAGGTTACAAAATGATTTATAACCTTTAACAAAAGTAAGCAAGTTTTACTACTCTTCGAAACACCACTTGTTCACTCCCAACTCTGGATTCAATCCTGTATTTAAACACATGGAAACATGGTAAGAATGTATAAATGTTTGATAAATAATGAAGGTTTTGCAGCAACTATTTGAGTGATCTACTGATCCAACGTTGATATTAAACCCTTCTTCAATTGATTAGTTCCGAGGACTAATAAATATGAATTTGCTTCTCTCATTATTGTTGTAGGTTCACCTGAAGGAACATGTGAAGTAGATAGTAAGGAGTGGTTTATAAAATCTGAACCTACTTCGCCTGGCAGGCACACAACGGATGTAGACCAGAATACAGGTAAACTTTAAATCAGTATTCACTGTTTTTTCATATTTTATAACAAAATTGCAATGGTTTTATTAACTGCCTTGTTATTATTTCAAATAGCGCACAGAATAATTGTGTTTTGTGTTGTTACAGGAGATTTACAGTTGGAACGTGAGCCGAGTCTGAAGATGTCGATTAAGAAAGAAGCTACTTCACCTCAACATGTAGGGGAGCATGAGCAGAGTCCACCAGGTAACATTTCAACATTATTCTCTAGCACTAAGCACCTTGCAGCCTAAAGTATTGTACCTTTGGCTGTAAGGAAGGGATAATGGTAGGAGGAGCAGCAAGGATAACGGAGATATCTGGGGGAAAAGATCTGGAAGCAGAACAAGACAGACGAGGAAATACCAGGCAGAGCTGTCTCAAGGCAGACAAAGAAATCCCTCCAGGGTATGTGAAAATGTGTTTGTGTGGGTGGAGGAGGGAGGGTATGTACAGGGTTGTGTGTATAAGTGTGCAGTATCTAGGACTAGGATGGTGGAGAGAGAGAGAGAGAGAGATTATGCTGGCAGTCAGGACAGGGGCGGAAAAATTATTATAATATAACATAAGAAAATAAATGAATAAGATGGCGGATAAAACCGAGCGGGAAGGGATCATTTTAATTCATTACTTTTATTATTTTAAAAGTTGTGTGACTGTAGGTAAAACTAGTAATTTTGTTAATGATAAGAAATGACTACTTTAAGAAAAAGTATTAGTTATTTTTCTACTCCCCCATAGTGGTGTAAAATGCTCCAGCGTAATCTTTTAGAAAATATTCCCAAGAATATTCTTTCCTGGCGAGCATTTTCTCTGCAAGCAAGAAATGTAGTTAAGAATGTTTCAAACTATGATGTCAAAATATGATTTGAGAAACAATTCACTTTATGAATATTAAAATAATAAAATCCTCTTTTAAAATAAGCTCATTAGAGGAAGAAATAGTATTTATTAATTTTAGGTTTCTGTACGAAGTACGTCTACTTCAAATTGCATACTACTAAATGACATCTAATAGCAGACACCAAAATGACACAGGTGGGCCTGATGTTGAGGTTCTTAGTAGCACTACTGTATTGTGCAAAGACTATAATGATTCATTTCTCTATTGTCAACACTTTCCCCTGTCCGTTGTAGTTTAGGTCGCTTCAAATTCATATCTTATTAAACATTAAATTACATTTGTTGACAATGTATTGAATTCTAACTTAATTGATTGAACTGTATTGTTTTTAGGTGCGGGTATTAAACAGAGGACGGGAAGTGACAGGAGTATGCAGAACTCTAACTACCCACAAACTTCAGAACTACACTCTGATCTGCAGATACATCTCCACTCCCCACACGAGAATATAACTACTACTCAGTGCCCTCACTGTGAGTACAAATCCAGCTTGAAGAATAACCTACAAAGACATATTGACAGGGTACATAACACAGTAAGGGCACTTCAGTGCCCTCTCTGTGAGTACAAAACCAACCAGAAGAGTTCTCTTAAACATCATATTGACTCGGTTCATAAGAAAATAAGGCCATTTCAGTGCCATCAATGTGACTACAAAACTAACTGGAGGAGTGACCTGAAAAGGCATATTGACTCTGTGCATAAGAAAATAAGGCCATTTCAGTGCCATCACTGTGACTACAAAACCAACCAGAAGAGTTCTCTAAAACATCATATTGACTCGGTTCATGAGAAAATTAGGGCATTTCAGTGTCTTCTATGTGGGTATAAAAATAACCGGATGTGTCTTCTGATAAGGCATATTGACTCTGTCCATAAGAAAATAAGGGCATTTCAGTGCCTTCACTGTGAGTACAAAAACAACGAGAAGAGATCTCTAAAAAGGCATATTCACTCGGTTCATGAGAATATAAGGGCACATCAGTGCCCTTATTGTGAGTATAAAGCCAACTGGCCGAGTTATCTGAAAAGGCATATTGACTCGGTTCATAAGAATATAAGAGCATTTCAGTGCCTTCACTGTGAGTACAAAACCAACCAGAAGAGATCTCTAAAAAGGCATATTCACTCGGTTCATGAGAATATAAGGGCACATCAGTGCCCTTATTGTGAGTATAAAGCCAACTGGCCGAGTTATCTGAAAAGGCATATTGACTCGGTTCATAAGAATATAAGGGCACATCAGTGCCCTTATTGTGAGTATAAAGCCAACTGGCCGAGTTATCTGAAAAAGCATATTGACTCGGTTCATAAGAAAATAGGGGCACATCAGTGCCCTTATTGTGAGTATAAAGCCAACTGGCCGAGTTATCTGAAAAAGCATATGGACTCTGTTCATAAGAAAATAAGGGCATTTGAGTGTCCTCACTGTGACTATAAAACCAACCAGAAGAGTTCTCTAAAAAATCATATTGACTCGGTTCATAAGAAAATAAAGGCATTTCAGTGTCCTCACTGTGACTATAAAACCAACCAGAAGAGTTCTCTAAAAAATCATATTGACTCGGTTCATAAGAAAATAAAGGCATTTCAGTGTCCTCACTGTGACTATAAAACCAACCAGAGGAAGTACCTGAAACAGCATATTGACTTTGTCCATAAGAAATTAAGGGCATTTCAGTGCCTTTACTGTGAGTTCAAAGCCAAACGGAGGTGTTACCTGAAAAATCATATTGACTCGGTTCATGAGAATATACGACCATTTCAATGTTTTCACTGTGAGTTCAAAGCCAAACGGAAGAGCTATCTGAAAAATCATATTGACTCGGTTCATAAGAAAATAAGGGCACATCAGTGCCCTCTCTGTGAGTATAAAACCAACTGGATGAGTCATCTGAAAAGGCATATTGGCACAGTTCATAAGGAAATAAGGGCATTTCAGTGCCCTCACTGTAACTATGAAACCAACCTGAGGAATGACCTGAAAAATCATATTGACTCGGTTCATGAGAAAATAAGGCCATTTCAATGTTTTCACTGTGAGTTCAAAGCAAAACGGAAGAGCTATCTGAAAAATCATATTGACTCGGTTCATAAGAAAATAGGGGCACATCAGTGCCCTCTCTGTGAGTATAAAACCAACCAGATGTGTCATCTGAAAAGGCATATTGACTCGGTTCATAAGAAAATTAAGTCATATCAGTGTGCCCATTGTGAGCTTAGAACCAAACAGAAGAGTTCCCTGAAAAAGCATATTGTCTCAGTCCATATCAAGAAAAGAGCACTTTAGCGCCCTCCCTGTGGTTATAGAACTAAATGTAGGGTTAATGTAAACAGACATATTGACTCTAAAAGTTTATTAGTTTTATAGTCTTTGTTAATGTTTGGTTTAAATATAAAATTAAACCAAAATCCAGTTTTAATGTATACTTATGATTTTTGTAGCCTTTTCTTTTTATTTTATCTTTATAATTTTGTGATGGATATTTTATGGCGTCATGCTGTTTAATTATGTAATAAATAAATTAACTTGACAGGTTAAAAATAGTGATAAACAAATGAAAATTATATTTCACTGAACAGTTTGGTATTTGGACTGTCAAGCTGCTTTGTAACAATGAATTCTAGTTTACTCTATTTAATTCTCTTACCTGATTCCCTAGACGTAAGTTCAACAATGCAGCCTCAAACCCAACCGCCCTTACTAATCACTTCTATTCCACTAACCACATATTTGATTTCTCGAATCCCATAGTCCTTGCTCAAGAACCTAATTTTTATAGAAGAAATGTCCTTGAAATGTACTATATATCCAAAACTAATAACACCGTTAATTTTAGAACTGACACCAATAACCTCAGTATCTGTTATCATAACATTATATCTAATTTTTAATTTGTATATTCACCTCTCTTCTCCTTTCTAGTCTTGCCTTTAATTGTTAAAAGAGTCATATTTATAGTTAACCACTGTGCAATATATATTTTTGTTATTTTAGTTTTTAAGTGTTTGTTGTAATATCTTTAAGTTAAGGCAACCCACCACCTTTTTACCCTTACCTTAACTTGCAACCTTTACCTGATCACTTACTGTTAATCCTCTCATCTCAATTTTGTTCCCCACCCTTGTGTTCCTCTAACTAATCCAATCCTTAAACTCTGTTTTCTCCAATCTCACTTATTCACATTCCAAACTTTACCATAGAACTTTCTTTATAGTCTTGTATTGTGTTCATAAATGTTACCCTGATGATGTAAATATATTTTACGAAACTAGTTGGTAAACAAGTTTTTTCATTAGACCGTACCTCACTAACTCCCTCACATCTATACTTTACGGTTGCTAACTTCATCTTAATTAATGACAATATTAAAATTTGCCTTTACCTCATACGGTTCCTGACTAAATACATTAAAATTCCATGTCAAACAATAAAATCTCCCAAACTTTCTATTACAACTCATTACCTACATGGTAATTTGTCATTGACGGAACTGATTGTATTTAGTATAATATTGTTTAACATTTTTTTTAAAAAACTTGTATCACATAATATATAACAATTAAACAAAAATAACAAAACATAAAATTTACTTAACCATTTCAATTTCGATAACGCTAAGATACTTATGAATGAAACTAACAATAATAAAAGACTAACACTGGAAGCATTACAAATTTCCAAAAATAATAATAGTATTAATTATAAAAAGGACTGTAGAGAGTTAAATAAATATTATGTAGGAATTATTTAAATGTTATTTTTTTAAAAAAGAATACTACATGCAACGCAGTCAGTAAGAAATTTAACCTGGGTTTTTTCAAGATAAGTTTTAATTGATTACCAAACATTTTGTGATAAAAAGTAGACTGTGATAACAGACAAGCAGGGCCGTCCCTAGGGGTTTAGGCGCCCGGGTCAAAAGCACATGTGGCGCCCCCCTTTATTACCAAATTCACCTATAGTATTTTAAGACGGGGGCCTGGCGACGCCCCCCTAGACGTGGCGCCCGGGTCAGCTTGACCCGGTTGACCCCCCCTAGGGACGGCCCTGCAGACAAGTTTTCGTTTTTCTGGTTATTTAAGTTAATTTTATGTTTTGTTTAATTGTTATATATTATGTAATACAAGTTTTTTTAAAAAAATGTTAAACAATATTATACTAAATACAATCAGTTCCGTCAATGACAAATTACCATGTAGGTAATGAGTTGTAATAGAAAGTTTGGGAGATTTTATTGTTTGACATGGAATTTTAATGTATTTAGTCAGGAACCGTATGAGGTAAAGGCAAATTTTAATATTGTCATTAATGTAAGTGGCTACTTGTTCAGCTGTGATAGATTAGTAAATACCTTGTGTTTCAATTATGTTATAGGCTTGAAGATGACCTAAGCAAAGGTCGAAATATAGCCAGGATGTATTGAAGCAGCGTTTAAGATTTATTATCCCTATTTGACCTAAAAACCACTCGTTCATATATTTAAAAGAAGGGATCACTATAGTCAGAATAGTTAAATATTTGGCTGGTCAAAAATGCCAAGGAATAATCATACTAAAGAAGAGGAGACTACTGCAGTCTGTATTATGAAAGAAGACGTGCGTTGACAGCGCGGGAAAGTTTGACACATTGGGGGGAGAGCCAATGAGAGCTCGAGATTTTGGCGGGCAATAGGTTGAGCCAACTAGGTAAAAATAAAAATCTCTAGTGGAGGGGCGCGGCACTTGGGATAACCGTTTAAAAAGGGTTCGTAACCTCCACCCCTCCTACATTTTCCTTCTCCTTGTTGTTTAGTTACCATCGTGATGAAGAAAAAAGAACTCTTAGAAGAAATATTGAAATATATTCGTAATAAGATGTGAAAATCTATAGACAACAATAGTTAAAAAGATCGCGATTTGGTACGGGGAACATAACCTTCTTTTGTTTACAAACAAGTTATCTGCCCCACCCTCACCCACAGACCTAGTGGCTTTATTTTTACTTTTACCCTCACATAGGTTGGCCAATCTGAGTGTCATCTGATTTCCCGCGCTGTCAACGCACGTCTTCTTTCATGAGTCAGACTGTACACTACAATGGCTGAACACGGAAATTAAGAAACTTATGAATAAACATAAAACTAATGACAAGTCTATTTGGAGAGTAAAAGACCTAATAGTAAAACTTTGTAAAGAAATGGCTAGAAGGAACTATTTATACTTCCATAAAAACAATAGTATTATACCCAGGCACATTAATGATATTTTTAAAAGATTTATATATAACTTTTCTTCTGAATTTATTAGGAATCAAAATAATTATTATATAAATCAATTTCCAATGAAAACCCTCAAACTCGAAATCAAAGAAGTTCATTGGAAGATTAACAAAATCAATAGAGAAATAAATAATAATTTGCAATTGTTAGAAACCTACGGTATGTTACATACAAACCTATAGATTATAATGGAGCAATTTAAAATCAATTATCTAGATTTATTGAAAAATAAACATTCTAATAAAATTGGTAGTAGAAATGTACCCCTTATGGTTAGTAATGCATTGGATAATAATAATTTAAGTAGGTACAATAATTTGTATAAAGAAAAATGGGTATGTAATTTAACAGAGCTTATTATCCAATAGAAGTAATTAATTTTTTAAGCTTAGGTCCAAACTACAATCTGATTTCCAATAAAATAGATAAAGAATTATTAAGGTTTATAGCAGATATTGAAAACTCTTTAGAATCAATAGACACTCACCCCAATCATATCCCATATCGCAGTAGTGAGGAGTAGGATTATCAATAAAATTACAAATTTCAATAATAATAGAACCAGACAAATAGAGCAATTAAACATTTTTGACAAAAAATACTTAGAGATTCTAAGAAAACAGCAATGTTTATTAAAAAGGAAGACAACATTATTATCTATATCTATAAAGCAAACAAGGCAAAAATAACAGTATTAATGACTAGATCACAGTATAATAATAAAATGGATGCTCTTTTAGATGATAAGAATACTTATAGACAAATTAGAATGGAAAAATGTAAAATGCTCAAATCTATACAGCAAGATTATAAAAAAACTCATTAACAATTTAACTAATAAAAAATACATAACTAACAACCAAAAAACTTTTTTGAATATAAATAGTTGTCATTTTGGCAGAATATATGGATTAGTTAAAACACATAAACCAGAAAACCCGTTGAGACCTATTATAAACAGCATCAATTCACCGATAGAAAAAATGTCCCAATTCTTAAATCCATCTTTAGATCATTTAAATAACCAAAACGAATTTGACATTAAGAATAGTTTTGAGTTCAAAGATTTTATCGCTAATGTTAAACTAGAATCCGAAGAGAAGTTGGTATCGTTTGATATCAGTTCAATGTTCACTAACATTCCACTCAATGATCTATATAAAATTATTCAAAAATCATGGGATCTCATAGAACCATATACATCAATAAAATGTAAAAATTCCTTTTTAGAATGCCTCAAATTCTGTTGTAATCAGTGGCGCACCCAGGGGGGGGCACGTGCCCCCCCCCCCCCCCCCCCCTCAAAGCCAAAGACCTGAAATTTAAGTATGCAATTCCGCAGCACATTTTAAAGTAATAGTGCTGTGATAGTCAAAAAAATACATAAATAAGTAATTATATACCTTTTTTTTTGCCCGACATATTTTTTTTTTTTTTGGTGTTAAAAATACGTGCCCCCCCCCCCTCCAATGCCCAAGACCTAACATTAAAGTATACAATTCCGCATTAATTAATTTAGAAACAGGTTCAATTATAGAATAAGATTTTAAAAATTGCAGATGCAGAAGATACCCGATCTAAGGCAGGGAAGACTATTCTTTTTTGACTATTTATTGACTGGACTGTTAGATACCCTACTATTTTTATTATTAACCTAATACTATCAGTTAATTTTTGTTGAACTCAAAACATTTGGCGTACTTTTTTTTTTTGTTAATTCACGTAACTAAAATATTTTTAAAATGTACCAATTAATTTTTCTGGTTACTAAAATAAAACATTAATCTATTATATAATGTACAACTTTTAATAATAAAATATTATTCGCATGTTGTTTTTTTTTAAATAAAATACCCCGGTCTTCATGTCCCGTTCATAAAAATCTTAAATTTATTTGTATAAAATAACATTTTAGATGCTCTTAGAATAGGCTAAAAAGACGTTTTCAAGTAACGTAAACTAAAAGAATTTTCCCGGGGGGGGACCCCCGGACCCCCCTCTAAAAGAGAGCCCAGCCCCATTAAAAATTGGCTGATATGATGTAATTTAAGAACAAAGAAAACCAGACTTCTTAATTATCTGTGATTATCCTAAGCCCACATTACATCCTCTCCCCCCCCCCTTTTTTTCAATCTGTGCCCCTCCCAAAAAAAAATCCTGGGTGCGCTACTGGTTGTAATAATAATATTTTCACATTTTCTAATAACTTATACAGACAATTAAATGGGGTACCAATGGGAGGAAGACTTTCAGTAAATTTGAGTGGCATATACATAAATCATCTGTTATCAACTGTGCTTAAATAAATCAAAGATAAAACCTAAAGTTTTCAAAAAATATATTGACGATTGTTTTTTAATAATTAAAGAAATTGACATAGATACATTGCTAGCAGAATTGAATAGTTTTCATAAAAATATTAATTTTACGGTAGAAAGAGAAGTAGACAACCGGTTAGATTTCTTAGATATGACTATTATACGATCAGTGGATAATTTGATTCATACTAAATGGCTAGAGAAGGAAATTAAAGGAATCAGGTTTTTAAATTTTACATCACAACACCCGTACCATCAGAAATTAAACTCTGCTAAAAACTTAATTAATAGATCAATTAGACTGACTCATAAAAAAGAAATCATCTGATCATTTAAAAGAAATTAAAACTATAGTCTTTAATAAATTATTAAACATTTTTATCCAAAGAACCTGATAAGGAAATTATGGTTTAGTAGAATTAACTTGGATATGGAATTATTGCAAAACAGAAATCAACAAAATAATAATAATAAAAATACAAAATTTGCAGGACTGACTTATATTAAAGGCTTATCTGAGGGAGTATCTAAGATTTTCAATGAAATGGAGTGTGACTTGTCATTTGGGCACAAACCTATAAACAAGATAGCAAATACTTATTTTTCAAAATTAAAAGACAATTTAGATTTTGGAGACAAAATGGGTATAATTTATCAGGTCCCTTGTTCATCGTGCCCAGCAGTATATATAGGAGAAACACGACAAACCTGGAGAAACAGACGACAGCAGCATAAAGGAAATGTAAGAGCTAAGGACAATAAGACAGCATTGGCGGCTCATTCAACTGAAGCAAATCACCATTTCAATTTCGATAACGCTAAGATACTTATGAATGAAACTAACAATAATAAAAGACTAACACTGGAAGCATTACAAATTTCCAAAAATAATAATAGTATTAATTATAAAAAGGACTGTATAGAGTTAAATAAATATTATGTAGGAATTATTTAAATGTTATTTTTTTAAAAAAGAATACTACATGCAACGCAGTCAGTAAGAAATTTAACCTGGGTTTTTTCAAGATAAGTTTTAATTGATTACCAAACATTTTGTGATAAAAAGTAGACTGTGATAACAGACACAGACAAGTTTTCGTTTTTCTGGTTATTTAAGTTAATATTATGTTTTGTTTAATTGTTATATATTATGTAATACAAGTTTTTTTAAAAAAATGTTAAACAATATTATACTAAATACAATCAGTTCCGTCAATGACAAATTACCATGTAGGTAATGAGTTGTAATAGAAAGTTTGGGAGATTTTATTGTTTGACATGGAATTTTAATGTATTTAGTCAGGAACCGTATGAGGTAAAGGCAAATTTTAATATTGTCATTAATGTAAGTGGCTACTTGTTCAGCTGTGATAGATTAGTAAATACCTTGTGTTTCAATTATGTTATAGGCTTGAAGATGACCTAAGCAAAGGTCGAAATATAGCCAGTATGTATTGAAGCAGCGTTTAAGATTTATTATCCCTATTTGACCTAAAAACCACTCGTTGTGGTTTTTTGTCGGGGGGGGGGGGGGGTGGATGTAATAATAAATATTTTTTTCTCAGAAAACCTTAAAACTCATCTTTTTGCACTTCAATTTTCAAAAATTCTCCGGGGGGAAACTAAACCCCGGACCCCCCGCCGTTATTTGTCCAAAGAGGCCGAGATGCTAACCTTCCCAGGGGCCCGGAAATCCTCTCAATGGCCCTGCTAGCGTTTCGGCTGATTAAGCAATGAGCAGAGTTAAAATAATCAAAGACAGACTAAGGTCTACAACAGGAGACACATGGCTTTCTAACTTAATGGTAATTTCTGCAGGAAAAGATGTATTAGATTCAATTTCCACAAACGAAATCATATTGATGCATTTGCTTTATCAACATCACAAAGAAAAATTACTTGTCCTCTCATTTGTCTTATTTCTGTTACACTGAGACTTTCTTGTCTTTTTTGTCATTTATTCAAATCAAGTTTATTCAAAAAGAGTTTTATGATTTTTCTTCACTTTAAGTTTACAATAAGATTTTTGAAACGTTCAGTATAATTTTCATGCACTAAGAACAGGATGTAGCATATTTTCAATTAATAGTTACCTAAAAATTTGTTTGGATACAATTTTGTTGGCAGGTATAGTTTTAGTTAAATTTGTATACGTGATATGATATAAGTTTTTGTATTCATATTGAATTTTGTATTAGGTTTGTGTGTTTTAGTACTTGTGATTTGTTTTATATAAAATAGAACAATCCTCATATAATATGTGGACCCATATAATGCAAAAATCGTAAACGAACTGTTATTTTTTAATTAAGTCTCAGGTTAACTATAAAAAGAGTTTTATTTCATTTTATTTTATAAAATGTAACTATTTGTACATTATAAATACTGACAAATATAAGTCAGGTAAAGTATTTATATTTTACCAACATAACGTAAACCGAAGAAGATGTGTATGTATTAACATACCTCAAAAAGTTGGGAGGGGGGGGGGGTTGCGTCATAGAGCTTAGGGGGGGTAACACTGAATTCGTTTTGCCTTTGTTTTGTTGTCTTGGGGACTCAAACTTTGGTTTATTTTACAACTTTAATTTGTTTAAATCTTTTGTACAGGGTGTGGCAAAGGTTGGGCAACGGCTAAATCTCCGTTAATATTTGAGATATCAAACTGATGCTTGTTACAATCTTCATCATGCATAAAAAAATACTTTTTTTTGGTAAGTATCCATTTTCCCGCCACTTTGGTTGCCGCCAAATTGGTTTTAACTTTAAAATTTCCAATTGGAACCCCTATACTGTGATACATATTTGGATAGGCCTTGAAAAAAGAAAACATTTGCCTCAATCCAGAGCTTTTTATCTTTTACCGTTTCAAAATGGCGGCCAGTTGAAAGTACAAAATTTACACTTTTGAAGTTTAATTACGGTAAAAGTAAAGGTTTTAGGGGAAAAAATGCAAGAGTATATTTTTCTTATTTTAGGGTAAAAAATAAAAGTTCAACGCTACCTTTTCCAAATCCTTATTTTTATTATTATTTGTTTGCTATAGAGCAACGCACGTAGTCATTTTACTTTCGCAATCGAAAATGTAATTAATAAATTTGTTTTTAAACCAATTTTTAATTTTTGAGTTTAAAAAAAAGGATAATTTTACTCAGTGGCGTAGGAACGGGAGAGGCTATCGGGCTTAATTTATTAGTTTTCATGTTTTCATAGGTACATTTAATTATTATTTAATATTTGTTCAAATTTCATCATAAAAACAACTTCTCCTCGGCGGGGAATCGAACCCGGCCTCTCTCTGCATCCACGTTCAAAGCTATTTTCTCTGGAACTAATTTTTTTACCGGGAAAACGAAATATATCGTTAGATTCGTAATTAAATGGACTACAATTTAGATTTTTTTAATCGAAATCGTCAGAACGGTTTTCAAGAAATAATTTTTTTTCACGTTTTTTTCAGAGTTTTCGGAGGGCAGCGCCCCCAAATTTGGAGCTAAAATTAATTCCTTGATTTCTCGTCGGGATATGATTTTTCTGAACATGTATGCCAAATTTCATCAAAATCGGCCCAGTAGTTTAGGCTCCAGGCGTCTGCTCAGACGCCAGACAAACGACAGACTGACGACGTACAGACATTTTTTAAAAACCAATTTTTTTGGACTCAATGGACCTCAAAACTTGTACTCCATAAATATCTTAAAATCGAATTTTTGCGACATCACAATACTTTCTCTTTCTATGATAAAGTAAACATGCGCGCTCTCGCTTCTTCACGCTATATCTCGAAAACGGTTGATCGTACGAAAAAATGTGTATAACCAAACATGTTGAGACTACTGTACCAAGTAAGGTTTGATATAACTTCTTCAGACCTCAGTCTAACCAGAACCGAGATTTTCGCAAAAAACTGATTTTCATGACCTTTGACCTTGGATATCTCGAGACGCACAAGGGTGAGCATATGAGACTTTTTGGTGCTTCATTAGAACATCGAAACGAAGGTCTATGCAAAAATTCAGCTTGCTTTCTCTCATTCCGCAGAGGAAGTCCTATTTCCCTGGACTAAAATGTTTACAATTATTATCCAATCGTAATCCTACACAAGTTTAAAGCAAACATTAATCTAATTGCAACTTGGAATAAAGCAGAACATGAGTAAAGTACGTGATAGGATGCGAGCAAGCTATGTGCCACACTAATTACACACTACTTTGCTTACTTCCACTCTGGTTTACAACTAGAAGCAGATGATTTAGCTACGTTAGCATCTGCACCGGATGTTTCATCAGTAATAATAGTTTGTCTCCACTTCATATAGTTGAAATAATTAAAACCTCAGTGAGTATATATTATTATTATTATGACAGTATATAACAGGGGCCGAGAGTTTTAGCAGATTCTTTAATTAAATGAGAATCAAATTCACAAGAGTGTGGTAATGACGTAATCACTCATATGATAACACTCGACCCACAATCAATTATTAAATAACTGCTTTTTATTTCTTTACATTATTTTCCACTAAATGAAAATAAAATGGACAGGACAGCCATAGTAAATACTAACATTCACTGCTCTCGTGCTAGGAATCAGTGGCTACGTTATGCAGAATAGGAACCATCTACATATAAATATTTAACTACCGCTTCTCTCAGTATAGGGTACCGCAGCATGAACCAGTAGATATTTAATAATATCCGTTCTATACTTTTTCAATGTATTACGGCCTCCTAATGCGCCGCCACATTTTAACGCTCATCGGAAGAATCGGTCCAATAAATAAAACGTATTTAAATCTCGTAGTATCTCATCTAATCCATTATAACGAGTTTCAACAGGTGGTTGTTTACTCTAAGTTTTCCAGTTAAAACAAAACAGATTTATTTTGTTCAATATCCTGGAAACTATATCGTTCCAGGCAAAACAATTTATATGTTAAGAGTCGTATCTAAATGGATGTTTTAGAACTGTTGAAACAAAATCGTTGACTTGGAAAATGGGGAATTGGGAGATAGCGCCTAAATTTAGAGGCAGTGCCTACATTTAAAGGTAGCACCTAAATTTAGAGGTTGTATTACAGCCTCCTATAATTCGCCATATTTTAACGAGTAGCTCTAAATTTAGAGGCAGCGCCTAAATTTAGAGGCAGCGCCTACATTTAAAGGTAGCACCTAAATTTAGAGGTTGTATTACAGCCTCCTATAATGCGCCATATTTTAACGAGTAGCTCTAAATTTAGAGCTAAAATTCAGTTCTTGATTGCGCGACGAACTTCGCTTTTTTAAAAAAAAAAAAAAAATAAATAAATAACACGTACCAGTTGATAATTACTACCTCTAGTGTTTTTCATTTGTTACTTATTATTGTTTCAGGTTTTCCTGCTTAAATTCAATTACCTGTTATTGAACTAGAAAAGTTTATCAAAATTTACCTTACAATTTATTTCTCCTCGGTGGGGAATCGAACCCGACTTTTACCCTTTGTAGCTACAGCTGTTTTCTCAGGAACTACATTTTTCTGACTTTTATATGGTTATCTTAGCTTCGTATTTAAATGAAATGGACATTTTAAATTGTTTTAATAGAAATTGTCGGAACTGTTATCGAGGAATTATTTGTTTCACGAGTTAGCGCCCCCAGATGTAGAGTTAAAACTAATTTCTCGATTAAGTCTTAAATTGAGCTTTATCAACTTCATATAGTGGTGTCACTCGTGCTTCATCCAAACAATGTTTTTCTTAATTCAAATATAAATGTACAATCTGTTCTCGTATCTAAATTTCCAATTTCAAATTTGAACTTAACGTCTGCGCAAGCGTTGCGCTTAGACGCATAACACTGTCCAAGGAACTTAGCCTGAGTACTAAACCCAAGTTCAACTTTACTGAAGTTACACTCACACAGGTAAACGTTACTGACGCCAGAGAATGACTCTTTCACTGCTCTGTAGTGTAGCAGCTGTAGCACAAACAAACAAAAACATAAATACACAGATTGTAGCAGAGTTTGTCCTCTACAATATTGATACTATTTTGCTACCCGATGCATAGCAACAGCAACAGAGATATTGAACAGAAACCGAATATTTCCACGTTTCTTCCATATTCTCTGGTTGCTCGGGGCTTTCGTTTCTGCAAACATTGCAGACATTGGTCTCCACAACGGGTCCAAAAATGATAGCTACGCGACGTTTTGTAAATAACCAGGTGAAATTTTACTGGACTACATTTTTCTTTAAAAAAAATGAAATAAGTTTTTGAAGGCAGTTTAAATGAAATTAATATTATCAATATCCCAAGAGCATCATACGATGTCTCAAGTGTTTACCACACACACACACACACAAGTTAGTACAAGGACAGGAAACTGTGAGTGTGTTAGTAGAGTGATAAGATATCATTACTTGTAACATATATTATAAAGGTTCTCTTACACGCACATTATACACTCGGTCTCACAGTCAAGTCAAATCTGTTAGAGCTGCAAGTCTGTTATCAGGTTCAAGTCCAGTCTAGTTAAGTCTGCTCAAGTTAAGTCAGCTTAAGACTCGATATCAGGGAGCTTCCAACTACAAATCATTTCAGGTAATAAAATACTCTATAAATAATTAATTAGCGTAACATTGATTTAATTACCACAGCCCTGCGTAATATTCAGTAAAGCAATAATCTCCTACAAGTTTAGATTGACCATCAAGGTAATTCGATACGAAATTAAGGCTTTTACAGTTATTTTGAAAAAAGAAAATACCTCATATAAAACCATCTATAATGGTTTTCCAGATAATTGCAGTTTTTAACCGTGGTTTTCAAATATCTAATAACATATTTCACGAAATTTGAGGGTGAAAAAATCGGCAAATGTCCAAATTTGACAAATAGACATTAGAGGTCTCAACTTCATTATTTACTTTCCCGTATAAAGAGAATGTATTGGGATGGCACGAAAATAGGATTTTGATGGATTTACACGTTTTAGGTCCCCTGAGTCCAAAAAAGTGTTTTTTTTTTTTTTTAAATATATGTCTGTCGTCTGTGCAGACACCTGGAGCCTAAACTACTGGGCCGATTTTGACGAAATGTGGCATACATGTTCAGAAAAATCATACCCTGAGGCGGAATCGAGAAATAAATGTTAGCTCTGAATCTGGGCCGCTACCCCTGAAAAAACGTGAAAAAAATATTATTCGTCTAAATATTAATCGTCGGAACCGATTTTGAACGACTTTCCGACGAATCTAAGTATATCAGCCGTTTTCCCAGGAAAAATATCTTAAAACGTGGACTGAGAGAGTCTGTGTTCGATTCCCGGCCCAGGAGAAGTTATTTTTATGATGAAATGTTCAATAATAATTAAATGTATATACGAAAACTATTAGATGGAAAACACTGGGCTAAGTAATTATGAACTCGTAAATGAGAAAGTTTGTCTGAGTTGTCTCGGACCGATTTCTTAGTTATTAAAAAAATAAGGTTTTAAACTTGGTCGGACTTCAAGTTATATATGTAAAAGTTTTCTTTTAAACTTACACAAGATTGGAACTTTTGGTCTGATAAATAGAATTCTATGAGTGTGGAGGTGACCCCAGATAAGACAAACTCAGAGACAAACAATTACATGAAATTCTATTGGCCAACATGAGCTCTGGCTCCGCCCACATTAATATACATGTGATATTACTGAGGTGTGCGTGTGTGTTCTGACTCAGCACATTATTTCAATATAACTCGTAGCTCAGATTGATTTCAACCCTCTGCGCTCTTTAACTTTTGCTTAATTGATACTTTAAATAATGTAAAAAATAAAATCAATTTGGATATATTTTTTTAAAAAAATCGGTCCGAGACAAACTTTCTCATATACGAGTTCATAATTACTTAGCCCAGTGTTTTCCATTTATTAGTTTTTGTAGGTGCATTTTGATAATTATTGAACATTATATCAAAATGTATCGTAAAAATAATTTCTCCTCGGCAGGGAATCGAACCAGGCCACTCCCTATCCGCGTTTAAAGCCATTTCCTCAGGAACTAGATTTTTTTCGAAAAAAACAATTATTTATATCGTTAGATTCGTATTTAAATGGACAACATTTTAAAAAATTTTAATAAAAATCTTGGAACTGTTTTCGAGAAATAATTAGTTGCTTCCTAGCTTACCGAAGGTAACGGAAGCTATGTGATCGTTCTGAAGAAGACAAAATTTTTAGGTCTCCGATTTCAAAAAATCCAAGACTGAAGTCCGTTTCAGACCTCAGGGAACATTTTTGTTTCTGTGTCTGTCGGTCTGTCTGTCACTCAATTTTTGTGTATTAACATATCATAAAAACTTCTTGTCCGATTTTATTGAAATTTGTATGGTAGGTCATAATTAGTTCATTGTTGGTCCCATATAAGTTTTAACTTTATGCGCTCATTTGTTTCTCTTCAACATACGCACAAATATACATAAAGGCCCGGCCACACAGGAAGCGGACTGTCCGCGGCGGACAGGTTGTCCGCGGCGGACAGTCCGCTTTCTGTGTGACCGGGGTGGCCACATAGGAAGCGGACTGTCCGCGGCGGACAGTTATTTGGTCCGCGGCGGACTCTGTGGGCCATTGTTTTGCATTATCCTGGTCACACAGAAAGCGGACCGTCCGCCGCGGACAGGTTGTCCGCCGTCCATCGCGGACAGAGTGGCCACATAGAAAGCGGACTGTCCGCCGCGGACAAATTGTCCACCATCCTTCACGGAGTATAATGCAACTCGTGTTCATTCTAAACATCGCTTGAATCTCCCTTGCTTAATTGAAGCGAGCTCAAGCGAGCTTCTTACATTCAACGAAATATGCATCTTGTCTGTCTGTCTGTGTGTAACGTTTGTCGGACACGTAAACGTTACACACAGACTTAAGTAATAGTTGACCGATTTAGTTGAAATTTGGTATACATGTTCCTCTTACTAATACTCAAGTTCGTTGGACAGCGTGATCAGTCCAAAAGTTCGCGCGCAACGCTCACGTAAACGTGCGCATCAAAATTAAAATTGGAATTTTAGGACGGGAAAAGTGTTAACTTTATCTATTCGATGAGACGAACATTTTTTTCCAATAACATTTGGTAGTAAAACCAACAGCGACACCGCTATAAATTAATAAAGATCGTTAAAACATATACATATATTATATTAAATTACAATAATTACGGTTATAACAATTAATAAACTAGGCATCGCGTGGCTCTATCATTGAAGCGAGCGTATAGTAATATATATTATATATGTGTTTTAACCATCTTTATTAATTTATAGCGGTGTCGCTTTTGGTTTTACTGCAAAATGTTATTAGAAAGAAATGTTCGTCTCATCGAGTAGATAATGTAAGAATTTTTTTCCCGTCCTAAAATTCTAATTTTTATTTTGATGCGCACGTTTACGCGAGCGTTGCGCGCGAACGCTTGGACAGACAACTTTGTCCAACGAACTCGTCCTGAGCATTGGTAAAATGAACACGTGTACCAAATTTCATCAAAATCGGTCAACTTTTACTAAAGTTATCGTCGTACGTTTCAGACACACAGACAGACACGGAGCATATTTCGTTGAATGTAAGAAGCTCGCTTCAATTACCTTAATTGATGTAATTTGATTTAATTAAAATATCATAAATACATGTAACTTATGACATATTCACTTATCGTTAAAATCCTTTTAAAAAAATATGGTAGGTTTGTTATACTCTCAATCATTCAAAGAAAAGGCAGTAAAAAGAGTAATCAGTGTAAAAAGAGTATCAAAATAAAATATATATATATATATATATATATATATATATATATATATATATATATATATATATATATATATATATATATATATATTATATAAATCGGAAAAGTTGGGAGTGTTACAGTGTCACACGATGTTAGTGACAGAAACCTGAGATAAGTTGGTTTTTGTTTATATTTGCAGTCAGAAATTACGCATGTCATGAAGAAAAACGTATTTCAGAAGAAAATCTATCAATTGATCAGTAGATTCGTCGGTTATGTTGTATCTAGTCCGCCGCGAACTCTGTGGAAAATTACAACTTCAAATCTGTCCGCGGTGGACTGGATCTGTCCGCCGCGGACAGTCGCCTTCTGTGTGACCAGTTTAATGCAATATTATAGCCCACAGGGTCCGCCGCGGACTGACTTGTCCGCGGCGGACAGAGTCACCTTCTGTTTGACCAGTTTAATTCAATTCTACAGTTCACAGAGTCCGTCGCGGACAACATTCTGTCCGCCGCGGACTGGACCTGTCCGCCGCGGACAGCCGCCTTCTGTGTGGCCAGGATAATGCAAAATAACAGCCCACAGAGTCCGCCGCGGACCAAATACTTGTCCGCGGCGGACAGTCCGCTTCCTGTGTGGCCAGGCCTTTTTATTTACACCTATATTTTCAAAAGAGCTAATCTGATTTTTACGAAATTTTGATGGTTCGTCGAAAGTATCCCATAGATAGCCCTAGAATAATTTCATTCATCTGCGCTCTTCAAATTTTGCTAAATCGGGGCTTTGATACGTGTAAAATAGACTGCCATTAGTGTGGCACATATCCTCGCATCCTAATACTTACTTCATTCATATTGTGCTTTTACAAGCCATTATTGTCTAATTTGTTTAATTGTTTCCCCCGTTTTTTTTAATCTGTCAAAATTGTTTTGATTTTTTAAATTAATTAAAGTATTAATTTAGCAAAAGTTAAGAGCGCATCAGCCGGTTACTCTGAAGCAGAGATAAAAGAAGCAGGGTGAAGTGACTGGGTTCAAGTAAAGATACACACTGCGCATGCTTACTGCAACTTGGCCTTGCGCACTACCCTTTTCTCTACTACCCTTTTGCTCAGATTTATGAAATTTTGGATTTTCAGTGGAAAATAAATAATTTAAACCGTCTGCGCTCTTTAAATTTTACTATATTGATTCTCTAATTCATGTAAAAAATCCAACCAATATTGACTCATTTAAAATACGGAGGAAAAATTAAATAAATTTGACAATAAAAGTTTGTAACGGTGTAAAACCATTAAAGCATAAAATAGCACGAAATCGGACGCGAGAAAGCTGTGTGCACTAATTGGCAGATTATTTTACAAGAATTAAAATATTAATTTAGCATAATTTTAAGAGCCAAGACGGTTGAAATTAACCTGGGGTTGTAAATGTATGTTTGTGCGCATGCGGGAGGGGGAAAAAATAGGTGCAGAAAATTGAAACTTATATGGAACCAACAATGTTAAAACTTATGTCCTGGCTAATTATGACCTACCATGGAAATACGACGAATTGTTTTTAGGATATGTTGGTTCACAAAACTCGAGTGACTGACAGACACGGGACACAAAATGTACCCTGATGTCTTTTTTTTTTTTTTTTTCGTTTATTTTTCAGCCACAACTACAAAAATTAATTATATCAAGCAGCTTGTCTCACTTAAAGTAATTACAGCACAGTTACAACTCAGATTCGGAGACCCCACCCAGTGGTGGTACTCCAATAATTTTGATTACTAAGTATTAGTCTCTAAGATGGTCACGGGGCCATTTTCTCTTTAGGCGTCGCCTCGGATTACCAGGAATATGAGGAGAGGATAGGTTCTGGACGAGAGGATTAGGATGGTGGATGAGCTTGGCGTGGAAGGACTTGTAACGAGAGGATGCTAGGATATGGACATAGGGAACATTTAGGTCGTTATGTATTATACGGTTGGCCACGTAGGAGGGAGCATTACATATTTTTCGAAGAATTATGGATTGCATGGATTGGATCTTGTAAGAATTCGATGGTTTGGTCGATCCCCACAGTTCAAGTCCGTAAGTCCAAATAGGTTTTATAATTTGATTATAGACAGTTAGTTTGTTCGTTAGTGATAAATTAGATCTGTTGTCCAAAAGTCTGAGTAAAGTCTTGTATCGTCGCTTCATGTCTGTTCGTTTTAGTCTTGTAAGTTCCAGGTGAGTCTTCGGTCTAAATGAAGTCCTAAGTACCGCACTTGATTCGAAATTGGAAGTTGGTGATGATACAAATAGACTGGTGGACAAGTAGCTCTTCGCAGAGTGAACGTAACATGTACACTTTTTTCTCTATTGAATTTAATTCGCCATTTTTTGGACCAGTTCTCAATAGATTGAAGATGTTCTTGCAGAATATCAGAGGCATGGTTAGGATCTGGATTTACAGAAAGGACTGCTTTGTCATCGGCAAAAGAGGAAATGGATGTGGAAGGATGTTCTGGAATGTCAGCTGTATAAATAGAATATAAGATGGGCCCCAGAATGCTGCCTTGAGGTACACCTGCTAGAATATTAAAAGAATCGGAGTGAGAGGCACCTTGTCGAACTACAAAATGCCTGTCATTAAGATAGGAGCGAAGGATGAGGTAATAGGTTGGGGGTAGGATTTCCTTGAGTTTCCACAGAAGTCCCTGGTGCCAAACTCGATCGAAAGCCTGACTTTCATCCAGAAAGGCTGCCGAGACATACTGCTTCTTCTCAAGGGCGGATGAGATGCCGTCTACAACACGGTGACATTGTTGAATAGTGGAGTGTTCTTCTCGAAACCCAAATTGGTGATTAGGAAGAATATTTTTGGATTCAAGGATAGGATAAATTCTGCGAAGGATAAGTTTTTCCAAGATTTTACTAAGAACTGGTAAAAGACTAATAGGTCTATAGGAGGAAGGTAAATGGTGAGGTTTAGAAGGTTTCGGAATCATAATTATCAAGGAGTTTTTCCATTGGGAAGGGAAATAAGTAGTTCTAAGGACTGCATTGAAAATATAGGTAAGGAATAGAGTAGCTTTTTTGGGAAGGTGTTTTAGGATGTTTGTTGTAATTAGGTCATGTCCAGGGGCTTTATTGTTTGGAAGGGATTTAATAATGTGCGCAATATCAGATGGATGGAAAGCAGGAGGAGGAGGTGTCAACTGGAGGGGGATGTCAATGTTGCCATTTATGAAGTTCAAATTATCGGGATCGAAAATATCTGGATGAGGAATGAAAACAGAGGATAGGTATTTGGCGAAACAGTTGGATTTATCCTGATCAGACTTAGTCCAAGTACCATCGATCTGACGCAGGGGTGAGGAAATTATTTTGTAATCTAGTAGTCTTTTCGTTGCTGTCCATAAAGATTTGTCGTTTGTAGTAAGTAATTCTGTATATTCCTTAAACTTGTCTCTCTTAAATTGAACTAGAATAGATGTTAACTGTCTACAAAGTCTGTTGTACGTTCGTTTGTCTGTAGGATAACGAGTCGCGTGCCATCTAGACCTAGCGCGGCGTTTTTCTGTAAGAAGTAATTTTATATGGTTAGGAAGTGGGTGAATGTTAAGGGTAAGGAGTACAGGACAGTGGTCTGAGGATAAGTCATCTAGAACTGAAATTTGGGAATGTATATGGGAGATATTTGAGGTAATAAAATAATCTAATAAATCTGGTAACTTAGACGGATCATAGGGAAAATAAGTGTAATGATCAGGGGCAAGGATAGAAAATTGGGATGAGGAGAGAGTGTCGAACAGAACAGGCCCACGCCGGTTTGCTACTCTACAACCAAAGTGTGGATGTTTCGCGTTGTAGTCGCCACCTGAAAGGAATTTAGGGCCAAGGGTGGAAAAGAACGAGGAGAACTGAGCTTGAGAAATTACCTTATTAGGGGGGCAATAGACAGCAGCAAGTGTAAAGTCGAAGGAAGTAGTATTTAGTTTTACAGCTGTAGACATAAGGTATTCTGAAGGAACAGAAGGAATGAGTGTATGTGATATCGAATTTCTTATCAAGATTGCGGTACCTCCGTGTGCAGTCTCATCCGGGTGATCGGTCCTATAAGTTGTGTAGTCTGTAATAAATAAATTAGATCGTGAGGTTAAATGTGTCTCGGTAATAAGTGCTACGTCAATTCGACGGTCATGTAGTAAAAAGTCAAGTTCATACCTGTGGAGAGTCGAATTCAATCCATCAGCATTCCACAAGAGAACAGAAAGAAAATTTGGTGAAGGGTTCATTTTGTGAATAACGCGGGAATAAAACTAGATAGTAAAGTTTGAAGGATAGGTATAATAGGAGTTAGAAGGGTTTTTAATTGGGTAAATAGGTTAGAGAAGGAAGAAAACAATGCTGAGAGGTCATTTACTGAGGAGGGAGGTGGTACCTGAGAATTGTTTGATCTTTGGCCCCGGACTACATTGGAGAAAGTTCTCGGAGGCTGTCCTGATGGTGCAGAGGTAATGTCCTGTTGAGAGGGTTCTTGGAGTGGTGGAAAAGTCTGTGGATCACTGCTGACAGGAGCGGTCGAATTCACAGGAATAACGTTTCTTGTTTTACCTGGCCCATCTTGACGAAGTGGAAACCTCGGTTTACTGCGTTTGTCCTGGAGCTCCTTGTATTTTGTGCAGCCTTTGTAGTTTGCTGGGTGGTCACAACCACATAAGGCACAGATACAGGGTTCGGTTCGAGGGCGGGGACAGTCTTGTGGTGCATGATTTCCTGCACATTTAACGCAACGGGGTACGTAGTGGCAATATTTTCTCGAGTGCCCGTAATTCTGGCACCTTAGGCACTGTATAATATCTTTTCTGATATGAGGTTCCTCTACTGATACTTTAGAGTAAGCAATAAATTGTACGTTAAAAATTTCTTTATTCCTATTACTGGGATTTAAATCTACAAAGAAGAGTGGAAGGGAATTTTTCGTACCTTTTTGTTTTATATTGGCTACGTTACGAACTGAAAAGCCCTTTTCTTCAAGTTCCTCTTGAATCGCTGAGGTGGGGGTAGATGGGTGCAAGTTACGAAGTACTACCCTGAAGGCTTTATCTTCTTTCATTTGATATGTATGAAACGGAGCTCCCATTACTTCAAAAAAAATGTACGGCGTCCCGGAAAAAAGCTGGAGTTTTGAAGTTAAATATGGTGTCCGAAGTCCTGGTTTTGCAAGTAAAAGTGTCTTTCCCGACTTTTTCCTCTAACTTTTTACAAAGTTCCAGAAAGTTTGCTACCTGCTTAACATAGATGGGAGGAGGCTTAAAGCTTTTGTCCATTTCATTTTGTTTATCCGTGCTATCATCTGTTGCTAACGTCGAATACGGATTCGACGTGAAAAATGAAGACTGGCAATTATTGTTTGAAACACTTGAAGTAGTAGAGGCGGTAATTTGATTCATTGCACTTGTATAATTTGTTGCATTCATTTTTTCTTTTTTATTTGGTGGTGATTTTGTCACCGAGCGAGTGCGTTTTGTAGCTTGTTTTTGTCTATTTTTTTCTCTCGTTCTCATTCGAGGAGATTGAAAAAGATTCTAAATCACCTCTTTCAGAATCTGTGACATGATCATTTGCGTCCATGTCTGTATCAACTTCAGACATAGTAGATCATTAAAATAAAAATAAAATAAATTATAGACTAGGAATTGGATCTGTAGGTGAATTGTTTGTAAACAAATATGACAGCTTTGTATTTACCGTTTTATCGTAGCTGTGAATGAGGAGAAAGATAAGCGGCGGTTTGTAAATAAACAAGCCGGAGTCCGGCCGGGGAGACTTCCCCCACTCCTCCCACTATACTGTCTCTCAATTAAAAGAAAGGAAAAAAAAAACTTCCGAAATGATAAAAATACTTTTTAAAACTAAAATAAAATTGCACTACATTATTGAAAAAAATAAAATGAACAACTACGCTAAAAATCAAACAGAACTATGCTATAGAACTATGTGAAAATTCAATGTAAAGCAAGAGCGATGTGCACGTGGCTGTGTCTACGATCGGACAATCCCTGATGTCTGAAACGGATTTCTGTCTTGGAATCGGAGATATAAAAATTGTCGGTTCATTCAATATAACTCGACATTTCATGTGTTTCCATGAAGTGTAGATAATCAATAGACATTAGTCTAATCGATAGACTATTATATATCTTAAGATGTGAACTAAAGAAACATTAATCCATTTTGATTACCAGTTGGTCCGCTAGGAGCTCTCATATCATTTTATAAAACCATTTAGAAACTTCTATGGGAGTAACAATAGTACTACAATGAATGCAAATGAAACCCAATCTACCTCCTGTTATATTCTAACTTCTTGGCACGGTATTTAAGAGCGTCACATTTTGTACGTCGTTTCTGCGTGACGGAAATGGGCGTCATGACTTAGTTCCGAGGGACGGATACTCAATTCACTAATAATAATAAACTTTATCAGGAATTACTGAAAATTGTTTTCCATACTTTTAGATCGAGCGAATCATGAGAGTGTATCATATAGTGAGCACCACATGACGGACCTAGTGGTCTTGAGGTGCACTTATTTCTTTTAGCAAGTTTATAAGATGACGCTGCGGAGTTACTCTAATAAGACATTTCTATGGTTACAGGTTCTAGAAGCAGTTTGAACAATACACCATGCTGAGACAAACTAGCTCCAGGTCAGCTCCGTCTCCTTATGAAGAGGTCATCAACGATCTGGGAGAGACTCCTCTTCACGTCGCCATATCACTAGGCCACACCCAAATAATCCGGGAACTACTGAGGCAAGGCTTTGACTTGGATGCCAGGGACTTAAATAATCGGACACCTCTCCACGTGGCCGCTGCCTCCGGTAGTCTCCAAGTTGTTTCTATCTTGCTAGATTTGAGTGCGAGAGTAAACCTTATAGACAACGAAAGAAAAACGCCTCTTGATCTAGCCTTGGAAAAGCAAAATGCCGATATAGCCTCTGCACTGACTAGAGTGCACGCCGTGTCTAGGATACCAAATGCCTTGGTCCACGCTGCAAAGTGGGCTGATAAAGACTTGGTGGCTTACCTGATAAAGCAAGGAGCGGACCTAGGGAAAACAGACAGCAAAGGGAAAAGTCCATTACACTTTGCGGCAGCTCGAGGTGACTTAGAAGTATCCAAAACACTGCTGAGAGCCGGAGCTGAAGTTGATAAAATTTGCTGCAGTGGAAAATCTTCCCTGCATTACGCCGCGGCTGGAGGATTTACGAAAATCGTAAACACGCTGTTGGAGCACGGAGCCGAGAAAGACCTGAAAGACGATATCGGCTTCACACCGCTTCACTATGCGGCCAGAAAAACTGGATCCTCGGCTGCCTTGACACTGATAGACAAGGCAGCGAATATCCACATGTCCTCCCACAGAGGTCTCACTTCACTCCACTGTGCTGCATTGAGCGGCAATTACAAGGTGATATGTCGTCTGTTAGATGCTGGAGCAGACGTCGCCGGTAAGAACATCCAAGGATATACTGCTTTGAACATGGCGGTGATGGCTAACTACGATAACATAGCAATGAAACTGCTGCAATCTATGGACTCTGTAGACTTTGAACACTCCTCTAACAACTTATTGCTGCATTCGGTTAGTTCGACTGGACATACAGAACTCAGTGAGTCGCTCATAAGACTTGGAGCAGATATCAACTCTAAAGACTCCTTCGGTAGAACTCCCCTCATATCAGCCATTGAAACAAACCAGGTACAACAGGTTAATTTGCTGCTATCCCACGGTGCAGATGTTAACATGAAATATTCAGATCTACAAATTACACCACTGCACATTGCTTCGGAAAGAGGATCACCTCACATTGTAAAGAACCTCTTTCAACACCAAGCTCAGGTTGATATGAAGAATAAGAATGACTGGACTGCTTTACATGCAGCATCACTACATGGTAAACTTGAAGTAGTTAGAGAACTAATAGAGTCTGGTAGTAGCGTTAATAGTACTACTAATGATGGATATACTGCGTTACACCTTGCTGCAGGGGAAGGTCACCTAGACGTTGTCAAGACTCTCCTTAGCTCTAATGCTCAAGTTGATATAAAGAATAACAATGACTGGACTGCTTTACATGCAGCATCCCATAGTGGTAAAGTCGAAGTGGTTAGAGAATTAATAGAGTCTGGTAGTAGTGTGGATGGTACAACTAATACTGGAGGTACTGCGTTACACCTTGCTGCAGAGAAAGGTCACCTAGACGTTGTCAAGACTTTCCTTAGCTCTAATGCTCAAGTTGATATAAAGAATAACAATGACTGGACTGCTTTACATGTAGCATCACGTAGTGGTAAAGTCGAAGTGGTTAGAGAATTAATAGAGTATGGTAGTAGTGTGGATGGTACTACTAAAACTGGAGGTACTGCGTTACACCTTGCTGCACTGGGAGGTCATCTAGACGTTGTCAAGACTCTCCTTAGCTCTAATGCTCAAGTTGGTATAAAGAATAACAATGACTGGACTGCTTTACATGTAGCATCACGTAGTGGTAAAGTCGAAGTGGTTAGAGAATTAATAGAGTATGGTAGTAGTGTGGATGGTACTACTAAAACTGGAGGTACTGCGTTACACCTTGCTGCACTGGGAGGTCATCTAGACGTTGTCAAGACTCTCCTTAGCTCTAATGCTCAAGTTGGTATAAAGAATAACAATGACTGGACTGCTTTACATGTAGCATCACGTAGTGGTAAACATGAAGTGGTTAGAGAACTAATAGAGTCTGGTAGTAGTGTGGATGGAACTAGTAATGATGGAAGTACTGCGTTACACCTTGCTGCAGAGAAAGGTCACCTAGACGTTGTCAAGACTCTCCTTAGCTCTAATGCTCAAGTTGGTATAAAGAATAACAATGACTGGACTGCTTTACATGTAGCATCACGTAGTGGTAAACATGAAGTGGTTAGAGAACTAATAGAGTCTGGTAGTAGTGTGGATGGAACTAGTAATGATGGAAGTACTGCGTTACACCTTGCTGCAGAGAAAGGTCACCTAGACGTTGTCAAGACTCTCCTTAGCTCTAATGCTCAAGTTGATATAAAGAATAACAATGACTGGACTGCTTTACATGCAGCATCACGTAGTGGTAAACATGAAGTGGTTAGAGAACTAATAGAGTCTGGTAGTAGTGTGGATGGAACTAGTAATGATGGATATACTGCGTTACACCTTGCTGCATGGGGAGGTGATCTAGACGTTGTCAAGACACTCCTTAGCTCTAATGCTCAAGTTGATATAAAGAATAACAATGACTGGACTGCTTTACATGCAGCATCACGTAGTGGTAAACATGAAGTAGTTAGAGAACTAATAGAGTCTGGTAGTAGTGTGGATGGAACTAGTAATGATGGAAGTACTGCGTTACACCTTGCTGCATGGGGAGGTGATCTAGACGTTGTCAAGACACTCCTTAGCTCTAATGCTCAAGTTGATATAAAGTGTAAGTTTGGTTACACTGCTTTACATGTAGCATCACTACATGGTAAACATGAAGTAGTTCGAGAACTAATAGAGTCTGGTAGTAGTGTTAATAGTACTACTAATACTGGAGGTACTGCGTTACACCTTGCTGCAGAGAAAGGTCATCTAGACGTTGTCAAGACTCTCCTTAGCTCTAATGCTCAAGTTGATATAAAGAATAACAATGACTGGACTGCTTTACATGCAGCATCACGTAGTGGTAAACATGAAGTAGTTAGAGAACTAATAGAGTCTGGTAGTAGTGTGGATGGAACTAGTAATGATGGATATACTGCGTTACACCTTGCTGCATGGGGAGGTGATCTAGACGTTGTCAAGACTCTCCTTAGCTCTAATGCTCAAGTTGATATAAAGTGTAAGTTTGGTTACACTGCTTTACATGTAGCATCACTACATGGTAAACATGAAGTAGTTCGAGAACTAATAGAGTCTGGTAGTAGTGTTAATAGTACTACTAATACTGGAGGTACTGCGTTACACCTTGCTGCAGAGAAAGGTCATCTAGACGTTGTCAAGACTCTCCTTAGCTCTAATGCTCAAGTTGATATAAAGAATAAGAATGGCAGGACTGCTTTACATGCAGCATCACGTAGTGGTAAACATGAAGTAGTTAGAGAACTAATAGAGTCTGGTAGTAGTGTGGATGGAACTACTAATACTGGAGGTACTGCGTTACACCTTGCTGCACTGGGAGGTCATCTAGACGTTGTCAAGACTCTCCTTAGCTCTAATGCTCGGGTTGATATAAAGAATAAGAATGACTGGACTGCTTTACATGTAGCATCACGTAGTGGTAAAGTCGAAGTGGTTAGAGAATTAATAGAGTCTGGTAGTAGTGTGGATGGTACTACTAATGATGGATATACTGCGTTACACCTTGCTGCACTGGGAGGTCATCTAGACGTTGTCAAGACTCTCCTTAGCTCTAATGCTCAAGTTGATATAAAGAATAAGAATGGCAGGACTGCTTTACATGTAGCATCACGTAGTGGTAAAGTCGAAGTGGTTAGAGAATTAATAGAGTCTGGTAGTAGTGTGGATGGAACTACTAATACTGGAGGTACTGCGTTACACCTTGCTGCACTGGGAGGTCATCTAGACGTTGTCAAGACTCTCCTTAGATCTAATGCTCGGGTTGATATAAAGAATAAGAATGACTGGACTGCTTTACATGTAGCATCACGTAGTGGTAAACATGAAGTAGTTAGACTACTAGAGAGTAAACAGTAGTTTGTAATTGTGATTTTTCTTCAGTTGATTTCTTATATTTTTATTTTATTTTCAATCTCTTTAGATCTTTAGGGAAGAAAAATGGGTAAAAAACAACAATATTTTCGTTGAATTCACAATTCGACTATATTTGTGTAACTCGCTAGGAATAGAATGAAAATGATATCTGTGACAGTTTCTCCAATAGTTATTCAGATTAAATTATTAAATTATTTATTTATTAAATAAATTTCAAATGAAAATGTTTAATTGTAATTACCAATAATGTAAATCTGTAAATGCAATTAAAGGCCTGAAGATGCAGCTGTGGGCCAAACAGAATCTAATTATTAATTGAAATAAAATATTGTGTTTTGTTTTACACATTTTCATCCCAATGATCAAAAGAAATTGAAAATCAAGTAATTTGTAGATTAATTAATAATATTTGTATTTATTTGTTTACCTTTTTATTAGGGTTTTGTAGATTCTTCTCAAAACCCTTATGCCGAGAGTGATGTGTCCGTCTGTCCGTCGCTCTTTGGTTCATAGGGCCCGAACCGTTTAAGCTAAAGAGCTGAAATTTGAAATACTGGTGTAACTTTTTGACCCAACCACAGGAAAAATATACAGAAGTTCAAAATTAAATATGCGCATGCGCAATTCGCAAAAATGTTGTAAACTCAAAAATTTATATTTTTTTAATTTTCGAGTGGGGTATCAAATGAAAGCTGCTGAAGAGTAGGACGCAAATATATATAAGCTTTTGTAAATTTTGCATTCCTTATTGGGTAAAAAAATCAAAATATACCCAAAAAAAAATTTCCCCCCCCCCAACCACTATACTTCGGCTGGTCCTAAAATTTTGAAATAATTCATGCTAATGCCTTATTGTGGAGCGATGAAAATTCCGGGAGTTCATCCCAAATTTTAAAAAATTGCCAATTTTGGGCGCGAAAATTTGAAGTGCGCCAAAAATTTTATTTTTTAAAAATTTTGAGTTGGGTATCATATGAAAGCTGGTGAAGAGTAGGATTCAAATATATATTTGCTTTTTTAAATTTTTCATTCTTTATTAATTTTATAAGTCAAACTATACCCCAAAAATTTCCCCCCTCCCCAACCACTATATAACGGGTGGTCCTAAAATTTCGAAATAATTCATGGTTATACCTTATGGTGAAGCGATGGAAATGGTTTGAAAAAATGAATTTTTCTAGTCGTTATTACCGATGAAAAACATTGTGACCCCCCGGGGGATCGAACCCGGACCCTTGAGATCGAAGAATAAAATCTTCTACAAAACCCTAAAAAGTACTTGGTCGCAAGTACTTCCCTGTGATTTTTATTCTTTAGTGTAGGTCTGTACTATCTTTAGTGGAAGTCATGATAACGCTTTATTCGGAACAAAATAAATATACTCTAGAGAAAAGAAATCGAACGAAGTCCGGAACTCGGTAGAAAGATATACGGTCAAAGCCGAATAGGATAATTGACAATTCGATTTAATATATCGATAAATTTCAACTACACAAGCCAACTACACAAGCCAACTACACAAGCCAACTACACAAGTCGGGGGAACTGTAATATGCACCATTTTTTTGAACGATGTAAATCCATACTTTGATTAAATTGAACCCCTCCTGTTTAAAACGAAAGTAAGTCAAACCATGTAAATTGCACCACTAATTCTTGAAACGAAGTAAGTGAAATAGTATAAATTGCACCACTAAATGTCCCTTTGTCTAACTTAATGATTGGACTAATGGATTTAGTCAGTTTTTGTTACTTAAGTGTGATGTTCCTTTGTCCCAAAATACATCGGACTAAATGTCCCTTTGTCTAACTTCATGATTGGACTAATGGATTTAGTCAGTTTTTGTTACTTAAGTGTGATGTTCCTTTGTCCCAAAATACATCGGACTAAATGTCCCTTTGTCTAACTTCATGATTGGACTAATGGATTTTGTCACTTTTTGTTACATAAGTGTGAAGTTCCTTTGTCCCAATGTACATTGTACAAAATTTCTAAATTTTAAATATTTCTTTATTGCTCCAATTTCTGAAATATATAAAAGATACCGTATAATTTTACTTACGATTGAAAAGAGGTTGAAAGGAATTGGTGCAATTTACTCTATTTTTCTTATCTCGTTTTGGGGAGTAGTGGTGCGGTTCACACTATTCTTCTTACTTCGTAAAACATTCTTTTCTATTTCTGTTGAAAAATAATAGGGCAATTTACATAATATACCCGTCGGATTAACTTGCGAATTATTACTGTTTACGGAATTTCTTGTCGGAAATATTTATTGAATTTTCAATTGTTTTATCCGATAATCAAACTCAATTCCTCATCTAATTCTTATTTCAGGAAAGAATTGCTGCAACACGTTTTTCGGCTCAAGTTTTCTTTCTCAGTGTATAAATGTATTTAAAAAGTATTTTATAAGAAAACTCTTTACATAATGCTACTAATTCACCAAGGTTTATATAATATTTAGTAATTCAATTTTTACAAGTTATTGGTAGTACTCATACTACGGAACGTTTAAATTTTAATTTAAATCAAATTATAATTACTATTTATAAAGGGAGACAGACAGAGAAAAATAGACTTCAGCGCCGGGACTCGAACCACGGACCTCCCCCTCATATCCAGTGTGCGGGAGCTCTAACCAATTAAGCTACACTGAAGAATACTTTCCTCAGACGATATCGATACCTAATCCCGAATTAAGCTTTCAAATGTTTCTACAAGTCTTAGAAGTCAATTCGGATTCGGATCATTCGGGATTACGTATCGATATCGTCAGGGGAAAGTATTCTTCAGTGTAGCTTAATTGGTTAGAGCTCCCGCACACTGGATATGAGGGGGAGGTCCGTGGTTCGAGTCCCGGCACTGAAGTCTATTTTTCTCTGTCTGTCTCCCTTTATAAATAGTAATTATAATTTGATTTATATTATAATATTTAGTGTGTTGTGGACAAAGCATACATTACTTCTATCTGCTGTTTATAACCTAATGCCTATTTTGTACTTTTGTATTATTGCACTTTAATGAATTTGAAAACCATTATAGCGATAAATAAAAATTTATTTGAAATTGCATTAATAGTTGTTATTTATGCACCTTGGGAGTAAAGTAAGCCATTATTCCCTGAGCGAATAAGTTGGTGCTTGAGGCAAAGCTGAAGGAACCATGGTCCCTAAATCCTGAGCTGAAGCCGAGGGAATTAGAGTTTTAAATTCCCGAGGGAATGACGCTAATTAGCTCCCAAGACGCAGCCGAGGGAATAATTATCGCGAGGGGAATTATAGCACTATACTCCCGAGGTACATTCAATATTTTATCTCCAGTAGGGAGAAAACACATCTTCATCCATTGACCAAATTTTTATTATTATTTTTAAACAACAAATATTGTTAGCACTTTTAATAGCAAATATAAGAAATTCAATATTAAAAACAAATAAGAATTGGGAGTGTTTTGACAGCTCTTGACAAGTTTGTCCTAAGAGTCCAAATAGAATGGTCATGCGTCAAGTCTCATGAAATAATGGTTTCGTTGGTTTTGTGAATGGAACCATCAAGCAGCAGAGCAACTGATGATAAAACAACTGCGCAATGAACCACAATACTTGAA
This sequence comes from Gerris lacustris, assembly GCA_951217055.1. NCBI lineage: Eukaryota > Metazoa > Arthropoda > Insecta > Hemiptera > Gerridae > Gerris > Gerris lacustris. Next base: position 733,695 of record OX578286.1, read on the forward strand.
ATAATTAATAATCCTGGAGCCAGTTAATTACATCAAATTGCTATATTTTGATTTTTTAATTGGGGGACGCACAAAATTTTTAATTAATAGCGGGGAAAGTTAAACTATTTTTACAAGAGTTAAATATTTGTGCCATTTACTCTTAAATACCTTTCATTTGATAATCCACTCAAAATTTAAACAAAAAAAAATTACTTGACATGAATTTCTCCGCCATGTTGGATATGAACAGCTGATCATTTTGATTTTGCTATATTTTTCCTGTGTGTGTTTCAAAAAGATCTTTAATACAACAAAGATCCATGTTTATATATCTTCTGATTCAAAAGTTATTGGAACCGTACGGAGTGACACAGACAGGAACGAACTATAAGGATTCCTCTTTACTTTCTCATATAAAGAGAAAGTATTGTGATGGCGCGAATATTCGATTTTGATGGATTTATACGTTTTGAGGTCCACTGAGCCGGCGCCAGGTTTGAGGGGGCGCCGAGCTAGCCTATTTAATTCTGCAAAAAATAAAAATGTGCGCTACGACGCCCAGTTGAGCCCCAGAAAGGAAGCCCAGAAGGAAGCAGCGCGAAATGTTAAAAATGTTCCCTATTTCATTTCCATTTTCAATTTTTGAAAGATTTGACAAAGGGCGCTATTATAACAACAGATATTATCGAGGGCCCAGAATCAAACAAGATTGGAAACCAATGTAAATTAATCCAGTAATATAATATTTATATATTGGCTAATCGCTAGTGTGTAGCTGTAATTGTTATAGTCATACGTGTATGACCTTTGGCGCAAGAGAAATCAGCAATGCCGCCCAGAATCATAATATATGGTAAAAATATTTAAACAATTATGCAAATTTAATGGATTAATTTACACCTTTTAAAATTGACAAAATAAATTTGACAAAGGGCGCCATTAGAACAACAGATATAATAGAGGGCGCCCAGAATCAAACAAGATAGGAAACCAATCTCAATTAATCCAGTAATAACTGAAATATTTATATACACGCTAATTTGAAAAGTGTGTAGCTGCAATTGCTATATTCTTACGTAGGGTGCGTGAATATTACTCCATTAATTAATACCATATTTATATATTCACTGTAGCTGTTATGTTTTGCAAAGGGCGCCTTCGGCACCACAGAAATCTGCAGGGGCGCCAAGAATTAAAAATGTTTGGAACCCACTGTAAATTAATACCTTAAAAGTCACAACCACCTAACAACCTCTAACCACATCTAACCACCTCTAACTACCTTTAACCACCTCTAACCACATCTAACCCCTCCGAACCACCTCTAACCACATCTAACCACCTCTAACTACCTTTAACCACCTCTAACCACATCTAACCCCTCCGAACCACCTCTAACCACATCTAACCACCTCTAACTACCTTTAACCACATCTAACCACATCTAACCCCTCCGAACCACCTCTAACCACATCTAACCACCTCTAACTACCTTTAACCACCTCTAACCACATCTAACCCCTCCGAACCACCTCTAACCACATCTAACCACCTCTAACCACATCTAACCACCTGACGGGGGCGCTATGTTGGCCACTGTCTAAATATGTAAGCAGTGGACCAATTTTTTTTCAAATTCACCCGAGTAGTGTATAAGCTCCATGCGTCTTCACAGATTCACAGATACTTTTTTAAAAATACTTTTTTGGATTCAGGCGGGCCTTAAAACGAGTAAACCCATTCAAAATATCAACATGGAATGTTTACGCCTTGATATAAATATATGTAAATATGAATATGGTACGCACATGAGAAAGTAAACAGAGCAGGGATGAACGGACGCAGAACATTTGAAGTTCAAGTAAAAATAGAAACACGTTACTTTAAATTTTGCTGCCGTGAGTAGAAAGGTTTAAAGGCCGTAATAAAGAGGTATTATATTACCTTGGTTCTCTTACTAATTCTAGTTTTCTCAGGTTATTCTAAAGCCGTGCTCCACTTTCAGATAAATTTACTGGATCCGCTGCAAAGTGACTGGACATCTCAGCCAAGCTTTCCAGTGTGCGATAGCGACTCATCATAGAAAGGGTGTAGTTCAACTAGTTCAATAACCAAAACAACGTCTTCACACAAACTAATTGTATTTGTAAGAATTGACCGGTTTCGGCTGTTCTAAACCAGCCTTCTTCAGATAATCTGTGTAGGTTATAAGGAGACTTTCAAAATGCAAGTACACACAAACACTTGCATTTTGAAAGTCTACTTATAACCTTAACCTACACAGTTTATCTGAAGAAGGCTGCATTAGCTCAGCCGAAACCAGTCAATAGTTACAAATACAATTAGTTTGTGTGAAGACGTTGTTTTGGTTATTGAACTACACCCTTTCTTTTAACGCTCACCCATTCAGGAAAATTTACGGTTTCGAAATTTAATTCCCTTTAAAGTTAGATAATTTTTACAATACTACCTCCTGGAAAATAGTCCTCCATCAGTTAGAAAAGTATATTTATATTTAGTCTCATAAATCAGGCAAAATCAACTCTAAAAGTGAATTAATTGACTATTGATTTGATTTGATAAGATTTGAAGAAGGCACGACATATTTTTAACAGAAACGTTTTGTTGGTTTTGTGACGCAGAACAGAGTTTCGTCATCAGGCACTGCCACGCCCTCTATATTAGAAAATATTTGTAAAAAACTATTTGAACAATTAAATTTAAACAGAAAACAATTTGAAATTTTAAATTTATAAGAATCAATTTGATTTATTAAGAATTTTCCAGCGAGAGCACACACAGATATGACAGTACAACGATAGAGAGATGTGAGCGTGTTAGTGAGTGATACGATATCACACCTGCGTGCTTATACATATATCTATATAATATATAAGTAGGGTGTGGTTTAATACACTGGTCATTTTCTATCAGAGCTTCCCCCTAGTTAAATTAAATATTAAAAGTTTGACTCATTTTGTCGTGTTTAGACTTGTTATCTGGGATCAAGTTTGCAATTACTTGGATTAACTTTGGATCAACAGGAAAATTTTTAATTAGTGCAGGTAATTAACCTCAGTATATATAAAACACCACAGCAATTAACTGATTTAACTGCAACTGTAACTCTCGTATACCTGAATAAATAGAAAAGCAATATTTTATCGTTCAAACATTTTTTTTTTTTCACGAGAAACAACAAATATTCTAAAAACAAACAAAATTTTGACGCGTCGGAAACTATCTCAGGCTTCTTTACAAGTATTAATTAGTGACCTCTACTTGATCATTTTAATTACAACTATTTATCAGCAGTGAGTCCAAGAAATAAATATATTTGCTTCTAGCTTACCCAAGGTAACAAAAGCTATGTTATCGCACTGAAGAAAAAATTATTGTCTGTCTCCGGTTTCAAAAATTCCAAAAAATTACTTAAATTTATAATTTTATTATTTTACTACGTTTTTATTAGCTTGCTTTCTTGTTTGTTTGTTTGTCCGGTACAAATCTGGCAATCGATTTCTAACTAACTTCCCGAATAGCTAGACATTTGAAACTTTTAGCATAGCTCAGAACACGATGACAATACTTTTAGCCATCTTTCAGCAGAATTTAATTGGTTTTCAGCAAATTTTGCTGTACGGAAAGTTAGTTCGCAAAAAATCCGCAAGTTATTTTATTTGTTTTGCCATGTCCCATATTTACGCAATCTTCATTTTGACAGGTCTCAAATTTGTTATAGATAAACATTGAATGACAGCAAAACAGGAAATATCGATTATATTATTTGTCGATTATATTATTTATATTATTTCAAATCTATCGATGGCACGGTTTAGATTTGGTGTTGGGGAGATCCGTTGTACAAGGATTTGTCCTTTTATATGTTTAAGATCAGCTCTCTAGATTCTAGATGGTTGTCATTTGTGTGAAGTAAATAAATTCGGAACTATTATTTTTTTTCACTAACATTATAAATTATATAGCAATAACAATTATATTATCAACATTACATACGATTCAACAGAAAATTTAAAAATGTAGTATATAAAAAGTTATTTTTATCTTGAAATTATTATTCATTTAACAAAATCGGGAAAAAATTGCTTAAATAGTCAATTTGACCATTAAATTGCCACTTACATACCGAAGTTACAGAAGTTACTCTGTTAATTATTGCTTCCGAGCTTACCGAAGGTAATAGCAGCTATGTCATCGTTCTGTAGCACGAAAATATTTTATGTTTCCGATTTCAAAAATTCCAAGACATATTCGTTTCAAACATCAGGGAACATGTTTGGTTCCGTGTCTATCCACAATTTTTGTGAACTTATATAATATATTAAATTGCGACCAAAAAAGTTAAAATTCTTTTTCCATACTTTTAGATCGAGCGAATCATGAGAGTGTATCATATAGTGAGCACCACATGCACATGACGGACCTAGTGGTCTTGAGGTGCACTTATTTCTTTTAGCAAGTTTATAAGATGACGCTGCGGAGTTACTCTAATAAGACATTTCTATGGTTACAGGTTGTAGAAGCAGTTTGAACAATACACCATGCTGAGACAAACTAGCTCCAGGTCAGCTCCGTCTCCTTATGAAGAGGTCATCAACGATCTGGGAGAGACTCCTCTTCACGTCGCCATATCACTAGGCCACACCCAAATAATCCGGGAACTACTGAGGCAAGGCTTTGACTTGGATGCCAGGGACTTAAATAATCGGACACCTCTCCACGTGGCCGCTGCCTCCGGTAGTCTCCAAGTTGTTTCTATCTTGCTAGATTTGAGTGCGAGAGTAAACCTTATAGACAACGAAAGAAAAACGCCTCTTGATCTAGCCTTGGAAAAGCAAAATGCCGATATAGCCTCTGCACTGACTAGAGTGCACGCCGTGTCTAGGATACCAAATGCCTTGGTCCACGCTGCAAAGTGGGCTGATAAAGACTTGGTGAGTTACCTGATAAAGCAAGGAGCGGACCTAGGGAAAACAGACAGCAAAGGGAAAAGTCCATTACACTTTGCGGCAGCTCGAGGTGACTTAGAAGTATCCAAAACACTGCTGAGAGCCGGAGCTGAAGTTGATAAAATTTGCTGCAGTGGAAAATCTTCCCTGCATTACGCCGCGGCTGGAGGATTTACGAAAATCGTAAACACGCTGTTGGAGCACGGAGCCGAGAAAGACCTGAAAGACGATATCGGCTTCACACCGCTTCACTATGCGGCCAGAAAAACTGGATCCTCGGCTGCCTTGACACTGATAGACAAGGCAGCGAATATCCACATGTCCTCCCACAGAGGTCTCACTTCACTCCACTGTGCTGCATTGAGCGGCAATTACAAGGTGATATGTCGTCTGTTAGATGCTGGAGCAGACGTCACCGGTAAGAACATCCAAGGATATACTGCTTTGAACATGGCGGTGATGGCTAACTACGATAACATAGCAATGAGACTGCTGCAATCTATGGACTCTGTAGACTTTGAACACTCCTCTAACAACTTATTGCTGCATTCGGTTAGTTCGACTGGACATACAGAACTCAGTGAGTCGCTCATAAGACTTGGAGCAGATATCAACTCTAAAGACTCCTTCGGTAGAACTCCCCTCATATCAGCCATTGAAACAAACCAGGTACAACAGGTTAATTTGCTGCTATCCCACGGTGCAGATGTTAACATGAAATATTCAGATCTACAAATTACACCACTGCACATTGCTTCGGAAAGAGGATCACCTCACATTGTAAAGAACCTCTTTCAACACCAAGCTCAGGTTGATATGAAGAATAAGAATGACTGGACTGCTTTACATGTAGCATCACTACATGGTAAACTTGAAGTAGTTAGAGAACTAATAGAGTCTGGTAGTAGCGTTAATAGTACTACTAATGATGGATATACTGCGTTACACCTTGCTGCAGGGGAAGGTCATCTAGACGTTGTCAAAACTCTCCTTAGCTCTAATGCTCAGGTTGATATAAAGGATTTGAATGGTTACAGTGCTTTACATGTAGCATCACGTACAGGTAAACTTGAAGTAGTTAGAGAACTAATTGAGTCTGGTAGTAATGTGGATAGTACTACTAGTTTTGGATATACTACGTTACACCTTGCTGCAGGGGAAGGTCATCTAGACGTTGTCAAAACTCTCCTTAGCTCTAATGCTCAGGTTGATATAAAGGATTTGAATGGTTACAGTGCTTTACATGTAGCATCACGTACAGGTAAACTTGAAGTAGTTAGAGAACTAATTGAGTCTGGTAGTAATGTGGATAGTACTACTAGTTTTGGATATACTGCGTTACACCTTGCTGCACTGGGAGGTCATCTAGACGTTGTCAAGACTCTCCTTAGCTCTAATGCTCAGGTTGATATAAAGAATAAGAATGACTGGACTGCTTTAATAAAAGCACCACGCGGTGGTAAGCTTAAAGTAGTTAGAGAACTAATAGGCTCTGGTAGTGGTGTGAATATTTTTGCTAATACGGGATGTACTGCGTTACACTTTGCTGCACAGGAAGGTCATCTAGACGTTGTCAAGACTCTCCTTAGCTCTAATGCTCAAGTTGATATAAAGAATAACAATGACTGGACTGCTTTACATGTAGCATCACGTAATGGTAAAGTCGAAGTGGTTAGAGAATTAATAGAGTCTGGTAGTAGTGTGGATGGTACTACTAATGATGGATATACTGCGTTACACCTTGCTGCACTGGGAGGTCATCTAGACGTTGTCAAGACTCTCCTTAGCTCTAATGCTCAAGTTGATATAAAGAATAACAATGACTGGACTGCTTTACATGTAGCATCACGTAATGGTAAAGTCGAAGTGGTTAGAGAATTAATAGAGTCTGGTAGTAGTGTGGATGGTACTACTAATGATGGATATACTGCGTTACACCTTGCTGCACTGGGAGGTCATCTAGACGTTGTCAAGACTCTCCTTAGATCTAATGCTCGGGTTGATATAAAGAATAAGAATGACTGGACTGCTTTACATGTAGCATCACGTAATGGTAAGGGTCATTCTCAAATAAACTGTCACATTCGAAATCTGGAAAATGAACCAAACGTAAAATTCAAGTTCATGAAAAATAGCTTTGGACCCCATATAAATGGTGTGTGTGTATATAAGAGTGCACAAGTGATATGGTTTGTGAGTTCGACAATTTTCCGATTTTCTGCGAATTTTCCAAATCCCAGGTTTTGTGTCACGCGAGTGACGGGCTGGTTTTATTATTATTATTGATTTATTTTATTTTTTTAGGCCAATACTATGTAAGACTAGTTGTTGTTATGCAGCATACCCTAAAGCATAAAAATAATTAATGAAATTGACTTTTTGTGGGCAGTCTTAAGAGAAGCATTGTTAAAAATAATTTAACTAACAACATTAAGCCCATTTTACTCAGCATCCAATGCCCAATCTCTTTCACCTCTGAACTTGAGGTAAATGCAATTCAGGGCTCTCATATTAACTCATGTTTAATAAAAAATCTTAAAGAAAAAACTAATTCTCAGACTTTTGATCACGCGATTTACGTTATCTTTTGTATTATTAGTATTATTTTTTTTATATTTTTTTTTTTTTTATACGAGATATTTTTTTAATTTGAGAAAAATGAAGTAGGGAAAATAATAGTAATAGAACTAGTTTGAACAAATATTAGCATTATTTAGTATATTTTATCCACAATTTATAAAATTTTATACATATTTCACGTAACACTTAAGACGTATTAAAAAACCATAAAATCATTAGATAATGAAATCATAAGTTTTTTAATGATGGGTTGGAACAACCCACAAGCATAGACAGCGGTGTTTTTACTCTATATTTGGTATTTTTTACCAGGAATAGTCACTAGTTAACAGGCTCAATGCAAATCGTCACTCGCGTGAACTGTCACTCGTGAGACATTTCAATAGAAAAAATAAAATATTGAGAACGTAAGTGAACCTAGAAAAAAACAGACAAGTGTATGTTTATCAGCCATGCAAAGGCTATATGAAACTGAGTTCGAAAATGTCATTTTATTTTTTTTTATGTGTTAAAATACACGTCACCCGCGTGACCTACAATTAAAATACGCACCATAGTGACGAGGAATAGCCGACCATAAAAAAAGAAGTACTTCCGTCACCGGGCTCGGAGGATGCTGATGGCTTCTCACATGTATATGAAAGCTGTTCCCTTTCTCCCCACCCCGCTAACAACAAAAGACCCTTTCTAACGTCACCTTCCGTCCAAATCGTCACTCCCGTGACTCTTATTCTGAAAAGTTCCGGACACACACTTTATCTCCATTAATGAAAAATCGATGTGTCTAAAAAAATATTTGCACCTTATTACGTCATCTACATAAGTAATATGAAAGTTAGGTCCCTGCCCTAATTTTTTAAGTTCATATTTTTTAACAGAAATCGTCACTGCAAATTTTCGAAATGGCCTCCGGACAGCTACTTTTGTTAATTTTTCCAAGAAAAATAATTTATATTTTTTTTATTTTTAATCATTTTTTAACATTTGATAGCTCAAAATGTACACTGCTTTGAGACGAACTCAATGATCCTTAGTAGGTTGAGATAGGATAAAAACTCTATTCTGTAGAGCTTCCGGTAACCTCCGGACAGCAAAGTGACAGTTTATTTGAGAATAACCCGTAAAGTCGAAGTGGTTAGAGAATTAATAGAGTCTGGTAGTAGTGTGGATGGTACTACTAATGATGGATATACTGCGTTACACCTTGCTGCACTGGGAGGTCATCTAGACGTTGTCAAGACTCTCCTTAGATCTAATGCTCGGGTTGATATAAAGAATAAGAATGACTGGACTGCTTTACATGCAGCATCCCATAGTGGTAAAGTCGAAGTGGTTAGAGAATTAATAGAGTCTGGTAGTAGTGTGGATGGAACTACTAATACTGGAGGTACTGCGTTACACCTTGCTGCACTGGGAGGTCATCTAGACGTTGTCAAGACTCTCCTTAGATCTAATGCTCGGGTTGATATAAAGAATAAGAATGACTGGACTGCTTTACATGTAGCATCACGTAGTGGTAAACATGAAGTAGTTAGACTACTAGAGAGTAAACAGTAGTTTGTAATTGTGATTTTTCTTCAGTTGATTTCTTATATTTTTATTTTATTTTCAATCTCTTTAGATCTTTAGGGAAGAAAAATGGGTAAAAAACAAAAAAACAACAATATTTTCGTTGAATTCACAATTCGACTATATTTGTGTAACTCGCTAGGAATAGAATGAAAATGATATCTGTGACAGTTTCTCCAATAGTTATTCAGATTAAATTATTAAATTATTTAGTTATTAAATAAATTTCAAATGAAAATGTTTAATTGTAATTACCAATAATGTAAATCTGTAAATGCAATTAAAGGCCTGAAGATGCAGCTGTGGGCCAAACAGAATCTAATTATTAATTGAAATAAAATATTGTGTTTTGTTTTACACATTTTCATCCCAATGATCAAAAGAAATTGAAAATCAAGTAATTTGTAGATTAATTAATAATATTTGTATTTATTTGTTTACCTTTTTATTCTTTAGTGTAGGTCTGTACTATCTTTAGTGGAAGTCATGATAACGCTTTATTCGGAACAAAATAAATATACTCTAGAGAAAAGAAATCGAACGAAGTCCGGAACTCGGTAGAAAGATATACGGTCAAAGCCGAATAGGATAATTGACAATTCGATTTAATATATCGATAAATTTCAACTACACAAGCCAACTACACAAGTCGGGGGAACTGTAATATGCACCATTTTTTTGAACGATGTAAATCCATACTTTGATTAAATTGAACCACTTCTGTTTAAAACGAAAGTAAGTCAAACCATGTAAATTGCACCACTAATTCTTGAAACGAAGTAAGTGAAATAGTATAAATTGCACCACTAAATGTCCCTTTGTCTAACTTAATGATTGGACTAATGGATTTAGTCAGTTTTTGTTACTTAAGTGTGATGTTCCTTTGTCCCAAAATACATCGGACTAAATGTCCCTTTGTCTAACTTCATGATTGGACTAATGGATTTAGTCAGTTTTTGTTACTTAAGTGTGATGTTCCTTTGTCCCAAAATACATCGGACTAAATGTCCCTTTGTCTAACTTCATGATTGGACTAATGGATTTTGTCACTTTTTGTTACATAACTGTGATGTTCCTTTGTCCCAAAATACATTGGACTAAATGTCCCTTTGTCTAACTTCATGAATGGACTAATGGATTTTGTCACTTTTTGTTACATAAGTGTGATGTTCCTTTGTCCCAATGTACATTGTACAAAATTTCTAAATTTTAAATATTTCTTTATTGCTCCAATTTCTGAAATATATAAAAGATACCGTATAATTTTACTTACGATGGAACCATTGAAAAGAGGTTGAAAGGAATTGGTGCAATTTACTCTATTTTTCTTATCTCGTTTTGGGAAGTAGTGGTGCGGTTCACACTATTCTTCTTACTTCGTAAAACATTCTTTTCTATTTCTGTTGAAAAATAATAGGGCAATTTACATAATATACCCGTCGGATTAACTTGCGAATTATTACTGTTTACGGAATTTCTTGTCGGAAATATTTATTGAATTTTGAATTGTTTTATCCGATAATCATACTCAATTCCTCATCTAATTCTTATTTCAGGAAAGAATTGCTGCATCACGTTCTTTGGTTCAAGTTTTCTTTCTCAGTGTATAAATGTATTTAAAAAGTATTTTATAAGAAAACTGTTTACACACTACTACTAATTCACCAAGGTTTATATAATATTTAGTGTGTTGTGGACAAAGCATACATTACTTCTATCTACTGATTATAACCTAATGCCTATTTTGTACTTTTGTATTATTGCACTTTAATGAATTTAAAAACCATTATAGCGATAAATAAAAATTTATTTGAAATTGCATTAATAGTTGTTATTTATGCACCTTGGGAGTAAAGTAAGCCATTATTCCCTGAGCGAATAAGTTGGTGCTTGAGGCAAAGCTGAAGGAACCATGGTCCCTAAATCCTGAGCTGAAGCCGAGGGAATTAGAGTTTTAAATTCCCGAGGGAATGACGCTAATTAGCTCCCAAGACGCAGCCGAGGGAATAATTATCGCGAGGGGAATTATAGCACTTTACTCCCGAGGTACATTCAATATTTTATCTCCAGTAGGGAGAAAACACATCTTCATCCATTGACCAAATTTTTATTATTATTTTTAAACAACAAATATTGTTAGCACTTTTAATAGCAAATATAAGAAATTCAATATTAAAAACAAATAAGAATTGGGAGTGTTTTGACAGCTCTTGACAAGTTTGTCCTAAGAGTCCAAATAGAATGGTCATGCGTCAAGTCTCATGAAATAATGGTTTCGTTGGTTTTGTGAATGGAACCATCAAGCAGCAGAGCAACTGATGATAAAACAACTGCGCAATGAACCACAATACTTGAAATAATTAATAATCCTGGAGCCAGTTAATTACATCAAATTGCTATATTTTGATTTTTTAATTGGGGGACGCACAAAATTTTTAATTAATAGCGGGGAAAGTTAAACTATTTTTACAAGAGTTAAATATTTGTGCCATTTACTCTTAAATACCTTTCATTTGATAATCCACTCAAAATTTAAACAAAAAAAAATTACTTGACATGAATTTCTCCGCCATGTTGGATATGAACAGCTGATCATTTTGATTTTGCTATATTTTTCCTGTGTGTGTTTCAAAAAGATCTTTAATACAACAAAGATCCATGTTTATATATCTTCTGATTCAAAAGTTATTGGAACCGTACGGAGTGACACAGACAGGAACGAACTATAAGGATTCCTCTTTACTTTCTCATATAAAGAGAAAGTATTGTGATGGCGCGAATATTCGATTTTGATGGATTTATACGTTTTGAGGTCCACTGAGCCGGCGCCAGGTTTGAGGGGGCGCCGAGCTAGCCTATTTAATTCTGCAAAAAATAAAAATGTGCGCTACGACGCCCAGTTGAGCCCCAGAAAGGAAGCCCAGAAGGAAGCAGCGCGAAATGTTAAAAATGTTCCCTATTTCATTTCCATTTTCAATTTTTGAAAGATTTGACAAAGGGCGCTATTATAACAACAGATATTATCGAGGGCCCAGAATCAAACAAGATTGGAAACCAATGTAAATTAATCCAGTAATATAATATTTATATATTGGCTAATCGCTAGTGTGTAGCTGTAATTGTTATAGTCATACGTGTATGACCTTTGGCGCAAGAGAAATCAGCAATGCCGCCCAGAATCATAATATATGGTAAAAATATTTAAACAATTATGCAAATTTAATGGATTAATTTACACCTTTTAAAATTGACAAAATAAATTTGACAAAGGGCGCCATTAGAACAACAGATATAATAGAGGGCGCCCAGAATCAAACAAGATAGGAAACCAATCTCAATTAATCCAGTAATAACTGAAATATTTATATACACGCTAATTTGAAAAGTGTGTAGCTGCAATTGCTATATTCTTACGTAGGGTGCGTGAATATTACTCCATTAATTAATACCATATTTATATATTCACTGTAGCTGTTATGTTTTGCAAAGGGCGCCTTCGGCACCACAGAAATCTGCAGGGGCGCCAAGAATTAAAAATGTTTGGAACCCACTGTAAATTAATACCTTAAAAGTCACAACCACCTAACAACCTCTAACCACATCTAACCCCTCCGAACCACCTCTAACCACATCTAACCACCTCTAACTACCTTTAACCACCTCTAACCACATCTAACCCCTCCGAACCACCTCTAACCACATCTAACCACCTCTAACTACCTTTAACCACCTCTAACCACATCTAACCCCTCCGAACCACCTCTAACCACATCTAACCACCTCTAACTACCTTTAACCACATCTAACCACATCTAACCCCTCCGAACCACCTCTAACCACATCTAACCACCTCTAACTACCTTTAACCACCTCTAACCACATCTAACCCCTCCGAACCACCTCTAACCACATCTAACCACCTCTAACCACATCTAACCACCTGACGGGGGCGCTATGTTGGCCACTGTCTAAATATGTAAGCAGTGGACCAATTTTTTTTCAAATTCACCCGAGTAGTGTATAAGCTCCATGCGTCTTCACAGATTCACAGATACTTTTTTAAAAATACTTTTTTGGATTCAGGCGGGCCTTAAAACGAGTAAACCCATTCAAAATATCAACATGGAATGTTTACGCCTTGATATAAATATATGTAAATATGAATATGGTACGCACATGAGAAAGTAAACAGAGCAGGGATGAACGGACGCAGAACATTTGAAGTTCAAGTAAAAATAGAAACACGTTACTTTAAATTTTGCTGCCGTGAGTAGAAAGGTTTAAAGGCCGTAATAAAGAGGTATTATATTACCTTGGTTCTCTTACTAATTCTAGTTTTCTCAGGTTATTCTAAAGCCGTGCTCCACTTTCAGATAAATTTACTGGATCCGCTGCAAAGTGACTGGACATCTCAGCCAAGCTTTCCAGTGTGCGATAGCGACTCATCATAGAAAGGGTGTAGTTCAACTAGTTCAATAACCAAAACAACGTCTTCACACAAACTAATTGTATTTGTAAGAATTGACCGGTTTCGGCTGTTCTAAACCAGCCTTCTTCAGATAATCTGTGTAGGTTATAAGGAGACTTTCAAAATGCAAGTACACACAAACACTTGCATTTTGAAAGTCTACTTATAACCTTAACCTACACAGTTTATCTGAAGAAGGCTGCATTAGCTCAGCCGAAACCAGTCAATAGTTACAAATACAATTAGTTTGTGTGAAGACGTTGTTTTGGTTATTGAACTACACCCTTTCTTTTAACGCTCACCCATTCAGGAAAATTTACGGTTTCGAAATTTAATTCCCTTTAAAGTTAGATAATTTTTACAATACTACCTCCTGGAAAATAGTCCTCCATCAGTTAGAAAAGTATATTTATATTTAGTCTCATAAATCAGGCAAAATCAACTCTAAAAGTGAATTAATTGACTATTGATTTGATTTGATAAGATTTGAAGAAGGCACGACATATTTTTAACAGAAACGTTTTGTTGGTTTTGTGACGCAGAACAGAGTTTCGTCATCAGGCACTGCCACGCCCTCTATATTAGAAAATATTTGTAAAAAACTATTTGAACAATTAAATTTAAACAGAAAACAATTTGAAATTTTAAATTTATAAGAATCAATTTGATTTATTAAGAATTTTCCAGCGAGAGCACACACAGATATGACAGTACAACGATAGAGAGATGTGAGCGTGTTAGTGAGTGATACGATATCACACCTGCGTGCTTATACATATATCTATATAATATATAAGTAGGGTGTGGTTTAATACACTGGTCATTTTCTATCAGAGCTTCCCCCTAGTTAAATTAAATATTAAAAGTTTGACTCATTTTGTCGTGTTTAGACTTGTTATCTGGGATCAAGTTTGCAATTACTTGGATTAACTTTGGATCAACAGGAAATTTTTAATTAGTGCAGGTAATTAACCTCAGTATATATAAAACACTAACAGCAATTAACTGATTTAACTGCAACTGTAACTCTCGTATACCTGAATAAATAGAAAAGCAATATTTTATCGTTCAAACATTTTATTGTCACGCAAAACTATAAATATTGTGAAAACAAACAATATTTTGACGCGTCGGGAAACTATCTCAGGCTTCTTTACAGGTATTAATTAGTGACCTCTACTTGATCATTTGAATTACAACTATTTATTAGCAGTGAGTCCAAGAAATAAATATATTTGCTTCTAGCATACCGAATGTAACAAAAGCTATGTTATCGCACTGAAGAAAAAATAATTGTCTGTCTCTGGTTTCAAAAATTCCAAATAATTACTTATATTTATAATTTTATTATTTTACTACGTTTTTATTAGCTTGCTTTCTTGTTTGTTTGTTTGTTTGTTTGTTTGTCCGGTACAAATCTGGCAATCGATTTCTAACTAACTTCCCGAATAGCTAGACATTTGAAACTTTTAGCATAGCTCAGAACACGATGACAATACTTTTAGCCATCTTTCAGCAGAATTTAATTGGTTTTCAGCAAATTTTGCTGTACGGAAAGTTAGTTCGCAAAAAATCCGCAAGTTATTTTATTTGTTTTGCCATGTCCCATATTTACGCAATCTTCATTTTGACAGGTCTCAAATTTGTGATAGATAAACATTGAATGACAGCAAAACAGGAAATATCGATTATATTATTTATCGACTATATTATTTATATTATTTCAAATATATCGATGGCATGCTTTAGATTTGGTGTTGGGGAGATCCGTTGTACAAAGATTTGTCCTTTTATAGGTTTAAGATCAGCTCTCTAGATTCTAGATGGTTGTCATTTATGTGAAGTAAATAAATTCGGAACTATTATTTTTTTTCACTAACATTATAAATTATATAGCAATAACAATTATATTATCAACATTACATACGATTCAACAGAAAATTTAAAAATGTAGTATATAAAAAGTTATTTTTATCTTGAAATTATTATTCATTTAACAAAATCGGGAAAAAATTGCTTAAATAGTCAATTTGACCATTAAATTGCCACTTACATACCGAAGTTACAGAAGTTACTCTGTTAATTATTGCTTCCGAGCTTACCGAAGGTAATAGCAGCTATGTCATCGTTCTGTAGCACGAAAATATTTTATGTTTCCGATTTCAAAAATTCCAAGACAAATTCGTTTCAAACATCAGGGAACATGTTTGGTTCCGTGTCTATCCACAATTTTTGTGAACTTATATAATATATTAAATTGCGACCAAAAAAGTTAAAAACAACGTAGAAAAAAAATTCACTCTGTAGTGGGCATTATTTTTAATAAACAATTTATTTGGGAGAAAGGCTAATACGTGATTAAATGAAAGTTGAGAAGGTTATAAGATGTTTGATTCAGACTCGTGTCAAATCAACTACCCCCTCTCTACTGTATTCATTATATAATGTATTTCATTCTGTGTTTATTTTATTTTAATTAAGTTGATTCGCTATCAATACATCACATAGAGCTGTTAGAAGCGGTCTCTTCCCAACAGCAGGTAAATTATCAACTCAGTGGCGGTTCTATGCCTTGCGGGACCCTATAGGCGGTAAGATATGGCGGGCCCCTTCAGGTGATATGGTGGGTCCGTGGCCCTTTCTTAAAAAAATTGTACATGCTTAAAAATAGATGACAACATCTTAAATAGTGACATTTTCACGAACGAGATACAAGACTACTGTTTATCACAGTACACAAAAAATACTAAAGACTCTCAAATGTTAAATCTCATACACTTTAATATCAGAAGCCTTCAAAAACACTTCGATGAACTTCTAATTATTATAGAAAGTTTAGATATTGATGTACACATTATTGTTACCACAGAAACATGGCTAAAACAATTCCCTACCACCCTTAAAATAGAAGGATACAACGAATTATACAATAACAACATATACAATAAATGTGATGGTACTGCAGCATACATTAGAAATGACATTGACATTATACACACGACGAATCAACCGGTCAAACATTGTAATAGCCTCTACTTTCAATACAGGCACAACAACCAAATACACTCTACTACGGTAATATATCGTCCCTGGGAATGTGACATATCGGAATTTAATAAATCCCTACATAACCATCTAAACAATATCAATAACGAAAACCACATCCTTGTAGGCGACATAAATATGGACATTATAACAAATAAAAATGATTCCAATATACAAGAATATAAAAATGTACTAACTGTCTTTGGATACGAATCGCATATAAACATTCATACAAGGGTTGAAAAACTCAGTAAATCTTGTCTAGATCATATCTGGTTCAAAAACAAAAATAAATGTGAAACGCACGCATATAGACTTAGCAATAAAATAACTGACCATTTCCCTGTTGGTATTATCATCCACTTGGCAAACAAAAATAAACAGATGAATCAGTCTATAAAACGTAGCAATTTAATTCCGGTTAGAAACACAACTAAAATTATATCGGAGGTAAACAATTATTCATGGGATGAAATATACAAAACTAATGACATTGACGAAGCGATCAACATACTTACATGGAAAATTACATCATCTATCACAAACAACACGGAATATTTTCAGGTTAAAAGAAAATTTATAAAGCGAAAACCATGGATAACAAATGGAATCATCACTAGTATGCAAAAAAGAGATCAATTATCTAAAAGATTATCCAATCAACCTAATAATACGACCCTAAACCAAAAATATAAATACTACAGAAATAAAGTTACCGAACTAATTAAAAAATCTAAAAACGCGTTTTTAACAAACAAAATAAATGAATCTGGAAATGATAATTGCAAAATTTGGAAAATAATTAACGATATTCTAGGAAAATCAAGGAAAAATACGGAAATAAAGGAAATGAAACATAAATCTGGAAAAAAAGAATCAAACATTAATGAAATAGCTGAAATCTTAAACAACCATTTCTCTTCTGTTGGTGAATCGTTAGCTGATAAACAGATAAAATACTGCGACTGCAGTAAAAATACATCCAACGCGACAATACACAGAAACGCTAAATCAATCTTTCTACCGCCCACAACAGACCAGGAAATCCTGAAATATATAAATAACTTAAAAAACAATACTTCCCCAGGAATTGACTCAATATCCTCTAACATAATTAAATCATGTTACAAAAACCTCATTAAACCTCTAGTTCATATATTCAACCAGGCCCTATATACAGGGTACTTCCCAGTTTCTTTTAAGGAAGCTATTGTGACTCCACTACACAAAGACGGAGATAAATCCGACCCAAACAACTATAGACCAATTTCTTTAGTAACCACTTTATCAAAAATTTTTGAAAAATGCATAAAACACCGTTTGCAAAAATTCTTAGACAAAAATAATATTCTAGCAGAAACACAGTATGGTTTTAGAGAAGGAAAAAACACATCTGATGCCTTATACTATCTAACTGAACAAATAATTAAAAACCTAGATAAGAAAAAGAAAGTTATTGCTGTTTTCTTAGATTTAAAAAAGGCTTTTGACACTATGTCCCACATTAAACTCATAGAAAAATTAGAAATGTACGGAATCAGAGGAGTACCGCTAAATTTGTTAAATAGCTATCTCTCAGAGAGATCGCAAAGGGTAAAAATAAATAATAATTACAGTAATTCGGCTAAAGTAAAAATAGGCACGGCTCAAGGCACAGTCCTCTCGCCATTAAATTTCCTTATTTACATTAATGACTTATATCTAATTAAAGACTTTCCGGGGGATAAAGTAGGCTTTGCAGATGACACCTGCTTAATTTTTAGCGGGGAAAATTGGGAAGAAGCTGTAAGAAACACTGAAAAAGGACTCAAAATGATTAATAAATGGCTCCACACGAACCTACTCTACCTCAATGTAAAAAAAACCAAATTTATAACTTTCTCACCAACGAAATCAGGACAACCAAGGAATCTAACAACTATACCAATACATGACTGTAAATGTAACCAAAACCAAATAACAAAAAAATGTAGCTGCCCGTCTATAGAAAGAACTGATAATATAAAATACCTTGGTATATCTATAGACCAAAGACTAAACTGGAAACAACATATAAGCACATTGACTAAGAAAATAAGGAAATTTCTATATTATTTTAAACTAATTAGAAACATATGTAACATTTCACTAATAAAGCAAATTTATTATGGTCTAGTGCAATCTCTAATTTCATATGGCATTATTGCTTGGGGGTCTGCCCCTCCATCCACCTTAGCTCCTCTAGAACAATCACAAAAAGCAATTATAAAAACTATACTAAAAAAACCTATACTGTATTCCACTAGAAAACTTTTCCAAGACTTCCCTGTACTAACAATATCGCAACTATACAAAAAACATGTATTACTATACTTTTTTAAAATCACTAAACCTGTTACAAATCACCCATACCAGACACGATACAAAACAAGTAAACAAATTAAAAACCAATCCTACCACTCTAATCTACTTCAAAACCACGCTAGCACAGTAGCCTATAAATATTTTAACCAACTACCAAAACGAGCCAGAGACTTACATGAGTATGAAAAGTATAAAAAAGAAGTAGTAAAATGGCTCTCATCGAATGCGAATAAAAATAATACTTAAGAAAATATTGTATATATGTATGTGTATTTAGTATAGATGTCTGAACTTTTATTCTTATCCTTATTGTTATGTATATAATAAATTGTAATAATAAATAAATAAAATAAATAAAATAAATAAAATAAATAAAATAAATAAAATAAATAAAATAAATAAAATAAATAAAATAAATAAAATAAATAAAATAAATAAAATAAATAAAATAAATAAAATAAATAAAATAAATAAAATAAATAAAAAAAATAAAATAAATAAAATAAATAAAATAAATAAAATAAATAAAATAAATAAAATAAATAAAATAAATAAAATAAATAAAATAAATAAAATAAATAAAATAAATAAAATAAATAAAATAAATAAAATAAAATAAATAGAATAAATAGAATAAATAGAATAAATAGAATAAATAAATAAAATAAAATAAATAGAATAAATAGAATAAATAGAATAAATAGAATAAATAGAATAAATAGAATAAATAGAATAAATAGAATAAATAGAATAAATAAAATAAATAAAATAAATCAAATAAATCAAATAAATTAAATAAATTAAATATATAATATAAATTAAATAAATTAAATAAATATTCAAAATTATATCTATATATAGTTATTAATTATAGTTATTAGTTTATAATATGTATCAGTATTGTATAAAAGCATATTTTATAAAAATACTACTAAAAACTAAATAATTTCTACCAACTTGTATAATATATAAAAAGCACCTCGTATAAATTAGTCTTAAATAGCTGAGTCGCGCTCAAGCTACTGCTTTTGCGGCCAGCTAAACAAATTAAATATATATTCTGCCATGGAAATTGTAAATTATATTAACATTTATTTTTATGTATGGATATCTTTTGTAATTTGTATTAAATAAATAAATAAATAAATAAAAATAAAAAATAAATAAAAAAATCACTTTTTACGCTATTTCAGCTGATATCAAGCCTGCACTGTTATTGTGTTTTTACTTTCTCATATGAAGAGAAAGTATTGTGATGGCGCGAAAATTCGATTTTGAGATTTTGATGGATTTACACGTTTTGAGGTCCCCTGAGTCCAAAAAAGTGGTTTTAAAAAAATGTCTGTCTGTCGTCTGTCGTCTGTCTGTCGTCTGTGCAGACGCCTGGAGCCCAAACTACTGGGCCGATTTTGACGAAATTTGGCATACATGTTCAGAAAAATCATACCCCGAGGCGAAATCGAGAAATGAATTTTAGCTCTAAATTTGGGGGCGCTACCCCCCAAAAACTCTGAAAAAACATGAAAAAAAATTATTTCTCGAAAACGGTTCCGACGATTTTGATTAAAAAATTCTAAAATGTAGTCCATTTGAATACGAATCCAACGATATAAGCCGTTTTCCCGGGAAAAATCTAGTTCCTGAGATATTAGCTTAAAACGCGGACGGAGAGAGCCCGGGTTCGATTCCCCGACCAGGAGAAGTTATTTTTATGATAAATTTTGATGAAATGTTCAATAATATTTAAATGTACATTTGAAAACTAATAAATGGAAACACTGGGCTAAGTAATTATAAACTCATATATGAGAAAGTTTGTCTGAGTTGTCTCGGACCGATTTTTTTTTTAAAGAAAAGACTCTCTTCATCATGCCACTTTAACATTAAAAATAAATCAGATTAAAACACCCCCTTGCTCTTGCTCATGGACATACTTTTGCATTCAACTATTAATAAAATAACTATGCTAATCATTTCCCGAATACTTTTTTAAACCCAGTTTGCATATTAGCACCTTCTTAATTATAATATAAAGCTTTCAACTATTGCAACTTCAAGTGTAAACTCAAGATACATTTAACTGCAAGTCATACACATATTATCTACCTATAATAAAAATTATATATATGCACTTTTTAATGAGCTTAACTTCTAAAATATATTTTAAAAAACACTTAAAATTGCCTTCCTTCTGCTATCATTACAACAATTCATTATACTTGGAAGTATAATGAATTGTTGTAATGATAGCTGAAGGAAGGCAATTTTAAGTGTTTTTTAAAATATATTTTAGAAGTTAAACTCATTAAAAAGTGCATATATATCATAAGTGAAATGACTGTTACCTGACTTCAGAAGAAGTGACGAGAATCACAAAGATTCAATTAATATTATTCAGAAAATAACTAATATAATGTAGGATAACTTCTAGTCAATCAGCTTGAGAATGACCCAAGGGGGGGTCGAAATATTGCAAAAGTGAGCTTTTTATTTCCTTAATGGACCCAACCACTGCAGAATATAATGCTACAAGCAACTATTTCTAATTTACTAAAATATATAATATTATTACCTATAAAACAAAGATTATGGACAAATGCTTTTACAACAGCCGAGCATAGCGAGCCTGCAATCTTTTTATTAAATAAAGATTATGTAGAAATGCTGTATAAACAGGCGAGCGTAGCGAGCCTGCATTAATATTATTAAATAAAGAATATGGAAAATGCTTTTATCTACGATTGATACGAAATATAAACATTATATCTCTGTTTAGATGCGTAGCGTAGAAAGTGATTATTTACGTACTTGTATTCATTGCGCATGCGCGTCTCATAGTTCTGAAGAATTCCTCTTCATTACCACGCTAGTGCGGTAAAGAAGAGGAATTCATCAGCTTTACGCACAATTAGCGAGTTTGTTTACATTTAACAAAACTAATTTGCTATTCTTTTATTAAAGTAACTGTTTATAATGAGTTTTTAGTTAAACACAATGAATGAATCAAGTGACTTTGACGAAAATGTGGAGAATAATACTCCTCCAGAAATAATTTATTCGGGAAAAAATACAACTCAAGAATTAATTCCATCTTTATCAAGAGAGAGATACGAACTTACATACAGCAAGTTTATTTTTTTCTGTATTTATTATTTAAATCAAACAATCGTAGAAAGTACGGTACGCAACTCGTGCGAAAACGGCATTTTGCATTGCTCGTGTGGTTTTACTACCCTCGCTATCGCTCGGGTGCAAACTCCACACTCGCATGAAAAGTGCTACTTTCCGCACTCGACGCGTAATGTACTATTGCAATAGGCGATAAATTCTGAAAACAGGCGAGCGGGGTGAACCTTTATTAAATAAGGATTATGTAAAAATCATCACCAATCATCATCTCATAACTGCGGGCGTATCTAATACATTTTACGTAATATTGCCAAGATTTGACGCAAGTTCTTTGTTCAAAGTTTATTCTATTTTTAATTAGTAGTAGTAGTATTAGTTTATTGATTTAATCATATTACAAAACAATAATTACACATC
Organism: Gerris lacustris; assembly: GCA_951217055.1. NCBI lineage: Eukaryota > Metazoa > Arthropoda > Insecta > Hemiptera > Gerridae > Gerris > Gerris lacustris. The sequence continues at coordinate 756,198 of OX578286.1, forward strand.
CAATTATTGCATTATATAAATACTTTCTAAAAAAAATGCCCAAAAAAATTGTATAGCATAAAAAGTAGGAACTAAACTAATGCAAGTAAAATTTATAATTTTAAATGCAAGTTAATACTTTTGTACCCTGTACCCCGTACCCTTGTGTACCAATTTGAACCATTTTAGATTTATACCTTCCTGTGGTTGGTCACTTTGACTGTGCCGCATTTCGTGCTAATCGGTTCAGCCGTTCAGGAGGAAACTTTTGTACCCCGTACCCCTGTGTACCAATTTGGACCATTTCAGATTTATACCTTCCTGTGGTTAGTCACTATGGCCGTGCCAAATTTTGTGCAGATCGGTTCAGCCGTTCAGGAGGAGTATGCATCAGAAAAAATGCAAAGTGTAGTATAAGAGCTTCGCTTCGCTCAGCTCAATAAATCAGTCCTTACATGTATAGTTGTGCTGCCCGGAAAATCATACGTTTATTAATTTAAATTATCAACCCATTTTGCTGAGTTAGCAAAAATAAATGCGTATAAAAACGAGGAGTTTTCTGATTACCCTGAAATTTGCACTGTTATATCTCTTTATGTGACAAACATTTTCACTGAATTAAGTTTTGATATCTGCCGCCATTTTGAACTTTGAAACTTTAACGCTAAATAATTTCTTAACTATTTCGTCGAGTGAGCTGAAATTGGCAGCAATGATACCGTTCTATAAATAAGTCCTCCATATTTACCTTAATATCTACCGCCATTTTGAAAATATTGGCTTTTGATTTTTATACAGGAAAGGGTTTGTTTCATTTTTAAATTCCTCACAATGACGGACCTCATTATACCGGACTTAACTTTTAACGGACAAACAATATTATAATTCACAAAATAAAACATGTGTTGTCATTTGCAGGTTTATGTTTGGTGAGGAAAAGTGGTGAGTCACCCTGACAGCGAGTCTTTGTGCTGGATCTCATTCACTTCTATACCTCGTCACTGTCAACAACTACTTCAGGTAACTTTCTTATTTTTCCACCACTTTGTTTTAGAGTTCCGTTATCTTTGTATATATTTAATCATTGTATACATAGTCCTGGAGATAGAGTGCAAAAAGTATCTGTTTAACATCAAGCTAGAATATTGTAAACAAGTAAATGTTTGGTGAATTGAAGAATACGTGGTCGGCTGAGTTCGTTTTAGTGGACAATGCGATGTTTATTATCGTGAGTACTAACATAGTTAGTTGACTGAAAATCAATTTGATGTTAGTCTATCTCTTAATAGTTGACCTCTTTGATTTGGAGTAATATTTGACTAACTTACCTCTTAAGTAACGAGGGGTAAGCTCCTGCTAGTAACGTTCCTATAGTATCCTGTGATCTAGTCCATGAAGCCATTAGTTATCTAAAACCTCAGGCCCTGATAACATTCCTTCCTTCCTTATAAAAGGTCTATCTGGTATTCTTGCACCTGCACCTATTCTATGTGACATCTTCAACAAGTCTTGACTCTTCTGTTTTTCCTACAGCTTGGAATTCTGCAGTCGTCGTTGCTATTTTTAAAAACGGGGATAAAACATCTATGGCTAATTATCGTCGGATTTGTTTGTTTAATAATTTTAGTAAAGCGTTTAGAACGATTTATTCAGCTTTCTTTAGCTGCTGCTCTGGATCCTTGGATTCATCGCAGTCAACATGGCTTTCGTCCCGCTTGCTCAACTACTACTAACCTAACTTGGTGCGTAGGCTTCCGCGGGTAGACTCGTGATAAACAGCTTGGTTTTCCGGTGAAATCCGCGTCACGAAGGGGTTGAAGTCCTTGGTTTCGCTTCCACTACTGGAAGCATCCTCGGGGTGTAGTGTATCGTGATGTTTACTTGAAGCAACAACATGTCATACTGACTACTGGAGTGAAGGACGGCGTATTTATAGTTGCTTTCTGGAACGTAGATTATACCTAGATTCCCCGGGGGTTCTTTGAGTCAGGTTTATCCTTTGTCGGGATGACGCAATCGGACAGGTGTCACCTTTTTGGGTGTTTCTTTGGGGAGCGGGTCTTGCTTGTTGTTGCTTTAAGTAAACATGACGATGCACCACACCCCTGAAGATGCTTCCAGTAGTGGAAGCGAAACCAAGGACTTAATTTCTTTCGTGACGCGGAATTCACCAGAAAACCAAGCTGCTTATTACTACTAACCTAGTTTCTTTTTTTCTAGAGTTGGTCCGGTGGTACCTAATGGCAGTCAAGTCGATGCAATTAACGTCGATTTTAGGAAAGCCTTCGATAGAGTAGACCATGGTCTGTTGCTAGCTAAACTTTCCTTGTATCATCTCCACCCTTCCTTGATATCCTGGTTTTATAGTTATCTTCGAGATCGTTCTTGATCTGTCAGAATTGGATCCAGCGTTTCTAATCGTATTTCACTACTTCTGGCATCCTTCAAGGCTCTGTTCTTGGACCTTTGAACTCTAATCTCTAGATAAACGACCTCCCAACTAATCAGTAATGTGATGATCTTTTCTATGCCGACGATTATAAAATCTGGAGAGTCGTAAAGAAGAATGAAGTCGCTCCTCTTACTCTATAAATGGCACTCCTCGGTCCACTGTTTCTTCTATTCGAGATTTAGGTGTGTTAGTCGATAATAAGGGTCGTTTCGATTCTCATGTTTCAAATTTTATCGCTAAAGCTAATCGTGCACTTGTTCTAATCTCATCTATTTTACGTGGTCTGTCTTTAGATTGTCTTCTGTGTCTTTATAAAGCTCTGGTTGGTCCTTGTTTAGAGTATGCAGTACCTGTCTGGAACGTCTTAAATCTTGGTAGAGCGGCTCAAGTGGAACGTGCACATAGTAGATTTATTAGAGCTGTGTACTGTAGATATATGTATCGCAGAGGTTTTTATAAACATGAATCTGTTTGCAGCAGATTTGGTCTAGAGTCTCTCACGGAAAGACGTAATGCTTTCCAAGCTCTGTTTCTGGCAAAGGCCCTCGCTGATTGCTGCAGATGCGAGGAGATGAGCCAAGCTGTTGTTCTTGCTGCAGGTAGACATGCTGGTCTTTATATCCGCGACCTCACACCTTTAAATCCTCTTGTCCGCTGTGTCACATCCCTTAATCCTCTCCTCAGTCACATTTACCTTGTCCATGAAATTTCTTCCCTTCGCTCCATTTGTTCCTTGTCAGAGTCAAATTTGAAAGTTTTCACTATATCTTTTTCTTTTTTGTCTTAATTTATTCCACTCATATACCCGATCCTAGGCTTGCTTAATCAATGAAATATATAAGTTTTAAAGTTTTGCTATTATCATTATTGTTATAGCTTGTATTTTTTACTAATATTTTATTATTTTTTAATAGTTATTACTTAATTGTTTATATCCATATGTTTACACTTGTTATGTTTGGTTTGTACTTATCTTTGTTAATTATGCCTCAAAAAAGTGCCTCACTAGTGGCGGTTTGCCGTTGAGGACTATTAAGTAGCCGAAAACGGTTATTTTCAATACTAATACTTTGAGTGAAGACCTTGTAGTCCCCCCCCCCCCCCCTTTTAAAAATAAGTTGTTGCTTATTTTGATTATTAAAAGTAATAATATCACCAGCTATAACTGTGAGTGTCATAACAAAATCTTGGCTAAAGTCTACAACCGCTGTCATAACTTTACGTCATAGTGGAACTGTCTCGTCGCCTAGTAGATACACGGGTCGCCAAGGCCCTTCCAGCAGCGCCTCGACCTCTCACATACTCCTACGTCCCTCTCCAAAAAATATGTTTGACATATTTTCCCCGGAAGGGGGGAATACATGTAGCGGTCTAGGAGGAAGTGCTGACGCGGGGGTTCATAGCCCCCGCCGGTTGACCTGCTCACGTAGCCGGCCGGAGTTCACTCTGTGTCCGGCCCTCTTACAGTATAGTCGAAATATAGATTCATAGTTTCAAGTTAATCACGTGTCTTATTTATCAAGCAACCTATCACCAATCATCGGCCCGTTACAATATTATTCAAGTTATTAATTAGGGAAACAAATTGTTAGATTAACACTAATTCATTTAAGAAATAAAATTTAAGAATAAAATAAAATTTAAGAATAAAATGACGAACTAAAGTAATTTATGGCAAAAAAAAATTAACCTATATTGATGCTGACCAACAAGCTCAGCTAAATAAATGATATTTTACATTATTAAAATTGTCTACTAGCATATAAAAAACTAATATAATGGTTTTTGTTTTTGTTTTTTTTGTAAAATAGACAGAAGGGTTCTAAGCTGAAGGTGTTGAAGGTGCCTTCTCAACGTAACCAAGCGCAAGATTTACAGCATCTGGTTACTTCACTTTTTTTTGTTAACTTGAGATTGGACCTTTACAGCGTTCTGGTACTGGAAGATCTTCACGTAGGAAAATGGATAACATCTGTGAAAATCAGCCGAGCTGTAGCTTTCCTGTAGTTGGAACAAACCAAAGTACTAATTATTATACCAAAGTAAATGATAGACTAGAAGTATTTGTTAAGTATTTTGTTGAAGAATTTGAGACTAAATTAAACGACTCTCATATGATTTTAGAAGGAAAGACAATGAAAGCGGGAAGAACTTTAAAGATTGTAGGACGAGGAGTTGGAGGTATAACAGGCGGAGCTGCAGGGTCATTGCTAGGTTCATTTGAAGGGGGAGCAACTTTAGGAGCAAAAGCAGGAGAAAGAGCAGTAAACGAATTCGGAAGTGAACATCATAGACAGAAAGCTGCTCCTATTGTAGACCTATTTGAGCTTTATCAGAAGGATAAGTCTAGTTTTAGAAGAACTTTGATATCAGTTGGATTTGATGTATTTCAAAGTTTTGAAATGCAATTTATGAGACTTACCACAGATCTGGGGCCAAATATAGCGATGCAGTTGTTGGCAAGAGATGCCACTAATAGAGCGATGAACTATTATAGAGAAAACAAAGATGCATGTTTAACCAAAGGTATAATATTAGGTAAATCTAAGGTAGAACCAGTTTGTGGAGTATCTATTGCTTACTTAAAGATAAAGACACCTGGTTTTCAAGTAATCTATGAATATGAATCAGTTGAAAATAAATGGTTAACTGCAAGTTTATACGAAAAAGTAGGATTGGTAATAGACGAGGAGGCTTCTAGTGAAGGGGTTCGTTATTATGAAAAGAAAGAAGGAGTAAGTAGGATTGACAAGTATGGTTACCGCCGTCTCTTTAGTTCAGAGGTTTGGAATAAACTGAAAAACCATTATAAGACTTCTAATCCTATTAAAAATAGACTTTTTACTCACTATCAGTATATTTTAGATTCGAAAATGAAAGAAATCATAATGGAAAGAATATTTAAAAAAATTAAATTTCAGGACACGCAAGAAATATTAAAATCTATCGAGGAAAAAAATAGTAAAACACTGAAAATTGTAACTCAAATGGACCAAAAGCCTACTAATAAATCACAGCCAAAGAAGACTCAAACAGAAGGGACTATATCTGGATTACTTGTTACTAAATACTACTACATACCTAGGATTCTTGGCCGTAATATACAAATTAAAGAAGATTTCAAGAATGAATCTTCCAAGTTTTTTGTTACTAGCAGCGGTCACGTTAATAAATATCAACTTCAAAGCACTCAAGATATAGTACTAATTTTAAACAAGCGTACAGATTATGAAACATTGAGTAAGGAACACAATGGTCGTAATATTCATTGGCTTAAAGAGCAAGATACCGATTTGATATGGCAACATTCACAAGGGTCTCTGTCTGGATTAAGGAAGTATGTAGATGATGCAATAGTAACAAGCAGGAAAGTTGAGAAAATTAGTGATATAAAAGATAAATTAGTTATTATCTCTGCAGGGCCAGGCATGGGCAAGTCTACATTACTCAGTCATTTAGCAGTAGAGCAACAAAAGTCTAGGATTAGTGACAAAGTTATTAGAGTTAACTTAAACGACCATTCAGGTCAGTTATCTGAAGCAGACTTAAAAAACAAAAATGGAATTATTAAATGTTTAATGGAAATTACAGAAATAAAAGATTTAAGTGATTTAGAAAGTTCTTATTTGTTATTCGATGGGTTTGATGAGATTGCTTCTGATCCTCATTATAAAGATAAGGTAATAAAACTAATCAATTTTTTAAAGGATGAGGTAAAACAAATGTGGATCACTACTCGACCCTTTGCACAATACGATCTAGAAGATACATTAAGTGTTTTTTCGTATACTCTAGAACCATTAACTGAAGAAAACCAGAAAGAGTTCTTAGAGAAATTTTGGAAGACGAACTTTATTTACGATGTTATTAAAGAATTAACTAATAATATAGGAAGTGCAGATGAAGATGTGATATCGCTAAGTCTGGCTGATAAAGTCTCTCAAATTATTGAATTAGAAATTGTTGAATTGAAGGATGATGAAGATAATCTAAATCAAATCAAAAGTTTAACTTCGGGGCTTAATCCTGCAGACATTAAAGAATCAGTTAAGAAGATAACAAATCTTATAGATAAGCAGCAAGGGAAACAACATGCAATTTCTGAAACCATTAAGGATATAGTAGAGAAAGTTGCTATTTCCCCTAATTTAGTTTATTTTAAGGATTTAATCCAGAAACGAGCTAAAAGTTATACTGAAGAACTTATCGAGAAATTCTCTAAGTCTGTCTCCGATAAAGAAAGAGAATTCACAGGTGTGCCATTACAGATAAGAATGCTTGCTGAAGCTTTTCAACAAGAATTTTATGAAGATTTTATAAAATTCTACAAACTTAAACCGTATCAGCGTAGACTTGATGATAAACCTAAATTACCTGATAGGCTTAATTTACTCGATCTATATGAACGTTTCATTGAAAACAAGCGTAAGATTAATTTTGTAGAAAAGGGTAAAACGGATTTAACAAATCTTATGTCTAGGAAACATTATAATGATTCACGAATAACTTTTATAGAAAACCACAGGCTATTAGCTTTAAATTTAATCTTTTCTAAAGATAATTGGAAAAATTTCTTTTTTGGTGAAGAAAAAAATAAAATTAAAAAACTAAATGAAGATATAGGGCAGGGTGAAGAAAATACGGGTATTGCTTATCAGATCTTTAATGGTAAACCACGGTTCATTCACCGTACTTTTGCTGAATATTTTGCCGCAGATTTCTTTGTTAATAATGTGTTAAAAACATCAGAAGATAATCCAAAGTATGAGCAAGTACGAAACTTTATACGTGAGAATATATTTAAAGAAGGAAATGAAGTAATACGTGATTTCTTCGATCGTATGCTAGCTAAGGATGAAGATCAAAATCAAATAGAACTACATACGGCAGTTTTAAATAATGATAAAGGTAAAGTCATTGAAACATTATCAGATTCACAAGAAGCAAAGCATATTATTAATAGGCTTGATAAGGGAAACAGAACAGCGCTACATTTAGCCGCAGCGTATGGTTACATAGATATTGTCAAAGTTTTATTAGAATATGCTAGTATTTGTACTAAAGACAATATATTTGGTTGGAGCCCACTAAGCTATGCTGATAAGGGGCATCATTGGGGTGTTGCTGAATTACTTCTGGAAAAAGAAGCAAGTTGGGAGGACATGTTTGAAGCTAAAAGAAATGTTAATACTTTTAACTTTTTTGAAAAATCATTACTACATATAGCGGCTGAAGAAGGTTATATACATTTTGCTGAAGTGTTAGTAAACAAACTAAATGCTAATATAAAGGCAATTTGTGACCCTAAAATAATTCCCTTGCATTTAGCTGCAAAACACGGTAACTTAAATATAGTTAAATTTCTCCTAAATAAAGATGGAGATACAGCGAGTAGCAAAGACTTACTAAATAGAACACCGTTACATCTAGCAGTAGACGGAGGTCAGATAGAGGTAGTTCGATATTTTGGTGAAAAGTCAGGCTTAAACAAAATGGAGCTTAATGAGTATATATTGAATACTTTAACATCAAAGAGCAAATATTATGAAGATGTTGCAATTCTTCTAAAAGAAGATGTAGATGTAAATTCTAAAGTGGGAGGCAGGTGTCCTATCCGTCGATCAGTTGCAACTGGTAACTTAGAATTAGTAAAGCTTTTAGTAGAAAATGGGGCTGACATTATATCTGCCAATGAAAAAGGATTGACACCATTACATACTGCTGCTAGATGTGGCTATAACAAATTAGTAATGTATCTTGTGCAAGAACTTAAAAGTATTAAAGCTGATATTAATCCTGCTGATAATAATGGTTACACACCATTACATGGAGCTTTTGGATGGAGCGATTACGATCTAGTAAAATATCTAGTGCGAGAACTTAAAAGTATAAAAGCTGATATTAATCCTACCGATTTTTTTGGTTTAACACCATTACATTTAGCAGTTGACGAAGGTCAGTTAGAGGTTGTTCGATATTTAGGTGAAAGTTCAGGCTTAAACAAAATAGAGCTTAATGAGTATATATTGAATACTGCTGCGTCAAATAACAAATATTATGAAGTTGTTGCAATTCTTCTTAAAGAAGGTGTTGATGTAAATTCTAAAGTGGGAGGCAGGTCTCCTATACAGCGATCTGTTAAAACTGGAAGCTTAGAATTAGTAAAGCTTTTAGTAGAAAATGGGGCTGACATTATATCTGCCAATGAAGATGGATTGACACCATTACATAGTGCTGCTAGTCATGACTATTACAAATTAGTGAAGTATCTAGTGGAAGAACTTAAAAGTATAAAAGCTGATATTAATCCTGCTGATAATAAAGGTTCCACACCATTACATAGTGCTGCTAGTCATGACTATTACAAATTAGTGAAGTATCTAGTGGAAGAACTTAAAAGTATAAAAGCTGGTATTAATCCTGCTGATAAAAATGGTTTCACACCATTACATAGAGCTGCTTATTTCGGCTATTACGCTTTAGTAAAGTATCTTGTGCAAGAACTTAAAAGTATAAAAGCTGATATTAATCCTGCTGATAATAATGGTTACACACCATTACATAGTGCTGCTAGTCGTGGCTATTACAAAGTAGCGAAGTATCTAGTGCAAGAACTTAAAAGTATACAAGCTGATATTAATCCTGCTGATTATGATGGTAACACGCCATTACATAGTGCTGTTTTTTTCGGCAATTACGATTTAGTAAAATATCTCGTGCAAGAACTTAAAAGTATAAAAGCTGATATTAATCCTGCTAATAATAATGGTTACACACCATTACATAATGCTGCTATAGGTGGCCACTTGATTGTGGTAAAATATTTTATAGAGCAGATTGGAGAGAAGATATGTTATAATAATGACAAACTTGGTACTACGCTATTGCATGAAGCTGCCTTCCATGGTCATTATGATATTGTTGAACATCTTGTAAGGGAAAAAGCTAATATCAATGCGATTGATGAATGCGGTCGAACAGTTGTTTTTTGTGCTTCTTATAGAACTGACCTAAGAGTTTTTAATTTTTTGCTGAAAAGAAACGCAATTATTGATTCTGATAATGGAGTTAGTGAGCTTGGTTTAACAGTGTTACACGTTGCTGCTATGCATGGTGCATTCACAACAGTTAAAGATTTAGTTGAAAAATACAGCAAAGATGTGAATGCCGGAAATGGCTTAACACCATTGCACCTTGCTGCGTTTTCTGGAAACTCACAAGTTATCAAGTATTTGATAGATAAAGGTGCAAACGTTGATGCTGAAGTACATTTTCCTAGTATTGTTAAAGTTCTTAAAGAGAATCTATTTCTTATGGGAATATTACGGTATAATACCATTTTCATTAATTATATTAATAAACTCTCTGAATTGATTGATGATGATGCTAATGATTTTAAAGAGTTTACACCAAGTTGCATCTATCAGTTACTTGAGTATGAAGATAAAGGAACACTGGCATTACTTGAGCAAGGTCAGGGATGTTTGCCTAGACTTGATCAAAATAAGAGCGCCCTCATTGGTCGTTTGTTACAAACTTAAAAAAATAATATTTATCTCCAGTAGGGACAAAAAGTTATGATTTTGAATTAGTTTAGAGGGACTAAAACAGGTCTTTTTATCCCTGAACTCAAAAAGTAGGGAGAAAAAGTAAAAGTAGTGAGAAAAAGTAAAAGTAGGGCGAAAAAGTAAAAGTGGGGAGAAAAAGTAAAAGTAGGGTGAAAAAGTAAAGTAGGACAAAAAAGTAAAGATTGCAACTTAATTATTTTATAAACAGTAGAAAATGAATGGCAAATGTAATGAAGTTGTTAAAATCAGGTTGGCGGCTCTGCGTTTTTTTTTGACCATGTTTATCATAGATTCATAGTTTATAACCTGCATCTAAATAACCTTCTATTTGAGTTTAATTCCAATTCTTATTTGTTTTAAATATTAAATCTCTTATATCTGTTATGAAAATTGCTAATAATTACTGTTATTTATTAAAATAATAAATAAAAAGTGTGCAATGGACGAAAATGTGTATTTTCTTCCTACTGGAGATAAAATATTGTATGTACCTCGTGAGTAAAGTGCCATTATTCCCCTCGCTATAATTATCTCCCTCGGCTGCGCCTCGGGAGCTAATTAGAGTTATTCCCTCGGCTGCGCATCGGGAATTTGGGACCAAGGTTCCTTCGGCTTCGCCTCAAGAACCAACTTTTTCGCTCAGGGAATAATGGCTTAATTTACTCCCTAGGTGCATAAATAACTATTATTAAAAGTTTCGTTTAATCGTGAAGAAAGGAAGCGGTGAGCTTTACCTTCATAAACATAATACACTTGACTTCCACCAGAAAGAGCAACAAGTCTAACACATCGGCTCTCACTTCAACTGCTATTTTATCCAAATTTTAGCTTAAAATTCTTTTTCATTTTTTACCAGGTGGTGTAGTGTATTATTTTCTTTATTTTCTCAAAGTTTTATATTATTTTATTTTAGTTTATTTAATTTTAGGCATCGAACAACATGGTTATATGTGCCTATACAAAATTTAAATTAAACAGTGGTTAAACAACGTGTAAAAATAATAACAATTAAATCAGATATCAGTATAGAAATTAGCGTCCTGTAAGTAATGCATCAGTTTAGTTACGTGAGTCAAGTTGTTTGCTAAAATATCTGCTAAGTTGTCTGATAAGTCATGTGTAATTTTAAGTTGGTCAAGTTGTTGGCAATCAGTCAGTATATGAGCTACAGTCAGAGTATCGTCACATAGTCTACATCTTGGTATTTCTCTGCCTCTAGTAAACAAATAACTGAAAGTCGAGTATGTCCTATTCTCAGTCTGCAAAGTACTGTCTCTTCCTGTCTGTTTTTCCTATATGAGGAAGTCCAGTCACCTATCAAAGGTTTTATGCGTCGTAGTTTATTGTTTGTGGTGTCTGTCCAAGTCTTTTGCCATTTTTCTTTGATTTTTGTCCCGATACAACAGTCAAAGTCTCTAGGTATAAATTTTGTCTCAGTACTCAGTCCATCAGTTATTGCTTGTCTCGCTAGTAAGCAGTATCATTTCCGGAAATACCTACATGGCTAGGTACCCAACAATACTGTACCTTAAATTTTGTCCTTGCTATCAAATTTCTAATTTTGAAAACTTTCAAATTTTGAATGTACATTTGATCTAAAGCAGCTATATCTGAGTTTGAGTCTGTGTAAATTGTGGCAGCGTCTAGTCCTTGGTTTATGGGTGGATTCAGAGCATGTAGGATGGCCTCCAGCTCTATTGTGAGGACCGAACTCCACTTCGAGCAGGAGAACATTCCATATTCTGATGAAGAGACATAGGCACAGCCGGTCCCTTCGTCAGCAAAATTTTCTCTTAATAGCAGCTTAATATCTTCAATTCTTGATCTCTGCCTTTTGCAGTTCCACATTCTGATTTCATTGTATTTAAACAAAGTTATTATTGATTGATATTAATTTTTCTTTTGTGTATGACCACTTTTTTTCTTCTTTTTTGTAGGGTTTTTCGAGAGATGTAGAGGTGTTTCTTTGCTAGTATTTGAATCACTACCTGAGTCCCAGTCATTCACCCACATCATTTCATGTTCAGTTCTTAAGTCAATAGTGATTTCATTGTACAGGTGTTTTTATCTTGGTTCAATTTACTTTTATTAACACTTAAAGTTTCAGTCCGTCTTGTCAGATGTAGATTTGGAAGCACTAGCTGCTATTATTTTCTGTTTAGCCGAGGGTTCGTCGAATGAGCACTGTGTACCTTTATCCTGAGTTGTTTGTTTGTGTGTTTGTTAAGACAATTTTGCGGGTTTTTCGAAAGGATGGATGAGAAAGAGTTAGATAAATTAAACTGACAGACAATTTCGGCTTTCTTCTTTGCTTCGAAGTATGGCAGTTTCTCTAATGTTTTAATCTCCGTAATTTTCGTTTCCAGGATCCACTTAGGGCAGTTTCTATTAAGCACCGAGTGTTCCCCTTTACAATTAACACATTGTTTTGTCTTTAAACAAGGCGAGTTATCATGTGCAGGATCGCCGCACTCTGGACACATTGCGCCGGCTTTACAGACTAGTTGGATATGAGAAAACCTATGGCATTTTAAACATCGCGTTGGAAGTGGGATGTACAATGTACGGTCGAACAGGGACTGATAGGTAGCCAACCCTTAACTTGCTCGGGAGAGACGTCAAGCAAAAAGTGACTATGAAACTGTTGGTCGGTTCCACAACATTGTTAATCTTTTTGTTGAGTCTTCTCACGTCAGTTACTCCTTGCTGTTTGATATTCTCCGTAATTTCTTCCACCGAAATGTCTGCGAGGTCAGCGCAAGTGATAACACCTTTAACTTGGTTTAGAGTTCTGTGGGGCTCTACAGATAGTTTTGGAGAGATATTGCACGGCAGGTTCGACATTAACTTGACCGATTGATCGTGAGTGTAAAGGCCCGTTTACACGGTGATATTTGGCGCGATAGTTGCGGTCACGACAGCAACTATCGCATCGACCATCACCGTGTAGACTCGTGATAGATTTTGTCGCGATAGAACTATCTGCCATCACGAGACAGTCTGTCTGACGAGATAGTTGAGTGTTCTATCACAGCAGTCAGAGTACTCACGCGGATGATATAAGAACTACCACGCTAGATACTAGACGCTGATTGGCTTATACTTTTTTATCAACTGATAACAGATTTAAAGGCACCAAATATGATAGATTGCTTCATATAAGATATCAGATTTTGTTTTTTTTTCGACAATATGAATATAATCGTTTGGCTGTGTGTGTATTATGATTTAACATTATAATATATTTAATTTAATGCTTTATTTCCGTATTCTAGTCAAAAATGTATTATATAGATGTAACATTGAGTGCACGACAACAAGTTTTGACGTATTTTAACTCTCACCGTGTAAACTGCACACCTCGGCGATAGTTGTATGACGTAGACTGACATGATAGTTTTATCGTGCAAGAACTATCACCGTGTAAACGGGCCTTTAGTCTCGACTAAGAGAGATCCGTCGTGTAACTTTTTTGCACTTTTAACTGCTCCGCTCGCGTGGGAAAGCAATTTCTCATTAACGAACGGTGAAACTTTTGACATTGAGCAATCTCCGTCCAATCTTTTGATAATCAGAAAATTGATCACTTCCTTGGGTGGGTTTAAATCGATTTTCACCGGAGCATTGGGTCTCTGTCGCTTACTCTTGGGCAAAACATCCTTGTTTTCATTATTTGTCGTGTTTGATTGAGTTCCTTTTACATGTCCAGTTTGTATATGACTGAGATGAGAAGGATTGCTTGACTGCCCTCCAGGGTCGGGGGGTCTCATGAAGCCTGTTAGGCACTAGTTTCATATTAATAGATACTATTAAAGTAGAAATAAAGAAAGATTTAACTTACGTCAAATTAAAACATACAACAAAATTTTTAAAAACATATTTAAATTTTTATTAAATATATAAAGTAATAATTATATATTTGTAACTTATTTATTTTCCTAATTTCACAAAAAAATATACAGGGTATATTTTTAATATAATTTATATTTAATTTAATGAAAGGCGTATAAGTAGGGTTACCATAATTTATGAAGGCCACATCCGGACAGAGGGAACTCCGTGGGGGGGGAGGGGGGGGTCTGGATGGAAAATTGCAAACAATATACATCTATCTATATAAAGAAGAAAGTCTGTGGGTATGTATGTATGTGGGTATGTCCTTAATACAAATCTACGGTTTTATTCCGATCTCGATGAAAATTTGCACACTTGACCTTCAAAGCAAGGGGAAGGTAACTGTCTACATGAATTTTCAAATTTAATTCTTGGTACCCAGGGGTATGGGGTACAAAAGTCAAAGTAATGAATAGCCTTCATGATGCATATCGTTGAAAAGCTTTTTACGAGTACAGTAATTGTTGTTATGTACGTTTTTGGCATATTTTCATTTAGGAGGGGGGGGGGGGGGGGGAATGGAAAAAAAGGAAAACTATATCTATATAATTTTAATAAAGAAGAAAGTCTGTGGGTATGTATAATGTAATAATATAATAATAATAATTTGCACACTTGACCTTCAAAGCAAGGGGAAGGTCGTCTACATGAATTTTGGAAATTTTATTCTAGGTACCCAGGGGTACGGGGTACAAATGTCAATGATGAAGGAAAAATATATCTATATCTATATATATAAAACTAAGAGTGACAGTGACTGATCATCAAAAATTCTCCTACTTCCCATTGACCTAGAGATTTGAAATTTGGTACATAGATAGAGTGTACCATAAATAGGAAAGTGCGGCCATTTTGATTTCGATATGTGTCCGCCATATTGAATTATAGCCGCCATCTTGGATTTTTTCATCAGTAATTCTCCTACTTCCCATTGACCTAGAGATTTGAAATTTGGTACATAGGTAGAGTGTACCATAAATAGAAAAGTTCAGGTGTTTTGATTTCGATATATAGCCGCCATTTTGAATTATAGCCGCCATCTTGGATTTTTTCATCAGTAATTCTCCTACTTCCCATTGACCTAGAGATTTGAAATTTGGTACATAGGTAGAGTGTACCAATACTAGAAAAGTGCGGGTGTTTTGATTTCGATATATAGCCGCCATATTGAATTATAGCCGCCATATTGGATTTTTAAAACACGTGTATATTTTTATGTGTCGTATATAGTTTTAAAGGCCTTGATTAATACTTTAATGTTGTGGTATTTATTTATTTTTAAAATTTTTTGTACGGGTACAATTGTACCGATTTGTACTTTTGGTTCAGGTTAAGAAGGTGAAATAATTTTTTTAACTTTTATTTTTACATTTATTAGAATTCATTAGCCTAAATAATGATCTTATACATGGTTTGATTTTTAAATATATTTTTGGTACCTATGGGTACACGGGTACAAATATGCTTTTAAACACAAAACCTACTTTCATGTATATCGTTGAAAAACTCTTGAATAGGCCTTTTAATGTAGTTATGTAGTGTTTTGTGATATTTTTACTTTTTAGGGGGGTAAAATTGAAAAAAGTCCTTATATAGCTGTTTTTTGACAATGGTTCCTTAGGTTTTGGTTGAAATTTAAAACATTGTTATTATTTTTTACTCTCCTTTTCGAGACGTTTACGAATATACCTCATTTATTTTGTTATCTTCATTTTGACTTTTTCGGGTAAAAAAATCACAGGGGTGTGCTTGACGATTTTTTGGTAAAAAATAAAGTTTGTACTATCTTCATGAAATTTGTCACGCTTATAAAAATGAAAAATACAAGACGAAAGTGCTCTTGGACTTTTTTTCCAAGACTCTTAGTTTCCGAGAAAAAGCCACTCAAAGTTCATATTTGGCAATTTTTGGGGTTTTCGATTGGCCATTTTTTGGGCTTTAAAAGTGCTAAATGGTAAACTGACGGCATATTCGTAATCTACTCGACGGGGGCTTTAAAAAAACGTATAGTTTGTATGGGGTTGTCGACAACTTTTTTTGCCCAAATTTTCCGGCTCAAAATCTGGGCCCAAAAATAGGGAAATTAATAAAAAATTAAAAATATGAGAAATATTGATTCGATTTGATTTAAAATTTGTATGCATGCCTTATTTAATATTAGGAACTTGGAAAAAAAATTAATACTTGAACATATTTGTACACATGTGTACTTTTGGTACATACGGTACCTAATGTGTTATTTTAACTTGAGATTTTATGTTGTGAAACAATGTGTTATTAGTAATGATTTTATTTAGTAAGCTTTAGACCATTCAGTGAATTTAATTTGTTTTAATATAATGTTGGTACCTATATGAGGTACATGGGTACAATGATCGAAATGCTCGAAATATATCATATTATATATAATTTTACAGTGCTTGAAAAGTACTTTCATTGTTGTTATGTACACTTTTTCAAAATTTTACATTTTAAGGGGTGTAAAGCATAAAAAACCGTTAATTTATCTGTTTTTCCGAATTGGTTTTTTAGATAATAATTTAAATGGAAAACTAATTAATAATTTTTTACTGCTCTTATCGAGACCTTTACAACAATACCAATTTTGATAATATTCGATGAATGAATAAACCACTGCTGCTGCTCAGCAGAGTAAGGATTTTTTATTCGATAGACTGCTGCGCATTTGATTTGTTTTGATTTTTTTTTTAGTTCCGTGAATTGTTGGTTGAGTTAGTCTAATTGTAGCCGTTACTCTTGGCGACAAGCTTTCTACATCAGTTTTCTGGTGTTTAATTTGACATAATATGGCCAACCAATGAGAGAAGACTTTGAGAAAGGCTTGGGTTTGTCTTTGTGGGGGGGTGCATTGTTTTGTTTATTTTTGACACATTTTGACAGTTTTTGATACGGCGCGGCAATAAAAGAATAAAGTGTATAGAAAAATAAAAATATAAATTAATCAAATATAGATATATGTATAAAATTACAAGATAAAAAGAACTTTATATCTACTACGTTTTTTAATTCAATTAATTTATCTTCATATTCAATTATTTATCTTCTTTGTTTAATTGGTTTACTTATTCGTTTTCGCTGTCATTCACTGTTTACCTCTTAATAAAAAATCTTAAATTTGAAATCTGTCAAAATGAAGGATTGTAAATATTTGGGATATGACAAAACAAATAAAATAACTTGCGGATTTTTTCCGAACAGACTTTCCATGAAGCAAATTTGCTGAAAACTAATTAAATTCTGCTGAAAAATTACTAAAAGCATTAAAATATTGTTTGTGCCATGCCCTAAGGAACTTCATTTAGAAACTAAACTTCAAACGCATTCTAGCGGTGAACTAACAAACTAAGACATACAAAACTTTTACCAACAGTTTTATGAGTTAAGATTTCATTTCTGATGCAATAATATTATTAAATAAAAAAAAATTACACTGTTAAACAAAATACATTATCCACATAGTTAGTGCCAAGTAAATATGTAGGAAATATAAAAACTTATGGTTAAATTCATTTATAATGAAAAATATATTTTATATAAAAAAAAAGCAGGTCATATATTTAATTGAGATAAAATGTTTAAAAATAAGCAATAAAAAATAATAGGTACTACTTTATATAAACTAATTGCACTAAAATACAAAATTATTTAATAAAAAAGATATATTACTTATATTGTTTTAATTATTTTTTACACCTAGCGCCAACTTCTAGACGAATAAGGCACGCGAAGCGTGCCAATTCGGCTAGTCTTTTATAAAGAAGAGTGTTTGTATGGAGGTATTTCTTTTATACAATTCTTAATCTTAACTTACTGTACTCTTACAGAGTATTTCAACCATATGCATCATGGAGGGTATTCGTTACTTCAAAATTTGTACCCCGTACCCCTGCGTACCAAAATTAATGTTCAAATATCTCATGCAGACAGTTGCTTCGAAGGTCCCCTTGCTGGTCACTGAAAATAGATGTGATTTCGAAATTTATAATTTTGTACACAGGGGTACGGGGTACAAAAGTCTTAGTCAGATATATTCCTCATGATGCATGTCATTGGAAAGTTCTTAAAGAATGTAGTAATTGTTGTTATGTACACTTTTGGTTTATTTTCATTTAGTATAGAGGGAATTGACATTTGTCCAGTTTTCAGCGAAAAAAATAAGAGATTTATTCGTGGTATGACATGGTCCAGGGTCCAGTTAAAAATATTAAGCTTTATAAGGTTTGTAACATAATTCCCTCACAAGATTTATTCACCTATATTTTACCATGTTCTGATACTTTTATAATATACATTTAGGTGAAGTAGATACCTAAATGTATATTATAAAAGTATATATTGTTATTTTAGTCACTAAGGTCTTGATTTTTCTATACAACCCGGGCTGCGCCGGGTACTTCAGCTAGTATTAATATATATATATATATACAGAAAACAAACAAAACTCAGGTTTCGGTCACAAAAATCGTCTTTATGTTACAATCCCGACGTACGTCCGTCCGACGTGTTACGTCGGGATTGTAACAAAGACGATTTTTGTGACCGAAACCTGAGTTTTGTTTGTTTTCTGTTTATATTTACGGTCGAGAATTTATTCATATATATATATATATATATATATATATATATATATATATATATATATATATATATATATATATATATATATATATATATATATATATATATTTATATTTATATATTATACAGGGTGGTCCAAAAGTCACCCCCCCCCCCCCCCCCTCTTAACTTTTGAACGGTTTGAGATAAATTAATGAAACTTGGCGGATCTCTACCATGCAAAGGGAAGTTTGTTTTCATGCAATCGCCCACTAGAGGCAACCACCCACTTTGCCCCCAGGCCACCCAACTTTAAAATTTCAAATATGAGTTTATATTTTTAATAGCATATTTGGATTCTACGGTGAAAAATAATAAACTTTTACTTGGATTTTTTTTTCTATTTCCAATATTTTGCCCCCTGTAGGGGGGCAAAGATAGCAAAATTACCCTTCTGATAATATATATGTTGTAAAATCAAAACGGTTAGAGATAAATTAATGAAACTTAGGGGATCCGTACCATGTAAAGGGAAGTTTGTTTTCATGTAATCGCATAGTAGGGGTAACCACACATTTTGCCCCCAGGCCACCAAACTTCAAAATTTTAACCTAGAGTGTATATTTAAGATAGCAGATTTAGATTCTACGGCGAAAAATAAAAATATTTTACTTCAAACTTTTTTTTCCATCTCCAATATTTTGCCCCCTATAGGGGGCAAAGGTATAAAAATGTTAAATTTCAGCGCCTAGGGGCAAAATGGTGGTTGCCCCTAGTACGCGGGTGGATGAATACACACTTCCCTTTACATGGTACTATGGTACAGATCCCCCAAGTTTCATTACTTTATTTCTAACCGTTTAGATTTTATAACGATCTAAGTATTATTATTATTTTTTTTTCTTACTAATATCGGAAGGGTTATTTTGCTATCTTTGCCCCCCTGTAGAGGTCAAAATATTAGAGATAGAAAAAATAGTGTCAAGTAGAAGTTTATTATTATTCACCGTAGAATCCAAATATGCTTTCAGAAATATACATTCCAATTTGAAATTTTAAAGTTGGGTGACCTGGGGTCAAAGTGGGTAATTGCCCCTAGTGGGTGATTGCATGAAAATAAATTTCCCTTTGCATGGTAGAGATCCCCAAGTTCCATTAATTTATCTCAAACCGTGCAAAAGTTAAGAAGGGGGGGGGGAGAGACTTTTGGACCATCATGTATACGAGATTCATGATAACTTATCCCAGACCCAGAGTTTACCATTCACATGTTAGTTTTCGTAGGTAAATTAAATTATTATTGAACATTTCATCAACATGTATCATAAAAATAACTTCTCTTCGCAGGGCCGGCGCAAGAGGTTTTGGCGCCCTAGGCAAAACTATTGTAAGCCCCCCCCCCCCCCCATCATTCTAAGCCAACGCCGATCAGTCGATTCAGCCACTCACTTTTAGGAAATATAAGAACAAAACAAGTAAAACACAATTCATCCCGAATTTATTATTAAATCACTGCTACAATTTAAATAACTCGCTAACTCCTGTTCAGTTCAGTCAAAATAGGTGCCAGTCCTACTAATCTCTCTTCTGTCATACATGGACCTAGCTCAAAGGGGGGTCCGGGGGGCCTCCCCCGGAAAATTTTAGAAAATTAGGTTCAAAATGGTGTATTTTGGGCCTTTTTTTTAGAGCTTTTTCAGCAAAAAAAAAAAGCATCACTTAAAAGTTTGTTTAAAATCGTTTCTGCAGAATTTTTGATACATTTATTAACTAAATCGGTTTTTAGACTAAACAATTTTTTTTTTTACCTTTAAACTTTAACGCTGTACTGTGCTATTAATTCTTTCTGATTCATTATGAAATACCTTCACTACGTCCTATACAGCAACTGAACTAGGGGATACACACTCAACTGAGTATATAAACAAACAACCATTAAAGTATATGCAAATAAGCAAACAAAATAGTTATAGTTTAATGTTTGTATCCCACATAAACATGTAAGTGGGAATCCCAGTTTTAAATGTTGATATCAACTTGACTATTGCTCCATAAACAATAATCATTTATTTGCAAAATAATTATATTATTAGTTTAAAATGGGTATGAAAAATAATAAAACAAGAAGTGTTCAACCTTATTTTATTCAATTGATATTTTTTCGTAATTTTGTTGTATTTGTGGGGGGGGGGGATTTCCCCCTTCAACCCCCATGGATCCGCCCCTGAGATCTCTCCTAATTTATGTTATTCATCTACATTTCTTTGTAAAAACATTGACTTCTTGGTGGGCAAGTATCTTGCGGCGCCCCTCAGGCCCTAGCGCCCTAGGCGGTCGCCTAGTTCGCCTATACGGTCGCGCCGGCCCTGTCTCTTCGGTGGGGAAGCGAACCCGAAGCGGCCCAGCAGTTTAGGCTCAAGGTGTCTACACAAACAGACGACAGACAGACGTTTTTGAAATACCACTTTTTTGGACTCAGGCACCTCAAAACGTGTAAAAACATCAAAATAGAATTTTCACACCATCGCGACAGTTTCTCTTTATGTGAGATAGTAAAATGTCTAATAAGCCATTATTGAAGTAACTGTCACAACCAACTCTCCCATTCCATTGTTACTCCAATAAGTGATTCCTTATTGCTTATTATGCTATATATGTTAATAAAAGTCAGGATAATTCAATTCGAGGCCTGAAGATGCCCAGGTATGGGCCAAATATAGTCTTTAAATTAACTTAATAGTTATTTATGCACCTAGGGAGTAAAGTAAGTCATTATTCCCTGAGCGAAAAAGTTGGTTCTTGAGGCGAAGCCGAAGCAACCATGGTCCCTAAATCCCGAGGCGAAGCCAAGGGAATTAGACTCTTTAATTCCCGAGGCGCAGCCGAGGGAATATCTCTTAATTGGCTCCCGAGGCGCAGCCGAGGGAGATAATTATCGCGAGGGGAATAATGGCACTTTACTCACGAGGTACATACAATATTTTATCTCCAGTAGGAAGAAAATACACATTTTCGTTCATTGCACAGTTATTATTTATTATTTTAATAAATAACAATAATTATTAGCACTTTTAATAGCAGATATATGAGATTCAATATTAAAAACAAATAAGAATTGAAATTAAACTTATATAGAAGGTTATTTAGATGCAGGTTATAAACAAAGATAAACATGGTCAAAAAAGCGCAGTGACGCCAACCTGATTTTAACAACTTCATTACATTAGCCATTCATTTTCTACTATTTATAAAATAATTAAGTTGCAATCTTTACTTTTTTGCGCTACTTTACTTTTTCGCCCTACTTTCACTTTTTCTCCCTCCATTTTGAGTTCAGGGATGAAAAGACTGAAGATGAAAAAGACATAACTTTTTCTTCCTACTGGAGATAAATTCAATTTAAAAAAAAAAAAAAAAAAAAAGTTTCATCCTTTAAGACCAACTAAAAGAAAAAAATACGTGTGGTGCTGTGGGACACCCGTTAGAAACGAAGTTCCTTATACGCTGCGGTGTATCCTTAGAGGGGTATTTAATAAATTTATGTTTTAATGTTCATAAGGAGAACTTGGAAAGTATTATAAATGTGTGATTGTATTAATTTAATAAATTAATTAGATACATATATGGAGTTTGAAATATTTAAATTGAAATGTCATGTGAGTAATATGGAGTGATAGAATTAAGAAAGCTTAGTATTGCGCAATAGTTCGCAACTGTTGATGACGTCACAAAGTAAGTGTATTAAATAATTAAAACTGGAAATTTGTTGATGTTACGTATAATTAGAAATTTAAATTGATGTAGAAAATTATAAGACTTTAGATCCTAGAAAAGTGTTTGTAAATTTAAAGAAAAGTTTAATAATGAAAATTATTAATATTTTCGATGTGTGAGGTTTGATCCCCTGAGATTATGGCAGTAGCCATTTTGTAAGAGCATGTGGATTCATACGTAGCTGGACCGTCCAACACGTAGGCACGTTTACGCATCAAGCTGGGTAATGCTCTGGACAAGTGTCTATATTAAAAACTTTATGTAGTTTTTATTGGAACGAAGTTCCTTATGACACGTTCTGGAGCCCGGGAGTGAATCCGAAAAAAACGTTCAAAATCACCGTCACGCAAAATCCGTACCGATGACGATAACTTGAGTAAAAGATCACCGAGTTAGTGGAAGTTTGGTACACATGTTCATTTTACCAATGCTAAGGCTGAATTCGTTGGAAATCATTATCCGCCCAAGCGTTCACGCGCAACGCTCGCGTAAACTTAAGCTTCAAAAAGACGGGAAAAAATGTTATTAAGGAAGCCAGTTCCTTGACTTGTTTGTTTATTTTTGTTATATGTCAAAATATAATCACGGTCTTGTTAAAAGAAAAATTGATCTGTCTGCTTATTTCAATATATTAGGTATATTATTATAATACTGCGTAATTCGTAATTAATCCAAGAAAAAATTCTAACTTCATCTATTTAATGAGACAAACAACTTTTTAAAATAATTTTCTTTAGTAAAACGAACACCGACACTGTATGAAGTGATAAAGATCGCTAAATTTATTAAAGTGGACCCAAACGTTTAAAATAAAGAAAACAATTTAAATCAAATTATAATTATTATTAACTACGGGAAACAGACAGTGAAAAATACACTCCAGCGCCGGGATTTGAACCACGGGCCTCTATATTTCCAGTATAGCGCTCTTCCATCTAAGCTACGCAGGAGAATGACTACCGTAATCGATAACTAGTCCCGAATCCAAGCTTTCAATATTCATATACATTTAGACAGTCAATATTTATGACATTAGAACTAAACCAAGAATTAACGCTTATAATTATAAAGTACTCAATTAGTACCTGTACCTTGTACAATCAATTCGAAATTCAATTTTTAAGTTTTTGGTAGTTTTCCTACTACGGAAAGTAAAATTTTAATTTAAATCAAATTATAATTATTATTAACTACGGGAAACAGACAGTGAAAAATACACTCCAGCGCCGGGATTTGAACCACGGGCCTATATATAGAATAATATAGAGGCCGTATATATAATAATATAGAGGCCCGTGGTTCAAATCCCGGCGCTGGAGTGTATTTTTCACTGTCTGTTTCCCATAGTTAATACTAATTATAATTTGATTTAAATTAAAATTTAACTTTCCGTAGTAGGAAAACTACCAAAAACTTAAAAATTGAAAAAAGAAAACAATTTTTTTACCGATATCTTCCGTTCTAACGTATAAAGATTTTAATAAAACATCTTACACATTGTCTAAAGTACAATTGAAACAGGCATGCAAAATTTCAACCGGATACAAGCAGAAGCTTTAGAGTAGGGAAGAGATATATTTTAAATTAATAGGCCATTAGGGAAAAAACAGTCCTATTTTAATCCAACATCCTTTAACAAGCATACTCTTTAACAATAAACTTTTTTCTTATACTCAATATATATTTATAGCAAGACGCTTGCTTTAATGATACAAAGAATGATTTTCTTTTAATTTTGCCTTAACTCTGCTAAGTACAAACAGTTGGTTACTTGTAATTTTGTCTCTTTTCTAACTCCGCCATGTATAAGTAGTTAGCAATGTATACGTACTTAGCAGAGTGATTTTATAATTTATATTTAATGAAAACTGTAAGGAAGAAAAAGTTTGATGTAGTTGGGATGTTAAAATCCATATTAAATCCTTTTGAAGCATATGTAGGAAATTCTCGTATAGTATTAAGTTGTCGAGACCATGAGGTGTGAGGTGAGACCAACTGAGGTCTATCAGAATCATCGTTGAATTCAAATGGCACAGAGGTTTCGAGATTCCAACAGCCCAGAAGATCGTAGTCTACAGGAGTAAAGAGTATTTCTGAGAATTGGTCACATCGGAACTCCAAGCTACACGTGGAAGCCAAGGATAGAGTACGTCAAGCACCAACAAGCTGTACTACAACCTCACCAGTAAAACACTTGAGTAACCGCAAGTACAAACAAATGTGTTATATTTAAAAGACTTGAGTAACCGCAAGTACAAACAAATGTGTTATATTTAAAAGACTTGAGTAACCGCAAGTACAAACAAATGTGTTATATTTAAAAGACTTGAGTAACCGCAAGTACAAACAAATGTGTTATATTTAAAAGACTTGAGTAACCGCAAGTACAAACAAATGTGTTATATTTAAAAGACTTGAGTAACCGCAAGTACAAACAAATGTGTTATATTTAAAAGACTTGAGTAACCGCAAGTACAAACAAATGTGTTATATTTAAAAGACTTGAGTAACCGCAAGTACAAACAAATGTGTTATATTTAAAAGACTTGAGTAACCGCAAGTACAAACAAATGTGTTATATTTAAAAGACTTGAGTAACCGCAAGTACAAACAAATGTGTTATATTTAAAAGACTTGAGTAACTGCAAGTACAAACAAATGTGTTATATTTAAAAGACTTGAGTAACCGCAAGTACAAACAAATGTGTTATATTTAAAAGACTTGAGTAACCGCAAGTACAAACAAATGTGTTATATTTAAAAGACTTGAGTAACTGCAAGTACAAACAAATGTGTTATATTTAAAAGACTTGAGTAACCGCAAGTACAAACAAATGTGTTATATTTAAAAGACTTGAGTAACTGCAAGTACAAACAAATGTGTTATATTTAAAAGACTTGAGTAACCGCAAGTACAAACAAATGTGTTATATTTAAAAGACTTGAGTAACCGCAAGTACAAACAAATGTGTTATATTTAAAAGACTTGAGTAACCGCAAGTACAAACAAATGTGTTATATTTAAAATACTTGAGTAACCGCAAGTACAAACAAATGTGTTATATTTAAAAGACTTGAGTAACCGCAAGTACAAACAAATGTGTTATATTTAAAATACTTGAGTAACCGCAAGTACAAACAAATGTGTTATATTTAAAAGACTTGAGTAACTGCAAGTACAAACAAATGTGTTATATTTAAAAGACTTGAGTAACTGCAAGTACAAACAAATGTGTTATATTTAAAAGACTTGAGGTCAGATCAAATTAGTTGATTTAAGAAATTATAAGCAATTTAACTAGAAGATATACTAAAAGTGTATGACTAGAATTTACGAGTTAAGACCTCGTGTCTGTAAATCTTTAAGTATAGTGTGGTATCACACTTAGTCAGAGCTGGATTTACATATTTTGTGGCCAGGGGCCCAAGAAAAATTGCCGCCCCCCCCCCCCCCCCCCCGGAAAAACTCATCCGACGTTTTCCACCGTGCACATTATCCTAAACACTAGCCACAGCCCACAGCTCTTCGCAATCAGAATTATTTTTGTAACAATTTTTAATTTCTATAATAATAAACATTCTGCAAGTTTTGTCCTATAAAACATATGAACTAATATTTTATAGTTTGTCCATTTTTAATTTGATTTATTAATATCATTTAAATTCTATTCAACTACTATTACTGGACTAGGCTAAAACCAAATACCAATTTATTTTAAGATAAAAAAAAAGTATTGAATGAAAAACAATTTTTAAGCACACAGTATTATATAGAAGTTTTATTATACAGTTAGTCTTAATTTAACAGTAACTTCATTTGTAGAAATTAAAAAGTTAAAGTAGATATAAAATAATTAGTCCAGTTCAGTGGCAAAAAAATACTTTATCAGAAGTTTGCTTTTGTGTTTTGAGAATAACAGACCCATAGGATAGTTCAAAGTAAGCTTTTTAGCATTTTAAAAAACACCATCAATAGGGTACTACTTAAACAATACTGTGTTGCCTACGGAACCTCGCTGTGTGCTGACTAGCACACACTTGACCTGTTTATTTATTCTCAAAAGTGTTGAGAACGATCTTTCAGCTGCACAGTTTGTTGCTGGTGTACATAAAAACACTTACAGACAAATGCCTATGTTGGTATATAGGTCCAGAATATTATTAGATCTTATAAATCTATTAAGATCTGACAATGACATTTCGCTATCTCCATCTCCCTCTGCCTGCTTTGAACTAAAAGTCCCTTCCATATACTTGCAGCAAGGAAATTACTGCGTCAGTTATTTCCAAAACATTGTTTTTGTTTGCAACGAAGTACCTTGTGGCACGTTCTGGAGCCCGGGAGTGAATCCGAAAAATAAATTGGTTGGGCGAGAAGTCTCACGTAAAAAGGGTTTCGTTGGTATTGTGAACATGAAATTAGTATAGGGGGTTGGGGGGGACGAACATTTTTTTTAAAAAAAATGGCGCGGAATATAAAAAACTACCCTCAAGAGTTTTATATATTTGTAATCTACTCTTCAATACCTTTCATTTGATACCCGGAAATACGATTTTAGGGGGGGGGGGACAAGCAAAATGTTGATGTTTTTTGACAAAATTGCGCTGAAAATTAAGCGCTTTCCCTAAGTGGTATATATATTTGTAATCTACTCTTCAATACCTTTTATTTGATACCCCACTCAAAATTTTAAAAAAATATTTTTTTTCGCTCGACGTGAATTAGCCGCCATTTTGACTTTAACCAGCTGATAATTTTGAGTTCGCTATATTTTTCCTGTGTGCGCGTCAAAACGATCTTTAATACTAGAAACAGGGCTGGATTTACGCATGGGCCTTGGGGGCCCGGGCCCCTGGCGGCAAATTTTCGAAGGCGGCAAAAAGGAAAAAAAAAAAATCAAATTATATTTTTTTGGATATTGGACAGTACAAAAAGTGTAGTATTCATTATTTACTAATTGAACTTTCATAATAATTGTATATTTTAGTATGTACTGAGCGCAAATTCAGGTCAGTAGGCCTAAGTTTTTATTTATTAGTGTATAAGTTATAGTGGATTTTAGATTTTAGGCAAAGAACGGTTTGTCATTTATAACTCGTTGCTGCTAGTTATTCACGTACCAACAGTAGTTAGGACTACAGTTTAGGCCACTTTACTCTATTTTTATACAACGTAAACTTTAAAGGTAAAAAAAATACGTGTGGTGTCGCGGGACACCCGGTAGGAATGAAGTTCCTTACATTTTTCATTAAATATAAATTATAAAATCACACTGCTAAGTACGTATACGTTGCTAACTACTTATACATGGCGGAGTTAGAAAAGACACAAAATTAAAAGTAACTAACTGTTTGTACCTAACGGAGTTAAGGCAAAATTAAAAGAACAGCATACAGCGTCTTACAATAAATATGTATTGAATATTGAGAAAAGTTAATCAAGATGAGTTTGAAGATAATCTTGATGAGTTTGTAGTTAAAGAGTATGTTTGTATTTGGTAAGAAATTGGACTGTTTTCTAACTACCCGGCCTACTAATTTAAAATATTATATCTCTTCCCTACTCAAAAATCTTCTGCTTGTATCAGGTTAAAATTTTACATGCTTGTTTCAATTGTACTTAGTTTACTTTAATAAATGTAGCGATCTTTATCACTTTATAGTAGTGTCGGTGTTCGTTTTACTAAAAAAAAAAAATTTAAACTATTGTTTGTCTCATTAAATAGATGAAATTATAATTTTTTCCCGTCCTAAAATTCCAATTTTAAATTTGAAGCTTACGTTTACGCGAGCGTTGCGCGTGAACGCTTGGGCGGATAACATTGTCCTACGAACTCAGCCTGGTAATTGGTAAAATGAACATTTTAGTTTACCAAATTTCAACTAACTCGGTCATCTTTTACTCAAGATATCGTCATCGGTAGATTTCGTGACGGTTATTTTGTGACAGTGATTTTGGTCGTTTTTAGGGTTTCGTTGGTAAAACCGAAAAAAAGAAACCCTTATAGTTTCGTTCCTGTGTCTGTCTTTCACTCTGTACGGTTCCAATAACTTTTCAACCAAAAGAGATAAAAACATGAAACTTTCTAGTATTAAAGATCGTTTTGACGCGCACACAGGAAAAATATAGCGAACTCAAAATTATCAGCTGGTTAAAGTCAAAATGGCGGCTAATTCACGTCGAGCGAAAAAAAATATTTTTTTAAAATTTTGAGTGGGGTATCAAATAAAAGGTATTGAAGAGTAGATTACAAATATATATACCACTTAGGGAAAGCGCTTAATTTTCAGCGCAATTTTGTCAAAAAACATCAACATTTTGCTTGTCCCCCCCCCCCTAAAATCGTATTTCCGGGTATCAAATGAAAGGTATTGAAGAGTAGATTACAAATATATAAAACTCTTGAGGGTAGTTTTTTATATTCCGCGCCATTTTTTTAAAAAAAAATGTTCGTCCCCCCCAACCCCCTATACTAATTTCATGTTCACAATACCAACGAAACCCTTTTTACGTGAGACTTCTCGCCCAACCAATTTATTTTTCGGATTCACTCCCGGGCTCCAGAACGTGCCACAAGGTACTTCGTTGCAAACAAAAACAATGTTTTGGAAATAACTGACGCAGTAATTTCCTTGCTGCAAGTATATGGAAGGGACTTATAGTTCAAAGCAGGCAGAGGGAGATGGAGATAGCGAAATGTCATTGTCAGATCTTAATAGATTTATAAGATCTAATAATATTCTGGACCTATATACCAACATAGGCATTTGTCTGTAAGTGTTTTTATGTACACCAGCAACAAACTGTGCAGCTGAAAGATCGTTCTCAACACTTTTGAGAATAAATAAACAGGTCAAGTGTGTGCTAGTCAGCACACAGCGAGGTTCCGTAGGCAACACAGTATTGTTTAAGTAGTACCCTATTGATGGTGTTTTTTAAAATGCTAAAAAGCTTACTTTGAACTATCCTATGGGTCTGTTATTCTCAAAACACAAAAGCAAACTTCTGATAAAGTATTTTTTTGCCACTGAACTGGACTAATTATTTTATATCTACTTTAACTTTTTAATTTCTACAAATGAAGTTACTGTTAAATTAAGACTAACTGTATAATAAAACTTCTATATAATACTGTGTGCTTAAAAATTGTTTTTCATTCAATACTTTTTTTTTATCTTAAAATAAATTGGTATTTGGTTTTAGCCTAGTCCAGTAATAGTAGTTGAATAGAATTTAAATGATATTAATAAATCAAATTAAAAATGGACAAACTATAAAATATTAGTTCATATGTTTTATAGGACAAAACTTGCAGAATGTTTATTATTATAGAAATTAAAAATTGTTACAAAAATAATTCTGATTGCGAAGAGCTGTGGGCTGTGGCTAGTGTTTAGGATAATGTGCACGGTGGAAAACGTCGGATGAGTTTTTCCGGGGGGGGGGGGGGGGGGCGGCAATTTTTCTTGGGCCCCTGGCCACAAAATATGTAAATCCAGCTCTGACTAGAAAGTTTCATGTTTTTATCTCTTTTGGTTGAAAAGTTATTGGAACCGTACAGAGTGAAAGACAGACACAGGAACGAAACTATAAGGGTTTCTTTTTTTCGGTTTTACCAACGAAACCCTAAAAACGACCAAAATCACTGTCACAAAATAACCGTCACGAAATCTACCGATGACGATATCTTGAGTAAAAGATGACCGAGTTAGTTGAAATTTGGTAAACTAAAATGTTCATTTTACCAATTACCAGGCTGAGTTCGTAGGACAATGTTATCCGCCCAAGCGTTCACGCGCAACGCTCGCGTAAACGTAAGCTTCAAATTTAAAATTGGAATTTTAGGACGGGAAAAAATTATAATTTCATCTATTTAATGAGACAAACAATAGTTTAAATTTTTTTTTTTTAGTAAAACGAACACCGACACTACTATAAAGTGATAAAGATCGCTACATTTATTAAAGTAAACTAAGTACAATTGAAACAAGCATGTAAAATTTTAACCTGATACAAGCAGAAGATTTTTGAGTAGGGAAGAGATATAATATTTTAAATTAGTAGGCCGGGTAGTTAGAAAACAGTCCAATTTCTTACCAAATACAAACATACTCTTTAACTACAAACTCATCAAGATTATCTTCAAACTCATCTTGATTAACTTTTCTCAATATTCAATACATATTTATTGTAAGACGCTGTATGCTGTTCTTTTAATTTTGCCTTAACTCCGTTAGGTACAAACAGTTAGTTACTTTTAATTTTGTGTCTTTTCTAACTCCGCCATGTATAAGTAGTTAGCAACGTATACGTACTTAGCAGTGTGATTTTATAATTTATATTTAATGAAAAATGTAAGGAACTTCATTCCTACCGGGTGTCCCGCGACACCACACGTATTTTTTTTACCTTTAAAGTTTACGTTGTATAAAAATAGAGTAAAGTGGCCTAAACTGTAGTCCTAACTACTGTTGGTACGTGAATAACTAGCAGCAACGAGTTATAAATGACAAACCGTTCTTTGCCTAAAATCTAAAATCCACTATAACTTATACACTAATAAATAAAAACTTAGGCCTACTGACCTGAATTTGCGCTCAGTACATACTAAAATATACAATTATTATGAAAGTTCAATTAGTAAATAATGAATACTACACTTTTTGTACTGTCCAATATCCAAAAAAATATAATTTGATTTTTTTTTTTTCCTTTTTGCCGCCTTCGAAAATTTGCCGCCAGGGGCCCGGGCCCCCAAGGCCCATGCGTAAATCCAGCCCTGCACTTAGTTATAAGGTATATGATGAACCTGGAATATTAATTAAACCTTTTAATTGTAGTTAATTCCATTGTTTTATTTAGTTGTGATTTTTTTTAGGGGGCTGTTGTGAATTTTGCCCCAGATTTGAAAATTTATGATTGTAAATCTGTGTTTAGTCAGTTTGTTAGTTTGGCTAGCCTGTTTGGAAATTGTACGCGTTCTGACGTCATCTTAGGGAAGGGGAAGAAGCCTAGGTACCTTGTGATTTTCATAGGAAAATTCACTGATCCGGCTGGTCTCGTTGGCGAAGGGGCACTGGGAAGTCCGTCTGGAGAGACGATAAATATCTTTTTAATTCGCCATTTTTGTAATTTTAGTAATACAAGATTTTCTTGTTGTGTCGAGTCTTGTTTAGTGTACAAGTTTAATTTCATTCAAATCAATTTTTTTACTATTAGAGCCTCACTTTGCTGATTTTATCGTAAATATTAAAACATATTTTTTTTTTTAATTTCATTCAATTTTTTTTTAAATTAATTTTGAGTAGAGATTTCTTTAAAAAGTAGTCTGAGAAAGTAAGTCAAAGAAAACTAATTTTGGTCATTTAATTTTTATAGAGCCAAATCTTCCTGGCACAAATCTTCGGGACACGAGTCTCACCATTAATTCACCACGTCGGTGCTAATTTTGAATTTTTGATCAAAGGAGATCATTTTTCTACTCAGCTCAGTTTAATTCGACGATCATATGAGTTTCTCCAATTAAAACAGCTACCTTCGATTATCAGAAAATTTTAGATTTAAAAGTTAATTATTTTCCATTAGTTTGGTTGGCATTCGCCATTTTGAACAACTATCAAAGTTCAAATTAAGAGTCTCTACCTCATGATAATTCTCAGTAGGAATTACATTTTTTTTAAAACAAATAGACATGTACAGTGGGATATAGGATATAAAAGAAATATGTAAAAGGTTCACATAAAATTTTGTGTATTTTAAAATAAAATTTTGTAATATAAAAAATTTTGTCATACGATTATGAGCTCAGACTCATGGAATATATTTAAAGAAATAAAAAGCCTAATGCATTCTACCGCAATATGTAAAAATTTAAATGTATTTAAATGATAAAAAGAGAATTTTATCTATTTGAAATTTTAAATAAATTCAAAATTATTTATTTAAAAAATTTTGTTTGTATTTTTTTAATTTTAATATGCTTTTCCTTCACTATTTTAAGTCAAAGAATAATTAATTAATTTAAAAGAAAAAGAGCTTAACCCAGGGGTAAAATAACGGGAAACCGTATCTTGGCGCAGTCCGTACAGTGACTATTTTAGCAGATACCGTAATAGATTTTAATAACGATTTTGGTATTTGTACCATTTTATGCTTCAAATAGGAAAAAGGGATGAAGGATCCATAAAATACAAGATTTGATTTTTGAATATACATTTTTTTATTTAAAGAATAAATTGTTGGACTTTCAATTTAGAGTTTTTCTTTGTAGAATCCATTTTAAAGAATTTTATTTCAAATATAAAATGATAAAGTAAGCCCTAATGCTAATAACTAGGGCTCGGATCAATATGCTCGATAAAATCTCCAGATATGCTCGAAAACCATACGTTATATGCTCGATAGATATGCTTGAAAAACCCATTATATGCTTGATAGATATGCTCGAAAAAACCCAATATATGCTGTTAAATATGCAGAATATGTTTGAAAAACACTGTTTAAAACTATAGAGAAGACTGTGAAACGAAAAAATCTACAACTTATCTTTATATAGAAGCAATATTTAAATTGTATGTATGATACACTGCTATATCCTTAAGTTTTAAGTATATGTATGAGAAGTTACAATTTAAAAGTTTATTTACAATATGTTCATTATTAGGCGAGGTAATGAAGTAGATTGGCATTGGTCTGATTCTTTCTATATTTTCACTTTTAAAATCTTTCAACGTCAATTGACACGACAGGTAAATACTTAACTGATGCTGCATCTTGTGCAGAGTAGTTTGGAAAATTGTCTGACATTGCAGACTCGCCACGCTGCATCTTCTCCAACTGGGATTTTTAGCCAGCTCGAACTCCAACTTTTTTTCACGGTTTTTCCAGTCTCTCCAGGCCTCAAGTTGCCTTTTTCGATGACTCCGTTTAATGTAGCGACCACTTCAAACAACTCCATCCCTCGAGATTCCATAAGTTTAGGATGACCTCAGAATTGACGCTTATCTTAGTTTCACCTAGACTTTGATAAAAGTCAAGCATGACATCAAGTCCTTAATTTCAAAAGCAGCCCGAGCTTTCGTGGTGGTCAGGGCCCGAATGAGGGGGGGGGGGAGAATTTGAATAAAAACAAACTATTTAGGCGAAAAACCAAAAGAATATGCATTTATATGCTTTTCTGAAACAGGAGTTATATGCATTTATATGCTCGATAAATTTAAATTCTGTTGGTCCCAGAGAGGTGAAAATACCACCAAAAGGCTTCTTTCAATGTGTATTATTCAGGAAAAAAAATATGCAAATATGCTCAAATCCGAGCCCTACTAATAACTATTGAAAAGGTGTATTCAATAAGTTATTCTACCTGTAAATTTTAAAATTTTGTTTTAATAAAAACTCGATGAAATTTGATGTATGTGTAATTTGTTGAATTTTTTCACAGCGTCCTAGTACACTTTTTATACACCATATAGTACATTATCTCCTCCTCCTGCTTTTCCATTTTTACTTTTTTTTTTTATCGCCCATTCGATTTCTTTTGG
Source organism: Gerris lacustris (assembly GCA_951217055.1). Classification (NCBI taxonomy): domain Eukaryota; kingdom Metazoa; phylum Arthropoda; class Insecta; order Hemiptera; family Gerridae; genus Gerris; species Gerris lacustris. The sequence goes on from OX578286.1 coordinate 789,984, forward strand.
TAATATTTGAGGTGATTTGGTGTCTGGAATATTTGTTGTTAAGCAGCATACATAGTTGTTTCCTTGTCCTTTATAAATATTTTCAAAGTGGTAACTTATTATTTTAATAATCTCTTCTTTTGTCGTATTTTATTGTACCATCTTTAGATTTCATTGACATTATTTTGCTTTTTCCCGCTGATACAGATCTCCAATATTTTTTTGTACTTCTGCCATTTTCAATGGTTTCTTCTATTCCTCTTTACTCCACTCTTTTATATGATTTCCGATCGTTTTCGAGAGTTCTGCATGTTTTGTTTTGTCTTTCCCGGATTTATTCAGTTTTCTTCTTGTCCTTAGCATTCTTATTATTTCTTTAGGCATTTATATTTTTCTCTTAATAGGGTTGTCTGAGACTACTTCATTTTATGCTTGTTTAATGATTTTTACTAGTTCCCCTCTCCGTAGTATTAATGTCTCTGTAATCAGTTCTTATTTCATTTTTTATTATGTTTTCAAATGTTTCTCTATTGTAGCCATTGATATCAATGTTAATACTTTTATTTTTTTTAGTATATTTTCTTTTTAATTGGTTTAAACGTAGGACTCCTTTTAATGGCATGTGATCACTTCCAATATCAACTTTACGATTTGTTTCACCATCATGGAATAGATTTTTCTTATTTGTTAAAAAGAAATCTATTTAATTTTTATTCTTACCGTCCGGACTGACCCATGTCCACTTCTTCTATTCCAGTCGATTAAAGTAAGAATTCATAATATGGAGTTTATTCCCCTCGGCGAATTCAATTAATCTTTTACCACGATTATTTCTCTTGCCTATGTCGTATTTTCCTAAAGCCTCCGAGTTATTTCCGTTACCTATTTTAGCATTGAAATCTCCTAATATAATTGTAAACTTGCAATTTTCCTCTTCGATAGCTGTTAACTGTAGAATTGCTCTATTTCTTCCTCCTCTGCTTTAGAAGTCGGTGCATAAACTTGAATTAATTTCATTCTGCCCTTAACTCCACTATCTGGGAGGCTTTTAATAAGTTTGGACACTCTATGTGTGTAGGACTTGTAGCATCTAATGTCTCTGGTAAGTTGCAGTACAAGAATAGATCAACTTAGAATTTTCTTCTGTCTTAAAAATTAAAATTTAAAATGTTTGTTACCCAACTTTTCTAATATGAATTTCTTATTAATAATAACTTAATATACAAAACAAAGAAATACTTCTACTTTTACAAAACTGTCTTCCTATTATGTACAGTTTTTGTGTGGTGTCCCACTCACAGTGAGGGCGCTCAAATGCCCTTAGTAGAGTCAATATGTCTGTTTACATTAAACCTACATTTAGTTTTGTAAACCACAGAGAGGGCGCTAAAGTGCTCTTTTCTTGATATGGACTGAGACAATATGCCTTTTCAGGGAACTCTTCTGTATGGTTCTAAGCTCACAGTGGGCACACTGAAATGGCTTAATTTTCTTATGAACCGAGTCAATATGCCTTTTCAGATGACACATCTGGTTGGTTTTATACTCACAGAGAGGACACTGATGTGCCCATATTTCCTTATGGACCGAGTCAATATGCCTTTTCAGATGACACATCTGGTTGGTTTTATACTCACAGAGAGGACACTGATGTGCCCATATTTCCTTATGGACCGAGTCAATATGCCTTTTCAGATGACTCATCCAGTTGGTTTTATACTCACAGAGAGGACACTGATGTGCCCATATTTCCTTATGGACCGAGTCAATATGCCTTTTCAGATGACACATCTGGTTGGTTTTATACTCACAGAGAGGACACTGATGTGCCCATATTTCCTTATGGACCGAGTCAATATGCCTTTTCAGATGACTCATCCAGTTGGTTTTATACTCACAGAGAGGGACACTGATGTGCCCATATTTCCTTATGGACCGAGTCAATATGCCTTTTCAGATGACTCATCCAGTTGGTTTTATACTCACAGAGAGGACACTGATGTGCCCATATTTCCTTATGGACCGAGTCAATATGCCTTTTCAGATGACTCATCCAGTTGGTTTTATACTCACAGAGAGGACACTGATGTGCCCATATTTCCTTATGGACCGAGTCAATATGCCTTTTCAGATGACACATCTGGTTGGTTTTATACTCACAGAGAGGACACTGATGTGCCCATATTTCCTTATGGACCGAGTCAATATGCCTTTTCAGATGACACATCTGGTTGGTTTTATACTCACAGAGAGGACACTGATGTGCCCTAATTTCCTTATGGACCGAGTCAATATGCCTTTTCAGATGACTCATCCAGTTGGTTTTATACTCACAGAGAGGACAC